>CM076688.1:40790532-41390532 GCA_038501925.1 Xenopus petersii
ATTTTATTTCAACATTTGGCCATCACTTTTTTGTGCTGCCGCTATTGCTTCCTTTGCTGGATGTTGAAAAAGAGAGGTGGTTGGAGGAGGAAAATGTGCAAGAGCAATCACAAGGAATGTTGGTATCATATATGGTAGTGTTTATTCTAGAAATGACTTTGACCACATGGTTCTGTGGGCTGCAGCAGATATGGGACTAGTTACTGGCTCTTGGTTTTGTCATGAAATGGGAGGGGTCACTGTATCATTTAACATGATTTTGTCATATGTACATTTTTGGGCACAGCTAAGAATGCCATGGTATCAAAGCATTTATTGCTGCTGTACATTCCCCTGATATATTGATATTGATATTTTTAGCAGACCTTTAGAGGTTTTCAGATTTTTTTTCCACTAGTAATTGCCTGAATTTTTAGAGGTTTTTTGAGTATTCATATTTCTTTTTGTGGATCGTTCAGCATTTTATTTTTTAAATATTCAGATATTTTAATAAATTACATGGCATTTGTGATTTTACAGAAATATTTGGAATTGTAGTTGTTATGTTTTGGTAGCCGAGGATGAGTAGAGTATAACATTGCTTTATTAGCATGCTCATACAGCCATTACACAACAGTAAACAAATCTTAACACAACACGCTATATAGAAAGTATGCACAGTATAAGTCTTGAGCACAGTGACATCTACAGGCCATTTGTATAAACACCACAGTAGTTTTAAAAGATTACTAAAATCAGAATGTTGACAACAGGCCTCCCCATGTCTTTTTACGTCTTCTTTTAATGTCTGTTTTTCTTTTAAGACACCAAAAAAGGATAAAAAAGAAAATTAGTTCTAGCAACCTGCTAAAATTGCAAACTGTAGAAATGCTGAAAAAAATGCTCAAAACTCACAAAAAAAAGACTAGTTGCAAATAGTCTCAGAATAGCAATGCCTGCATCATACTATAAGCATGATATAAGCTCTTTAGTTAACACTGTTAGTAAATAGTCTATTTAATTTACTGGATCTGTTTGACTTCAAGTCTATTTTGAATGCCTGATGTATAGTATTGTGTTAAAAGCAGTGGGTGGATGCATGATCTCTACCAGGAATGCAGGAGGGGGATGGCATTGCTTTAAATGGACCACTGAAAAAAACAAATACTTAGAAAGTATTAAATGCTTTACATGTGTTCTCTGTAAAAGAGGGTTAGTTAGATATTTAAGATATTCTGCTTTGGGGATAAGTATAAAGCATATTGTCATTCACTGGTTTGTGACCAAATGTTGCTGCCTGCAAAGTGTATCTGTTAAATGTCAGAAAACTATGGAGTACACAGAAAATGCTGTATGCTTATAAAATTCCATGCTTGCTTGACTCCACACATCACACCATGTTTAAATAGTGCAGAGAACGGATTGATTTTGTTTACACAGTTTATGAGAGGACACATCAGATTCCAAGTGCAAGGAACTATAATATGTGCATTGTCTGTATCCTATATTTCATGTCACTGCAAAGTTTGGAAGTGACAAGATATCTTTGTATTATTTGGATCAAAAGTCTTCCAACATATATTGTTTATGTATTCAAAAGGTGAGAGTGGGAACATGGGAAAACAGACTTATACATGTAGAAGCCAGATGCCTCTTAGAATTCTGTTTGAGGCATTACCACTGTATTTTCTTACTGTAACCCAGGTAAAAGTGCTAGCTATTAGTGGATAACAGAATGGTCAGTCATTCCTAACAAAGCCCCATTGAGTTTAAATAAATAAATAACACAGAATTTACTAAGATTGCTAAGATGTGTTTACACCTCTTTGGAGAGGTCTCACTTGCACAGGGTATACAGCTATACCGGAGCTAAAGGGTGGCCAGCACCGAGGACCTGAAGACACGGAGAAAACCCAAAGCCGATCTGAAGGCCAGAAGCTGCGACTAATACTGGAAGAAGTGAAAAGACCCTAAGCCATGAAAAGACCAGAAGTTGAAGTCCTGAAAAGAGCCAAACCTACCATAGGAGCCAAAGAAGCTGAAGAAGAAACTATGGTAAGTTCCACTATACACCAATGTTTTTTTTATTTTATTGATATTCAATGGGCCCCCTGACCACCAATGTTTTTGAAAACTTTTATGAGGGGGCCTGATGCAACTTTTTTGAGGGGGGCCTGGCCACTAATGATTTTTTTTAACTTGTTGGGGACCCTAACCACCAATGTTTTTTTTTAAAAAAAATTGTGGGGGCCCTGGCATCAATTGTTTTTATTTTTTTAACTGATAGGGCTGGTGTCTGTGGCAGGATCTGGGGAGGACAGGGACCCAGAAAATGTTGCTGTACGGGGCCCCATGATTTCTAATTGCGGCCCTGGGTCCTCACACCCAAGTCATAAAACAATGGACCAGTAACATAAATTTGAACTGTATGTACTCATACAACCATCAGACAGTCAGGTTCATTTACTATTGTGGGTGAGTTGCAAATGCAAAGTGAATAAAAAATAGGCTCCTGTCATTTTGCTCATTTTCCCGTCTGCTATTTGCACACTGTGCACTAAAGGCACAATTATTTGCACTCGCACACCGTAGGGAAAAACGTTGCACCCTCACTGGCAGGACTTGCTTGTCATGCATAATATATTTGTGGCATGTGGTCAGAGGGGAATTTTACCTGTCATGCCGCTACCTTGCAACCCATACAGGAAACACAAAGCAGTAGTTGCAGAGAATACTAGGCAGTAGCCACAAAGGGGCACTTGCTAATATTTTCTGGAATTGCCTTCTACTCTCACTCACTCTCTCTTTTTTTTTTTTTTGCAATTACCTATTCTATTGCAGTATAATATGTTCCATAATGATGAAGATATGTGGGGGGAGAAAGTATGTATTGCCAAAAAAAGATATGAATTTAATAATGTTCATTGACCATTGATTAATTATGGGCATTCAGTATAGAATTTGGTTTGGGATTTGGCTAAAACCCAGTGTTTGATATGGGTTCTGCCAAATTGTTTAAGTCACAGCTTACAATTCTCTAAAATTTTGAATACGCAAATAAGGGTTCTGTAATCAGCCAAATCTCCTGGGGAGAATTTAGTGTTCATCTAAATCCAGATATTATGGATTTGGTGCATCAGTATTACCCTGTGTATTTTTGGTAAGAGGGTGTTAGTACATGCACTGCTCACTCAGGGTGGAATTTATATAGCGGGTGCCCCTAAGCCCACTGCCGTTCCTCATCCCTGTCCTCTCCCCTTAATAGGGATTGGTGCACTGGAAATTTTAAAATTTATTGTATCTCCAGCGCATCCCCAGTGTTTTTGAACCAATGTGGGTGTGGTTGGGGCAACATGCCGACCCCTAAAATCCTGCCACCCTACGCCCGGGCCTTGGTGGCCTTTCCACAATCCAGGCCTGTGCTCACTGGCTGGAGCAAGTCCAGTAACCACGGGCCATTAATGAGATGTTAGCTTTCAATTTTAAACCAGTAATGTTACTTGGTTGTTGTGGTTTACCTAAAGCAAATTTTGTGATTTTACTCTACTTCTACTCTACTTTTCCCAGTCCAACTAGTTTTACGTATATAAAACTCCATCACCTATTATCAGTGTCGGACTGGGACATCAGGGGCCCACCAAAAAACCTAAACCAGGGGCCCACTCTCAGTAATATTATTCTTCCTTTGCTCACTCAACCTCTATTCTCCTAGTATCTTTTCTTTACATACTATAATCCATTATTCCATCTATTTAGTCTCTTTTTCTTAAAGAAATAGGGAATGACCATGAAATAAGCCAAAAGTTTAGCAGCATGAGGGTCCATTGACACCTAGGCCTACCGGGACTTTTCCTGGTATCCCTGTGGGCCAGTCCAACACTGCCTATTATGTGTCCCTGCCTTGCAAGCTTTATTTCTTTTAACCCCAGTTGGACCCTCTTCTAGTTTTGGGAGAAACGGGAATACTCATCAGAAGTTTGCTAGATAGAGGCAAATAATAAGAGAGAGGCAGAGTGGCTAGGCGGGTGTAACAGTTTTACACAAGGCTAATGTCACAGATGGTGACTTTGTGAGGTGTTCTGTGAGCACTGACATGCACTTCATTCATCTGTCAGCATTCACACGCAGAGCACAATTGAGCATTTTTGGGCCAAAATCTGCCACATGTTCACACTGACAGGTGGAGACCATGACTGTCAGTGCTCACAGAACACGGGGGGGATAGTAGTGGATCGGCAGTCTCTCTCCTGGTGTAGCACCCCATCACATAATACCCAGTGTTTTCTGTCAGCCCTGAAAGTTGTTTTTATGACCTATATTTGGTGGTATGATATACCACCAAATAACATTTTGCCTAGTAAAAGAAATGCAATTTCCATTAACTTTCCAACAAACATAAGCTTTTTTTTTTAGTTTTTTCAAAGTTATTTGTAATTAGTAGTTGCGACTGAAAGCAGCATTTATGTCTCTTGTCGTCTGCACCAGTGGTTTTGACTTTTGAAAACAATGTAGAAGAAACTAACTTGACACCCGCTACATTGTTTCATCAGTCCAGAACCAGGACTGCAGAAAGGGACAGACAAACAGTGCGGAGGCCATTTGTGGCACAGAAATGTCCCCTTATTATGTAGATGCATGACGTTGTGTGCATGAGTGTGCCAGATGAAGTGCTTCTTATGTGTGCCATACAACATAGCTACCCATCACCCATCTGCATCCTGGTGTAGGTGGCCCAGAGCTCGCGGGGGCCATTTTTGAAAACAATTTGGGGGTGACAGGTGCCCTTTATGATAAAATCACTGACAGGGATAATATAAGAAGGACAGAACTGGTAAATTACATGTACTAGGGTGTATGTACCAAGAATAGGTGAGTAGTGATCTAGGCAAAATTGACCCTTTTTGCTTCACTGATAATTCATGAAACACCAGAAAAATTGTCAAACGCTATAAAGCCAGGGGGTGTTTTTTTCATGCAAAATTTTTCAAACCATGCATTATTTTTTTACTATATATTAGTCTATGTGCGTTTTTTTTGGGGGGGCGAAACATGGCAAAATATTTCCCTCATCTCTAGTATTGAGAGGGGTCATCTGGAGGGTAAAATAAATTGGCTCAGTGTTCAGCACTTCTGCCTTGCAGTACTGAGGTCCTGAGTTGAATCCAAGCCAGGACACTATCTGCAAGGAGTTTTATACTCTCCTCAGGTACTCAGGTTTCCTCCCACACATTATAGACTAAACTGACCATAGTGCATGTAACTGTGATAGAGACATTAGATTGTAAGCTCCTCTGGTGCAGGGACTGAAGTGGCATGGTTAAAATGAAACTCCAGTGAATAGATAAGACATGACAGTTGAAAAAAGGGATAGGAAAAGAAGGAGGTGAAAGGGAAAAAAGAGAAACAGAAGAGGCTAAAGACAAACTGGCTGGTATAAGTGTAAATGGATAATGAGACAATGTCTGTAAGTCTGTATGAGAGGCTGAGATGCTGCCAGTGCTGAGAGAAAGCAAATAACGGCAGAGGGAGAGAGACATTGGTGCCAGTGTCACTAGAGTAGGAGGCAGGGACTGCAGTGATGAAACACATGGGAGGAGCACCCACTGCCAGGAAGGGGAGGGGGAGGAAAAACCCAGAGAGGTCTCTGTGGCTCCAGTACAGTTTCATTGCTGGAGTAGCTCATTTGTTTGCTCGAAGTTCTGGAATTGACATTATCTGCTGTGGAAGGTGAGTGTTTCATAGGAACTGTTCCTGCAGAGGAATATGAATGAGGGGAGATTGACTTCTCTCTCTTTTTTGTTGAAAGTTCAGTCAGGCTGTAGCCCAGGGCTTAATCCCGTTAGCTGCATTCTCCTGGTGTTTGCAGGTAAGTCATGTATAGTTATGGGGGTAACTGTGCTATTCGACTGTATTCCTTTCATTTATGTGTAATTGGACTGTATTCCTTTCATTTAATGTGACATTTGGGGGCTGTCAGGACAGATGTTTTTTTCACAAGCAACTGGAACTAGTGACCATATGACAAATATTAGCAATATTAGGGTTGGCTGCGAATACCAGATATTCTGAGTTCCTGAGGTATAGTACAGTGTGCATGGAAGAGCCACAGGTTAAATGTACCTGCCTCAAGTGTTATTGGAATTGTGTCTGTGATTGGCCATACATTGGATGAGGGATGTGTGAGCCGCCTTACTGCTTGCCACAGTTCTATGATCTTTTGATACCAAACCATTGTCCAAAGTAATGTTGTAAGATTGGGTCTGTAAAACCATGGGTAAATTGTGTAACATAGATTTTGTGTATATATATAGAGAGAGAGAGAGAGAGGGAGAGAGGGAGAGAGAGAGAGAGAGAGAGAGAGAGAGAGAGAGAGAGAGAGAGAGAGAGAGAGAGAGAGAGAGAGAGAGAGAGATAGGTTATAATAATCATTTACACACCTCATTCGTAATAACCTCCCTGTCATCCCATATTTATCAGTTCGGTGGTGTGAATGGGTATTCAGGCGACTAAATTGCAACATCAGCTCCTGATCCGACTGCTGAAGGGGTTACGAGTTACAAGGTCGCTGCAGAAAGCAGTCAAGCACTGATGTGTTTCAGGCCTCTTCACTGGACATTGGGATTTGGTGCTTCCCATGCAAGCAGAGTTGATACCTTTTCTTGAAAATACCACCCTTCTCTCCAAACGTACCTGCAGTTTAATAACGCTGGCATCAAGCATCATTTTTCCTCAGCTGCACCAGAAATGTTCTTCAGCTGGCTCAGTGTCCTTGGTTTTAGACTAATACTCCACTCCAAAGAGACATACTATGTGAAAAACAAGAATGTGCCAGTGCATTATACTCTTTTTAAAATAGAAGGAATAGTAGTAGTGTTATGGGTTGACTTATTGAAAATTTCTGCAAGAACCCTACTAGTCCTGCCCATCTCTTCCACTTCCCGCTGCCTCCTTTCCCAGGCTGTGCAGGGATCTATAGGGAGATTACATTTTTTATTAATGATGATCATGTTTAGGGAGGGTTTGGGCCGACTTCCATACATATTTTGCGGGTCTCAGATGGGTTCAGGTTGAGCTCTTTTTCCACTCTCTCTGTCAGCGACTTTACTCTACTGTCTTTTTGCTCCACCTGCCCCCATTCGTAACTCCAGAATTGGCCGCAGGTCTTTAAATGGAGGTGCTGGCCGGGTTCAGGTATGGTTTGGGTTGGGATGGGTGGCACATCACTAAGTGTCACCCATTCTCTGCTGCTGGTACACCCGCAGATCTCTCACACTTGAGTTTGGTTTAAACCATTTGCCCGAATGAACATGTAAATGCAGTTTGACTATTTATGTAGGTTGTCTGTGTATGTGTGGCCATCTTCATATGTACAGGAGAAGAAGGTGGAGCGAATGCCATTGTTTAACATGTTACATGTGGGGAACAGGAGTAATAGAAATAACTGATATGGTACCCTAGTGCTTCTTTTGTTTGTTTTCTGATATGGGCTTGGGAGTGAATAACATTGGAAAGGATTCAGTTGACCCATTCCCTACCTTGTTTTAGGGTTACTTCTCACCCCCAGGAATGAAGTACATTTTAGTAACAGGTGAAGGTGTAAGATTTTTTACCAGGGACTCAAATGTTAAGTCACTAAGGGACGCAGAATTCTTAAGACGGGACTTTCTGTTTCTATTGCAAGCTGTTAGCCTTTTCTGTCTTTTGTCTTTCTGTTGTTAATCCTCATATCTCCAATCTTCTCAGAGGGAAATATACGCATATCCCTTGGGCCTGCTAAAAACTCAGTTTGCAACCTGACCTCATGTTCTTTTCTGTAATGTGCTTCCTGTCTGTAGTTTTATTAAATCCTGTGATTTATGTAGGAGTCTACACCCCTTTTCTCTAACTGGATTATATATTTTTTTTATTGTTTTTTTATGTTTTCCAAAGAAAGAGAGAGTAGTTACTTTAAGGCATAATGTTTCTGGACTTTTGCTTAGCTTTTCATTCTTGCCTGCCTCTGTTCATGTGAAATAACACATCTGCTGTGTTTGTCGTTTCCATTGGTTGGCTGCCATGGCTCCTTGCAGACAGCTGTTTTCAGTATAATTCATGACGCTGGTGCATATAATGCAAGGACATACAAAATTGTGCAGACCATTAAATACACTGTGAATCATACACTTACGTACACAGCTCTTTGTCATCCATAAAGCATGCAGCCCCCTATACTGGCTTTTCAGTTATAGAAAGTCTCAGAAAAAGAAGATAATGCATCTGAAAATCCTCACACTATTGTAAATACCAGTGAATGCCAATGTTAGTCGTGACTTCTGGCTAACGAATGTGCCTGACCTTTTTGTGCTTCTCAAGGACTGAAGTGTTATCTACTTCTTTTGAAATAAAAATCTAGCAGCTCTTTTTATTCTGTCAGTGTGACTAAAGTAACCCGAAAATCTTGCTAATCACATTTAAAGGAGAACTAAACCCCCACATATAAAAGCCCTCCTCTACTGCTCTCCATCGGACAGCCTCCCTCCCTGCAGAGTCTATTACATGGAAAAGTGTTCCTTTTTGTAAACTTGACTTATAGATGCAGAGTAGTGTAGCAGATTTCAGGTTTTCTCCTATTGGTTCACCAACACTGTTCTTTCTGGTACATGTGCAGTTGGAGCTTGTCTGGGATTAATGCCACCCATCAACAAAGTGACAGAAGAAGATCCAGTTTACAAACAGGGAACCTTTCCTTATGATAGACTTAATAGTATGGGAGCTGATGGAGGGCAGTTGATGGGGGTTTAGTTCCCCTTTAAAGCAAAATAATAGTACTATAGTATCGTATTTGTGGTCTTGATCCAAAACGTCACCATAGACTATAATTTGGTGGTCTCCTAAGTGAGCAGCTCTCAATTTGTATGGCCAGCCTTATGGTGGCCATACATGATAAGATCCGATTGTTTGGCAAGGTCGCTAAAAGAGCAGGTCTTAAAGGAGAAGGAAAGGCAATTTACATTGGGGTGACAAAAGTTAGGCACCCCAAAGTGAATATATTTAATCACTTGACACCCTGAGCCAGTGCTCATATCAGCAGAAATCTGCACTGGCCCACGGTTCTTCCAGTGAGCACCACGGAGCGATCCTCTTCCTTCTTCTTTGGTTTTCAAATTTCCCGGAGTAAACGCATGTGCAGTAGAATGAAATAGCAGGCTTTTTTGTTAAAGTTCGACTTTTCACTCTACTGCACATGTACAGCTGCGAGAAGACCAAGGAAGCAGAAAGATAAATTGGTGCTCGCTGGAATAACCCCCGGGTCGGTGCAGTTTGCTTCCTGATAGGAGCACCAGCCAGGGCTGTCAGGTAAGTAAATATAATCACTTGGGGGTGCCTATTTTTTGGCACCCCGAAGTGTAATTTGCCTTTCCTTTTCCTTTAACCTGATATGCCCCCCAAAGGCAGGGTGATATCAGGTTAATCTGATCGTTCAGCCCTAGGGCCAAATGATCTGATTACAACGAAGGAAATGGGCACGACGGTACGAGGAAGACATCAACTAGCTGATGTGGTCCTCGATCGTCAAGAAAAATCAAACCTGTCTGATCAATATCTGCCTAATTTTTTACCTGACTTGTCGGAATGCCCCATACATGGGCCAGTGCCGGGCCAAGCAGACCGGGCGCCCTAGGCGACCTGTCCCGCAACCGCACTCCCCCCCCACTCAACCATACAATATTTCCCATTGAGTATTCATTCATCCGAATCAAAAGCAGAAATGTATTGTGTATACCAAGTGTGCGTCTGATCTCGCATGTGCGATGATGTGCGACCCACAGACATCGCTTTGTATGACTGCAGAGACACTTATCTCTAACAGGGAAAAGTGTCAGCACGCACAGGCATTTCCAGATGTCGGATGGGAGGGTGAGAGAGTGACGGAGGGGAGGAGAGAGAGCGCCCCGCGGGGGGAATCAAGGCGAGAGAGTGCCGGGAGGGGAGGAAGCGGAGAGCATTGAACATGGGGTAGGCAGAAGACAGGTACCTGCCCAGCGCCTACCTTTGGTTGATTCCTAGGCAGGTGACTCTACTGCCTACCCCTAGTTCCGGTCCTGACATGGGCAGCTGAATTGGTCTAATCTGCCTGTGTATGGCCACCTTTAGTTTGCTAATTCCTTTTTGGAGGTTTTCATTCCTCTGGAACAATAGACATGGGGCCTATGGAAGTTTGATTTTGTTGTCTGCTTTTTACGTCTGCTCCTGCCACAATTGTTAGAGCACCAAAATATGCAAACTCCCCTTAGTTCTCGTTGACTTTGGAATCACAGCAGGGGCCATGAAGGGCACCTTACACCTGAAAGGGGGGTATGTAAGTGACTCCCTTAGCCCCAAAGACAGCACTGTATTCTTGTTGACGCCACAGGGCTTTGCTCTCCATATTAATACACAAAGGCATGCATCTATTCTTGAAAGGGCATGGTGCCAATGTGTGCAAAAACATGGTCTCTTGTGCCTGGTTTGTGTACTTTTACTTGTTTCTTTTCTAGGAATAAAATCAATGTTGCCAGATGAGCTCTAGGAATTATATTTCCCCCAAGCAAGTAATTGCCTTTCCCCCACAAAACTCATTCTTCTTCCAGTGGAGCGGTTTCACTCAGCACATTTGTAGCAAGATATTTGTGTCTAAATGGAAGCCGAGGTTTACAATTTTCCATTTTCATGGAATACCCCGTAGGCTTATCCACTGGGTTGCAAGCATAACCATAGTAGTTGTTAATTAGACTCATACAGGCTGGGCTCTTCCTTCTTTGGGTTCCTCAATGTGCTGCCCATTTTTTTGAACCACACCTCATTTATATGCAAAATAATTGTGAAAAAAAGTTATATAGCAATATTTTCCATGGCTGCTAATGCCCGACCCTCATAAACTTCCGCCTGGGGTATTGACACTTGACATTATTTAAGTTTTCTGGCTCTGTATTTGTGTCCTCATCTATTTAAATCAAGCCAGAACTGTATGTTATTTACTTCTGTGGCTTGTGTAACATTCATGTGACTTGGGTCCCAGGGGTCTGAGTTTCTAAGTAACCATGTTACTTTTTTTTTTCTCATATTATGGCTGATGTAATGCATTTCTTTCATTCTTTTTTATCACAGTGATATGTGTCCCCTGTGTGAGGGATCCATTAGCCAACTCTTGCACCTTTACTGTATTTACTTACTCTATTTGCTTTAACTCCTTGCTGAACAGTGAAACGTCCTCTTGTATCACATGACCACAACTCCCTATTAACATGGAGTAACAATAAAACTCCTACACATGCTCACTCTATACACTTACACTTGTAACAAATATACACAGATTTAGAATGTCAAGTATTCCAGCTCCTATAAATAAATTATGCTGGGGGCAAATCTGACTTGTCAAGGTGAGATACTCAACAATCAAACTCATCACTGCTCACAACTTTGACCAAGTGTCCCTGTGGTGACAGTGCAGTTGTTATATTCTATCTCCACTTCTCCATTGGATTAGATCCCAACATAATGAGCAAAGCCAACAGAAGGTTCTTTAAAGGAGAAGGAAAGCTACGGAGGCATTTTATTGCCAATAGAAAGAAGAAATGCAATGTTTCTTTTGACTGCAGCACTACTTTGAGGGTTTACGGTTATATTTAGGTGTACCCAGGACTGGACTGGGATTCAAAATAGTCCCTGGCATCCCTAGTACACAGAGGCCCAAACAGCCCCCACCAGCCTACTTAGTAGTCACTTTCTATGGCATCTTACAGCAGCCTTTCTGGCATTTGCCAGAACCCACAGATTACCAGTCCGGGCCTGGGTGTACCTTTCTGATAAGGCTTACCTAGTTTTTACCTTTCCTTTTCCTTTAAGGGGTTGTTTACCTTTCAAACACTTTTTTTCTGATTGTTCACCAGAAGACACTTTTTTTCAGTTGCTTTCCATTTTTTGTTTATTACAGTTTTTCCAAAATTGTAATATTCGTGACTCTGGCAGCTCAGTGATCCAGATGCACATTTGGAAATGTTACAATTTGCTACATTAGTTGATACATTTCTCAGCAGCGGCTGCGGAATACTAGTAACTATTGTATCAATTGTAACAATTGCCTTTAATGAAACTCTGGGATTCTGCTTAGCAGGACCAACAGAAAAAAAAAAAAAAGAAAGAAAGAAATGTAGCAACTAATGTACCAATTTAGAGCCTGTGAGGTCTGTGACCCCCTCCCAGAGCTGCTTTAGAAAGAGATAAGGTGACCAATGAAACCTACAATATTAGGAAAATGGTCACAAATAGAAAGTAACTGAAAAAAGTCTTTATTTCTGCTAAGTCTGAAAAAAAAAACAGAACTGAAAAAAGTGCTGGTGAATTTTCACCGGTTAGGCTTGGGTGAATTTGACCCGTTTCGCTTCGCCAAAAATTCTCACCAGTGAAATGTCATGATGGCCATTATAGTCTATGGGCGTCAAATTTTTTTTTGACGTGCAGCAAAAATTTTTTTCTTGCAACGCCATACAAGACTATGGACCTCATTTTTGCGGCGAAACACGGCGAAAAAATTCACCCATCCCTAGGGGCTGGACTGAGGGATTGAAAGAGCTGCTCTCCACTTTCACATATATGTTTATATCCATGGCACAACTGGAGCCCCTTACCATTTAGCTCTTTAATACTTTAAAATGGTCCCACCCCTGTTACACATAATATAAGTTAACCGCATGTGTATACAAGCATCATGTGCTGGAGGCCTGCTGTCCCCATTATAATGTTTAGATACTCTCCTAGAAAGGATATAAAAAATGAAATCAGACCAGCTATATGCACAAAGGGATTCCAAAATATTTTATTGTTATGCCCAGGTCTAATACAGCAGCTCACAATGCATCGTTCCAAGGAAGAGGGCGCATTCAGTTTGAAATAACAACCAGTATTACACAGACAAATCAGTTCTGGTAGACTCCCAGCCCCACCATCATTCTACATAGATGAACATTTCTGGGCTATCACTGTAAATCTCCATTATTTTTCATTTGTTTATCAGTGAGAATCTTTTCCCCCACTGAGCATATTGAGTAGTTGACATAATATATCTATAGTGTTCCAATGTGTTATCAACAATAAATGGAACACTTTTTATCAGAATGTACCCATGTTGATCATTATTATATTTTAATGATGTTGAAAAGGCACCCGTGATGATGATGCAACTTGTTTACTATGATGTCATCACTGTGAGTTTTGTCTCCAAAATTGTCTCGGAGAATACAAAGCTTTTGGGGAATGCAATTTGTTTGTCTTGATCTAGTTTATTTATATATATACGTTTGTGCCTTTGGAGAATTGTATATTTCTGTAATTGGTAAATATAGAGCCAAATGGTCTGTACTGTATATCTGCTAGGAGAGAATGAAATGTATGCTAAAAGATTGTTATCAAGTGTCAAGTCCTGCTGCTGGAGTCAGATAATAGGTGGTTTAGGGAGAGAAATAAATCATGTCTTTCTTTATTTGAGTAATTCCTAAACATATTTATATATACAGCCATATTCACAGCTGGAATAGCTCTTTCACTGTTGTTGGAAAAAATTCCTTAAATACTGCTCCGTTGCCATGCACCATACCATGCAAACACACAAGCTTGTTATCTGTAAATACAACACAAAGCTGAATCTGTCTGCTGTTTAAATCTATCTAATCACGTAACCGTATATTGCAGGAAAATGAAGGAAGCGTGCTCTGTATTCATCTATATATTCAGTGTTACAGGTATCACAGGACGTAATCACAATTTAATATAACTGAAAGGCAATAAGGAAAATGTAATCTCTTTTTCCTTTGTAAACTCAATTATTGTTCCATTAAATAAAGATAAACAGAGTGGAGAAATGAAATAATTACCTCTGGTTCTTGCAGTGCAGGGTAGAATATCGGACTCTTATTAACTCCTTCATTTGTCTGTATTTCGAATCAATTGCTAGGTATTTATTCAGTGTCATTTGCGAGGGAGATTTTATTTACATCTGTAAACTGCTGAATATTATTTGCATTATTTTTTACAAACATATATGGACACCTGTAGTCACGTATGGATATGTTATAGTGCCTGCTTCCAGCCATAGGATTTTAAGGGCCATGCCACACCAGCCATTTTCTCTACTGGTTTTCTCATGATTAGAACAATAGGCAAAAAAGCATGTTAAGCACGTGAAGGTGAAAAATGGAATATAATACACTGCATCATGTGATTATAAATTAATTATTACTTTTGTCATTATTGTTGAAAACTCTTTTAAAGGTAAGCTGTCTTTTGAAAATATTAAAGGTAGGGTCATTGTAGCAGGGATTGGCTCCTTTAATGAGGCACTTTCCCAATACGTGGGCAGGCGTCTGATCCCCCTATTAGAGAGGCTTCCTATGTTTCTAAGAGATACCACAATATCTATCTATCTATCTATCTATCTATATATCATCCTTGATAAAGACCCTAATGGGGGCCGAAACGTTGGAAATGCATCAAAGAATAAAATAACACTGTTTTATTCACTAAAGAATGGTGTGCGAGTCCTTCTATCTTCATATATATATATATATATATATATATATATATATATATATATATATATAATATATATTTAAACAAATTGGAGGGTGTACCTTTGTAATCTACTCGTAGATGGTTTTCCATGGACAGCTGCCGTGAGTGCTTCCTATGGTCCCATCTATGCTAACCTTTTTTTGGGGTGAAGGGAGAGGTGCCACATCTTTGGAGATAATAATCCATATTGGTCAAATATCATTACATTTTAGGGCAGAGACACGCGCTGCTATTTCGGGAGATTAGTCGCCCAGCGACAAATCGCTTCTTCGGGTGGCTAATCTCCTCAAACTGCCTTCCCACAGGCTACAATGTAAATAACCGGCGGGATGGCACTCGGAATGCTTCGTTGCCCGAAGTTGCCTCAAGAGGAAACTTCGGGCAACTTCGGAAGCGATCCTAGTGCCATCCCCGCTGGCAATTTACATTATAGCCTGTGGGATGGCAGTTTGGGGAGATTAGTGGTCTGAAGAAGAAGAGATTTGTCGTTGGGTGACTAATCTCCCGAAATAGCAACACTTTGTTTCATGCCTGTAGTGGAACCCCTGACACGTGTTTGTGGGGCATTCCAGTGGCACAACTCCTTCGATTGTGTCGGATCTGTTCTACATGGGATGCCTTTCAGCAAATGGAACTTTGGGACAGCTTTGTGGAGCAGGGGTACTGTACTGTATACAGAATATAAAGTTGACCTCTTTTTGTTCACAGTACATGAAATTGGATGTATAGTTATGATAACATTGCGATGCATTCATATTGTTTACTCATATTATAGAATGTTGGCCCGTTTTCCTCTAGTATAGTAATCTTTTTTTATATACCTCATATGTAGTGTATGGTGATAGGGTGTGTAAAGATCGATAATGCACACATAGTTGTGAGGGTTAATGTTTTTAGATTTATGCTAGGGTGTTAAATACCGTCATGTGTCACATCACATGACCACTAGCTTTTGCCATGAAACGCGTCAGGCGTGTGTGATCATTGGATATATGTATGCTCCATGGTTTTACTCAAATATCAATAAAATGATGATTTTATATGTCCTGCTTTGTTCCAAGACTGTTTCTCTAGCTGATGACACTTTCAGGGGCTGTAGTACACATATCAGCACAGCATGAGACTGCAAGCTGGACAATAAGTGTTCCAACTTGTGAGTATTTAAAGGGGACCTGTCACTTAGACATAAACATCTGTATCATAAAAGTCCTTTTCAAATTAAACATGAAACCCAAACTCTTTTTTTTTCATTAAAGCATCCATACCTGTTATAAACTCATTTAGAAATGGTGGTGTTTATACAAAGGGCCTGTAGGTGTCACTGTGCACAAGAGTTATACTGTGTACATAGTGTAATGGCTGCATGAACCTGCTAATAAAGCACTGTTATACTCTGCTCATCCTCGGCTACCAGAACATAACAGAAATCACAGCTGTCAGTCATCCATTGCCTTCTCCACCTCCAGGCTCCAGACTGTGCATGGGCATCAGGTCCCCCATTCTGGCACATACAAAATATGTGGGGGTGGTAAAAAGTTCAAGAATGGCAGCTGCCTGCTTGCGAATCCAAAGACTAAAGGAAACAAGATTGATATAGTGTAATAACATTTATTTTGCCTGACCAGCACATTAGAATAGAATCTGGGATTATTTATTCGGGTGACAGGTCCCCTTTAACTGCACGAGTGGAAGCCGTAATAAAGCTATTGGTGTAGTTTGTGTTGTGTGTGAGTCCCTTGTATATGGTATCAAAGACAGATCACAGGGTTATTGTTGAAGCCTCGCTATTTTATGTTGATGCCACACAGGACATTTTGACGCTGGAGCAAAGCAGATCATCTCCATAATGAAAAAATTTTTTTTTTATTGTGCCCATTTTAAGGTTAACATCTTTTTCCAGGGGCAATTCAGGGTGACAGGGAAACACTAGCCCCTTTATCTCTTATGGAGAATGCAGACATTGGCTGTTTGTTTGTTTTTTGTTGGCTGTCATCTTGGCTGCGATGCTTCCGGGGTTTGCACTGGTGACAAGGAATTCATTTAGCAAGTACAATATGAGGGGATTTTTAGGGGGAGTTTTAGGTTGTCCTGTCCTAAAATGTTTTTGTTTTATTTATAGTGCTATAATTAGTTTTTAGTGTTCCTATATATGCACAGCATTTTATTCCCACCCTTCCTTCTCCACCCTGACTTTCCTGATTTCAAACAGAAGTGCTTTTGTTCTCGGTTGTTTGTGTAATCTTGGATGTAATGAGGCGTCAAAACCACAGGGCAGGATTTTTTTTCATTTAAAAAAAAGTTTTAGGGACAGGCATGAAAAAGAAGTCAGGTATGAATAACCTCAGTATTGATATGAAATAGTGAATGAAAAAGCAGAATAGGGACCAGCAGGAACTCCAATAAACCCCATTTTCAGAAGTGCCGTCTGCTTCCTTGAATCATTGATATGAAATACCCCAAATATTCCTCTTGATTTTCATGGCATTCAGCAGGATACACTGGTATCAGAAACCATGATAGGTAGTAGGTGATGTAAACATTAAGTTAGATTCATAAATATACAACAGGACTGCGTTTCAATATGAACTTAGGGGCAGATTTGTCAACGGTAGAAGTGAAGATTAGAATTAAAAAAATTAGGATTTCAAGCTGTTTTTTATGTACTTCGACTAGGGAATAGTCCAAATTCAGAAATTCGAATATCAATATTTATCATGTGCTGCCTCTTTAAAAATTCGACTTCGACCATTTGCCATCTAAAGCCTGCCGAATTGCTGTTTTAGCCTATGGAGGACCTCCTAGTATTTGGAGTCAATTGGTGGAGTTTGAAAAATCGAAGGTTTTTTTTGATCGAATACGATGTTAGTTCGATTCGTACGATTCAAATTCAAATGAAAATGGTCTATTCACCCGAAAAAAACCTTTGATTTTTAAATAAATTTCGGTTGGTCTTTTTTTAATCGAATTTCAAAGTTGTTTTCAATTCGAAATTCGACCCTTGATAAATCTGCCCTTTAATGTCACATTTATTAAAAGTTGATATGCAAATTTTTTTCAATGAAAATCATTTTTTTATAAAGATTTCAAGTTTTACTTTATTTTTGCTGCCATTTTTTTTTTTACTTAAAATCCAGGAGCTCTTACCTGCCAGTATACATTCAATGCAATAGGTACATCATTGTTTGTTCTAAAAAAATATCTCTGCTGCTATACTTACTCGAGAGTTCTCAGCTTGCTTTCCAATTAAAGTCAATTTGACCCTTATCTTAGAACGTGAGAACAATTTTCTCATATTACACTACACAATAGTGGATAACAGAGACAAGTATGGGATCCATTATCCGGAACCCTGTTATCCAGAAAGCTCCGAATTATGGAAAGGTCATCTCCCTTAATTTTTCAAAATAATTTCCTTTTTCTCTGTAATATTAAAACAGTGCCTTGTACTTGATCCCAACTAAGATATAATTAATCCGTATTGGAGGCAAACACCAGCCTATTTGGTTTATTTAATGTTTACATGATTTTCTAGTAGATCCATATTACGGAAAGATCCATTATCCAGAAAACCCCTGGTTCCGAGCATTCCTGTTTTTCAGGTGACCAATCTCCCAAAAAGTCTCCCCGCCGGCGATTCAGATTCGAGCCAGCGGGAAGGCATTTTGGGAGGAAACTTCGGGTGACTCCAGAAAACGAAGAGCTCCGAGTGCCATCCCACTGTTAATTTAGATTCTAGACGGAGGGAAGGCTTTTCGGGGAGATTAGTAGCCCGAAGAAGAGGCGAATTATCACCGGGCGACTAAATCTCCCAGAATCTTAAGGTGGCCTTAGACGCACAGATAATACTGTATGAAACAAATTTTTGGACGATATTCGGTGCGCGCATGGTGTGAGAAGAGCTGACGATTTTTCTATCATTGAGAGGAATGAGAAACATTGCCATATCCACCTTATTTTGAGATAATGGGTGCTACGCTTTGTCTCTACAGTTTATCAACTGATTTATTCCATTTGTTGTTTGTGTGTTGAGTGCAATTTTATAGGGGCAAATTCAATAACCGGCGAAAATTCACCAGCGCTGGCTTCGCATACATCGTAACACTTCGCCAGGCGTAAGTTCGCCTGGACAACGGTAATTCATGAAGATCCGAAGTTGCGCAAAGGGTACCGACTGCTGGCAAAGTTGCGATAGCGAAAATACGCTCAGCAGTTGGAAGTTACGCTAGCGTTGGCTAATTTGCATACAGCATGCAGTTAAAGTACAATGGCTTGATCAAATAATGAGGTTTCTTGATTTGTAAAAATATCTTTTGCTTATATATTAATTATTACTTAATTACTATTACTATTATTAATAATTATAATAATTACTACTAAATGTATTACATTCGGATTTAAACTAATAGGAGCTCCTAGTTGCATGGGGAGAGATTGTTGGCATGGGGTGACTGGGCAGTGAAGGGAACAATAAGAAGAACTTGCTGGTTTCATTAAAAAAACGCACCACACACAGACACACAGACAGAGTTGCACAGGCTCCCTATTCATAAGATTTTTCGACATTCACATTCCGGTGACAGTATCCCTTTTCTAAAAAAAAGTGCCAGTTTCCTAAGGGTTATTGAGGGCATTTGTTCAGAGACTGCTTTGAATCAATATTGATTTTAAGGCTTCCCAGTATTCAGCTGTACATGGGAAAATAACCTCCTTGTTTCTCTCCTGCATTCTCCTCCCTGTTTATCTGAATCCAGGAATCCAAATTGATTTCTCTCATTGACTGGTTATCCTTCCGTTGTCGTAAGAAACACTCCTCACATTAGAGGAGGATTTTGATATCCACCCGCTCTTAAACTCCTAATATAAATAATTATTTTTGCCATGTCAAATTTAAAGTCACGTTTTCGTTCAGCAGGCAGTTTCAGCCTCCAAAATGTAAAAATGGAATCACTCAAGCATGTTTTACATAAGGATTTTTTTTTTCTAAAGAAAGTACAGGTATAGGATCCCTTATCCGGAAACCCAATATCCAGAAAGCTCTGAATTACTCCATTTTATCCAAATAATGCAATTTTTTAAAAATGATTTCCTTTTTTTCTGTAATAATAAAACAGTAGCTTGTACTTTATCCCAACTAAGATATAATTAATCCTTATTGGAAGCAAAACCAGCCTATTGGGTTTAAATGAATTTCTAGTAGACATAAGGCATGAAGACCCAAATTACGGAAAGATCCATTACCTGGAAAACCCCAGGTCCTGAGCATTCTGGATAACAGATCCCATACCTGTACATTGAAAACTGAATAGTGACAAGGGATCTTATAGGCATTTAATGGTATAAATAGTTTGACATATAAATCTATGTACTACATAGCTGCTGATAAATCACTTCATTCTATTTTATTGCTGGTTTATCCACCCACCTTGCTATAGGCTTGGAGCTTGCTGCACATGTACCGTATGCCCTTGACCTCTGTTTATACAGATGCTGTTTATTTATGGGTTAAGAGCATGGGCACCCAGAACACACCACTCACTAATTGCTTTCATAGATACCGTATTATAAATACTCACTAACCCGGTTAAAGGGGTGGTTCACCTTTAAGTTAACTTTTAGTATGTTATAGAATAGCCAGTTCTAAGCAATTTTTCACTTGGTCTTCATTATTTATTCTTTATAGTTTTTAAATGATTTGCCTTCTTCTTCTGACTCTTTCCAGCTTCCAAAAGAGGGGGCACTAGCCCCATCTAAAAATCAAATGCTCTGCAAGGCTACAAATTTATTGTCAATCCTACATTTTAATACTCCTCTTTCTTTTCAAGCCTTCTCATATTCAAATCCCAGTTTTGTTTTCAAATGAATGCATGGTTGCTAGGGTAACTTGGACCCTAGCACCCAGATTGCAGAAACTGCAAACTGGAGAGCTGCTGAATATAAAGTGAAATAACTCGAAAACCACAAATAATAAAAAATGAAAACCAATTGCAAATTGTCTCAGAATATCGTTGTCTGCATCATACAAAAAGTTAATTCAAAGGTGAAAAACCCCTTTTAAGATTCTAGGGCATTTGTATACCAGGCTCAGGGCCACCATAAAGGAGCCTTGGGTATTAGTCCACGATTGAGACATGGGCCCCCAGGAGGAGGGCCTTGCCAAATATGTAGAATATGTAGAAGTCCCTGCCCCAAAGACATTACAATCTATGAGGAACAGGAGGCAGAAACCAATTGGGAGAGGGAAATTCAAATGTAACACTATCATTGTAGAGGAAAAGAATGTTTTCTATAATGATAATAAAATGATAGTAAAATGTTAGTGTCGATCTGGACTAACTGCAGCTGTTAGCATCTGTGTTTTACAGGGGCTTGTCTTTAAAGGAGAACTAAACCCCCCTGCAGCTGGGCCCCCCCGTTCACCTCCCCCACCCTGCTTCCTCCCTGCATGGTGTTGTACTGGAATGGGTGTCCCCTCTGGTGACACTGACCAATATATGCAGAACAGTGCAGTGGAGCTCAGGGGCGCCATGTTTTCTAGCTTCAGTATCTTCTGGATCCTCTTCTTCTTCCAACTGCACAAAAGCTGAAGTGTCGGTGCTCACTTAACGAAGATGCTGAGGCTGGTGAACATGGCGCCCCTGTGCTCTGCTGCTCTGTTCCGCATGTGTCGATTGGTGTTGCTAGAGGGGACACTTGTTTTTGCATGGCACTGTGTGGGAGGGGAGGCAGACCAGTGGAGGGGGGCCAGTGTGGCTTTTGGCTGTGGGGGGTGTTTAGTTCTCCTTTAAAGAAACGGATTGTGCCTTTAAATGAAAATCTATTTTAGACTTAAAGAGGAACTATCACAAAAATTTAAATTTAATATAAGCTTCATCATTCTGAAATAAGAAACTTTCTAAATACAATTAATTAAATATTCTGTACTGCTTCTGAAATAATCAAGTTTATATGGACTATTCCTCTCTGAGCATCTGGTTCTTTTCATTCTGTCTTCATGCAGGAGTTGGGTGTCAGATGAATGATCCAATATATCTTATAGGGGGGCTTCCTTTCCTAGCAGATGAATTAGAGGTTACTCTAATAACTGATTCCAGTACAAGCAAAATCTAACAAAATAACTGCCTTTTGCACAAATCCTGCATGTAGAGAGACATGATGTCTGGTGATTTTAATAGAGTGAGCTCTAATACATCTTCTATGCAAAAGGAGCCCCCCTATAAGATATATTGGATCATCTGACACCCAACTCCTGCATGAAGACAGAATGAAGAGAAACAAATACCGAGAGAGGGATAGTGAAGATAAACGTGATTATTTCAGAAACAGAACAGAATATTTCATTGATTATGTTTAGAAAACTTCTTATTTCAGTATGCTGAAGCTTATACAAAATTTTAATTTTCGCGATAGTTCCCCTTTAAATTGCAGGCACATAAGCTTTCACTTTAATTATCAAACTTAGAACTACAGGAGCATCCATTCAGAATTGTGCACTTATAAATTAGACCCCGGCCGTTATAAAATGACAGCACATTTTCAGTAGCGGCTATCAAATCATATTGCAATGGTTATCCTCTGTATTTAACTACGTAGGGCTTGTCTAAACATCCAGTGACAAAACATAGAGCTGTGGATTTAATCCTGGAATTTGGTGTAAATCAGTGGGCCTTTGCTTAATCTATGAAACTATAACTGTCATGCCGGATAGGTGGGCTTTATGATTCTAAGCACCGTGGATGTAGAAGTATTTACAGTGCTAAAAGATTAACTCTAAAATAACATACCTGCAGTTGGCACCTTTGTTATATAAACAGATAGAGTGCACAACGTATAGATTTGTGTTTTCCTTATCTTTTTGGCAACTGAAGAAAGCAGGATTAGTGTAAATACTACGAATGTCACTGTGTGTGTTTGCTAAAAAAACAGGGCAGCTATATGGTTAGGAGGTTTAGAGCAGGGCTTAAATTTCCCTATTTTTTCCAAACATTAAAACGCAGGCTGAGTAAAGGAAAAATAACTAAAACTTTGTTACACATGTTAAATTAGTTATTTAAATATGTAATTATAGAAAGGGCTACCTGTCCAATTGCTAACAACAGATTTGTGAAGAAGCATGCATGGCTTTGCAGAAAATTGAGTTTTGGCTGACATCAGCTATATTGTTTCACTATTCGGAACTGACAGTGCAGACAAGTAATACTGTTTACAACTGCAGTGAAAGGAAAGTATAACGCCATTTTGACATAAGCTCATTCAGCTGGGGCAATGTTTAAAAAAAATATAGCATAAACACTGAACTTCCAATAAATATATTTTCTTTACAGACACATACTTGATTCGGATTCCACATATCATAGGGAAACCAAGATTGTCTTTTGCAGCAGGAGCCAATTCCCCACCCCTTTAGGCTTACAGTGTAATGCAGCCCCTCCCTCACATTGTTCCTTTGTGAAGTGATGGATTCTGGGATTTGAAGTCTTTCTGCTTTCCAGAGACTCTGTGCATCACCCACTAAAGAAAGCAGAGGGACTTCATGTTAAAGAATCCCTCCCTTCACAGTGGCACAAAGGTGATGAAGGGGTTGTATTACACTGTGAGGAACTGGCACTAGCATCAATGTTGTGAATTAAAATATTGAAAAGTGACTTGTGTGAAGCACAGAAAATATACTGCATTGTTGGGAATAAATGTCAGATTTGGCCTTTTTTTTGAAAAGACTACTTTCTCTGCCCGTTGCACTATATTCCATTAATATATGAGCCCCTGACAACCTTGTAACGTGAGTAACATGTATTAGTGTGGAGTTCAGGTACACAATGACAAATAGTTCATATTTAAACCTAATGCAGAAATGCTCTGGAGAGTAATAGGATGACATTTTACTTACTAAAGGTTGGAATGCCCTGTGTTTAGAATCTGTTGTAATGTTTGGAAGAGCCCAGGCCAAGCTTGGTGCCATTTTTTGTACTAAATTGTTCTTCTACTGGAATTCAGTGCTGTTTAGTCTGCATGTGCGCACTTCACTTTTATTTTTCCTATTTTCTTCTTCTGGAAAAGTGAGCATTATATATTATATAAGAAACGGTGCTGAGCTATAAGCAAAGTTCCTCTCACCACCCATGTGCCCGATTTCAAAATGTTGTTCAGATTCAGGGACTAATGACAGCGACTTATGCATTTTATTTTTTCCTTTTACAGAATAAAAGTGAAAATGACATCAAACCCTACATCTCCAGGTACTTCTTCTGACAGTTCCCCCATATCTCCTCAGTCTCCACCCAGAACCCTTAACCTGCCAAGAACGAGAGACCGTTCTCCATCACCTATGAGAGGTCACCTCATTCCTAGCCCTCTCCCCACAAGACGGACAAGGACATTTTCTGCGTGAGTACAATACGTATGTCTTAATACCATATTGCCGTACAGCTATAAACTATTTTTATAAACAACATGTAGGAATGCACCGAATCCAGGATTCTGCCTTTTCCAGCAAGATTCAAATCGTAATTTGCATATGTAAATTAGGGGCGGGTAGAAATCACGACTTTTCGTCACAAAAGAAGAATGTTTTCCTCTTTTTCCTTTCCTGACCCTAATTTGCATATGCAAAATAGGATTTTTTTCAGTTCAGTATTCGGCCGAATCTTTCACCAAGGACTCTGGAGATTTGGCCGAATCCCAAATAGTGGATTCGGTGCATCCCTACAAACAGGCAGTTTAGAGATACGCCAAATTCACGATTTCGTCTTGAGTTCAATCAAATCCCATCACTTTTTGCAAGATTCAGATATGGCTCACTCTTTAGCTTTTCAATTCAGTTTTGCTGGTTATTTGACTTTAAAGGAATCCTCCAATAAAGACTTTTTTCTTTTCATAACAAAAGAAAATATTATTTCAAGTAACTTTCCATGATACATTACTGAAATATTTTAAATGGACAGTATACTTTTTAATTTAATAAACGTGTTTTTTTTCTTAAAATCTATGTCACTAAATAAGAAAATAGAAACAGTTTCCCATTAGTACTTCCTAATCCTACAGAACACAGGAGAAGCTGATAAAACGAATTACCAGTCCACTGAGAATCCCTCTGAGAATGAGCTGTTCAAAGGCTGCGCTTATAGAAGGGAGAGGTGGGAGGGTGGGAAGTTCAATGAAAAAAAACCATTTCAATAAGTGCTTAGAATAGCAAAATATGAGGAATACGTTTTTTTAGTAAATTTAAACCCACTGAAAATTTTAATGAATGTGTGTTGGAAAGTTGGTTAGAATTGGTTAGAATTATTAGAATTATTTTCTCTGGTGTGATCCTCTTTATGGGTAAAAAGGTCCCCTGCTATTTGTCTAGAATGTCCTCTAATGTACTTGTAAAGTGTAATCATGTCCCCTCGCAAGCGCCTTTTTTCCAGAGAAAACAACCCCAACCTTGACAGTCTACCCTCATAATTTAAGTCTTCCGTCCCACTAACCAGTTTAGTTGCACATCTCTGCACTCTCTCCAGCTCATTTATAGCCCTCTTAAAAGAGAAGGAAAGGCTGGCAGCACTTGGGGGTGTTAAATGTTAGGCACCCCCAAGTGATTGTAGTTACTTACCTGAAACCCCGGGCTGGTGCTCCTATCAGCAGAAAACTGCACCGGCCCGGGGTTATACCAGTGAGCACCACAGAGCGATTCTCTTCTGGCTTCTTCTGTCTTCAAATTTGCCGGGACAAATGTATGCGCAGTTGAACGAAATAGGCGACTTTTTAGTTAAAGTTTGACTTTTTGTTCTACTGCACATGAGCAGCCGCACGAAGAAAGAAGAAGCTGGAAGATGATCTCTCTGTGGTGCTCATTGGAATAACCCCGGGCGGTGCCGTTTTCTGCTGATAGGAGCACCGGCCTGGGTTTCAGGTAAGTAACTACAATCACTTGGGGGAGCCTAACATTTGGCACCCCCAAGTGCTGCCAGCCTTTCCTTCTCCTTTAAGGACTGGAGTCCAAAACTGCACTGCATACTGCACTACAGGTGAGGCCTTACCAGGGACTTGTAAAGAGCAATGGCTGAAGTTAATGGCTGCAAGAAGATGAAGAATGAATCAAGAAAAAACCGAGAGCAAAACCGCACTCTTGCCATCAGTGATGTAGATACAGAGCTTGTGACTACAGCTAAGCACCTCAGTAAAGAAATCATGTAGCAAGATAATTATTTCTTACTACATTATAAGAAACAAGTTGTTTTTTTGTTTATTTTACATCTGTGCTTTAGAAACCATGTTCACTACAACGTATAATGCTATTTCCTACTGATACGCATGTATTATGATTACGTTAAGATCAGTCTGTACAAGGGGCGATAACCTATTCCTTGTTTTCTGTTTTTGTAGTATAAATCTTAACCTTAGAAATCTTTCCACTTGTAATATGCACTTATCAATGTCTCCTTTATTATCAACAGAACTGTACGTGCTTCTGAGGGACCTCTGACTAAAGGAGTCTGCAAATGTTTTTCACGTTCCAAAGGTCACGGCTTTATAACCCCAGAAGATGGAGGACCAGATATCTTCTTACATATTTCTGAGTAGGTGTTGGATTATTGAAAGAATTTTTCATGGCAATATAAAGGTATTTCCTTTACAGTCCCATATCTCCATTTCAGAGGTGGGTGGTTCTGAATATCAATAAAGCACACCTACTACAATGCTTTTGCCCATAGAATATTCTGAGACAGAGAGAGATGTGAGAAAAACTTGAGGCTTGTCCTATAGGCATTAAGTACCAATCCTATACACTGAATTAATGTTGAAAAAAGGGTATACTGCCCCTTTAATTGAAGTTTTGCATAAGGAAGGTGGCTAATTAGTAAGCAGGGGTCGTTCACATTGTCCTGAATGTGTCTATTGCAGCCAGGGGAACCAAGCGGCTGTTTATTTGTCTCTCTCTCTTGGTGTTTGCTGGGAAAGCTCCTTAAGCTTTGCTGTTCTTTTGCATCATGTAAAAGGACTGGACGAAATGACTCATGCCGCAGCCCTATAGCCCTCATACTCATTGAATGTTGTAGTAGTTGTGTTTTAGTGTCACCTTCTTTTGTGAGTACAGGTCCCAATACTCTCTGCTTCAATTAAAGGGACACATTCCACCTAAACACACATTTGTTAATACGAGCACATTAAATAGGACTTGTGTTGAAATTACATTCTAATGTTTTAATTTTAAAAAAATCCATATTTTCCTATTTTGTTGCCGTTATAAAGCACTCATTTGAAGGTTAGGCTATATTCACTGGATTCCCCTCCCCCTTCCTTTATAAACAGGGCAATTTGTTCACAGCTCCGTATCAACTAACAAACGTCTCCATTATTTAAGCAGCAGCCTTTGAGCAGTTCATTATCAGGGGCTTCCTAGTGGACTAGTAATTAGTTTTTCAGCTCTTTTGAAGTACTTTGGGACCAGAATTAACAGGAAGTACTAAAGTGAAAGTGCCTTCCTATTGTTGTTTAGTGCCAGACATAACAAAAACTAGACATTTCTTAGATTTGAAATATTGTATTTGGTTTTTACAATAAACAATAAAAATCAATATGATAACAAATAGAATGTAGAATAAGAAGATGTGTTGCAATTAATACAATGACATATTATACAAAATTAGACATTTCTTAATAAAAACAATAGACAAAAAGTATGTTCAGCACAAGTCCTATTTATTCAGCTCATGTAGAAAAGGGGTGTATACTGTCTCTTTAAGATACCCCCTCACTGATTATGCTGTGCCAGATGCATTCAGTCTCTCCTACTATGGGAAACATAATGAGCACAATCCATCAGACTAGAAAGAAGAAACAAACAGATGAAGGACAAGGGGCAGTGACAGACTGAGGCAGGGTCGGACTGGACATGGGGGGCCCACCGGGTAACTATAATCTGGTCCCCCCCGAACGCCAACATGCATGCGATAGTGGCACAACAATTAATTTTTATTTGGGGGCCCAGACATCGGGGGAGGGGGCCAGGACATTGGGGGAGGGCCCAGGACATCAGGGGAGGGGCCAACCTGGGGCCCACCGTTTTTTCCCCGGTTTCCCTTCGGCCCATTCCGATGCTGGACTAAGGTTGAGGGTTAAGCTGGCCATAGATGCAAAGATCCGATCATTCGAATCCTCAAACTTTCCCATCTCCCGACCTGCCGCTAACCATTCCAATCAAATAAACTAGAAAAGAACAGATCAGCCGATGTTCTGCCCCTGACAGCAATCGTACGAAAGTTATGTCCGACCAAAGCTAGTGACAGTCTCCCACTGAAAATCGTACGATCTGCAATACACGCAGAGATATTACCTGCAGCCGACAGAAATCTTTTAACCTGTCCGATCTCCATGGGATGAAAAATGTCAGGACTCTCCACACACGGTCCAAAAATCGTTACGAATTGAGGATTTATACGATCGGATGTTTGCGTCTATGGCCAGCTTTAGTTGCACATCTTTGCACTATAACCTCATGTTGGATGTGAATATCTCACTTATTACAATTGAAATCCAAAAGTAAAGATGTAAACCATCGTTTATGATAGGGTTGCTTTGTACAGCATTATCCTGCGCCAGCTCATCCGACCTACGAATCCTGAGGTTCACTGATCATTTAAACGTGGGCACCCATTGGACCATGGCTCATGGAACTCCAGTTTACAATCTGCCTCTCAGTGTGGTAATCTAATATATTGCAGCAGCATGTAGAATGGTTAGCCTGTGGGCAAGGTGATACCTGCTCTGTGTCTCCTATTACATATCGTAGGTTGTTCCCAGCAATGAAAGCATCCTGATAATTGTACAGTGTGTCCATTCAGCTGCCACTCAATACAAATCACTCACAGATCATTCATATCACACGCAAGTGATCCCCACTATCCCAGCACATAATAAACCGTTCCATTAGCAAATGAAAACAGGATGTTATTTTGATGCCAAATGTGTAACCGTTCTCCTTTAATTGTGATTTTTCCTTCAAAATAATGTTTTTCTCAGATTCCATTTAGAGCAGGAATATTGACTAATGCTTCTGGGAGGCTCAAGCCATTACATTCTAATTGCATTATTACACTGTTAGCCAGAGAATTGCCTCTCACTCCTACACGGGAGCAATTTAGAACGAGCCTTCCGATACATTTTTTGTTTGTCTTTGGCTGCATTTCAAGTTCTGTCAAATCATAGAGTTGGTGAATCTGATGATTATGAAGGTTTAATCGTATTAAAGAGGAACTACACCCATATACTGATTTTAATTGGTTTAAATGTAACTGAATCTGCAAACAGTAATTGATCATCCCTTGTTGCTCTCAGGTAAAGTTGTATCTCTCAATATATATATATATAGATATATATAGAAGTCTGTTATCCTCCAGGCCTATTAAACAATCACTAAAAGCAGACACATGAGTGCAATGAATAAGCTGGTGTCTGTGCCTTAACATGGCCGCCCACCACATGAAGCTCCCTGCCAGCATGAGGGCCAGAGCATTCCATAAGGGGCTTTTTTAAAAAAAAATAAAAATAAACAATACTATTGTTTCCTCTAACGGGGTGTCTGTATTAGCCCACACATCTGTTGGGGGAAACAATTTTAAGGTGATAGGTGTCCTTTAATCAGCTGTCTTGAACCACATTGTTTCCAGTGTCAGAAGCACAAGCAGCCCCATAGCATAATAATACTACATTCATGAGATCCATTACCTGGAAACCCATTGTCCAAAAAGCCTTCTCCCATCGACTCAATTTTATCCACATAATCCAATTTTTTTAAAATGATTCCCTTTCTCCGTAATAATAAAACAGTAGCTTGTACTTGATCCAAACTAAGATATAATTAATCCTTATTGGAAGCAAAACCAGCCTATTGGGTTTATTAAATGTTTATATGATTTTCTAGTAGACTTAAGGTATGAAAATCCTAATTACAGAAAGATCTGTTATCCGGAATACTCCAGATCCAGAGCATTCTGGGTATCAGTATTCATGACAATAAGTGTGGGTCTGCCATGCCATGTCCTCTGCATAACATTGGCCAGTATGGGAGGGTGGCACAAAAGTGGCCATGTAAAATAATACAAGAGGAAGTAGGAGTGAGCCAACTGTAATGTGGAAATATGTTGACTGCTTTTGATCAGCAGGGCCTGGACATCCTGCTAATATGGTTGATGCAAAATACTGGGAAATGTTGTCAGATAATCTGCTCCAGACCAAATCTTGCCCAACAATTCATCTACCAGCAGCCTCAAAAAGTTCAAAGTAGCACAGAGTGGCACAATAACAAAAAAGTGAATGTCCTGTAATGGGCCAGTGAAATCCAATGGAGAATTTGTGGAAAAGTGTCAGCCAACTAGTGGTGTCCAACACGTGGAGCCTTTTACAGTCTGCAGCCACATTGTGTTTCCTGCACTTGCTACCTACTTCTGGATGGTCGCTTCATGTTTTTGATGCTCTTCCTCTCCTCTTTGTTTCCAGATTGGTTGGCTCATCATCACCAATCATCTTTAGGTTTAGCTTTCTGCTTTCCTGTTGAGAGAGAGAGCTTTAGATCTGCAGGCCCCTTCTGCTAACAGAGTTCTCCTTCACACTCATTTTATTCTCCTTACTGTATTCTCTGGAGTAGGGCTCATCTCCTCCATAATGCACCTCCATAGTATCCTGTGTACTTGAGGGTCAGCTCTGGTACCTTATTTTTTATCACAATTCAGAAAGGTACTTCCGTTTATTTCCTTTTTACCTGCTTGCTATTGGAGTTGGGTCTCAGCTACACTGTATGGATTCTGCAATGCCAGCACATGGAACAACTGACATAAATGTCTATTTTTTTATGATGTGTTGGCAGCTCATGATACCATTGGAGCCTAGGGTATTCCTAGTAGACATACTCCTAAAGGGGACCCATCGCCTAAAAAATTATCCAAAATCCTATTTTATCACATTAGTCAAGCAAAATGAACATCAATTACAATATATAAATGATTTAAATCTTGTTTTCTTCAGTCTGGGAACTCATAATTATAACAAGCAGGCAGGAGCCATTTTCATTTTGTGGAGACTGTTATTAAGACAAGCCTTGCATCATCTCAATCTTGTTTGTGCACCAGAATGGGGGACCTGATGTCCATCCCCATGTCCTGACTACATAATTAAACAGTGAAGAGAACAGGGGAATATGTGGAGAGCAGTGACATCTAGGAAGTGCTGAATGGAAAGTGAAAGTAATTGTCTGCCCCGCCTCTATGCCTAAGGCATAGTGGAGGGGCAGGCAATATTTGATAGACAGCTGAGATTTTTAACATCTGCCATGTTTTTCAGGTTAAGAGCCATGTTTCACATTTAACTGCTTAACTTTTTTTTATTTTTTTACCTGTCCCCCAACAGTATTGAAGGGGAATATGTCCCAATGGAGGGAGACGAAGTTACTTACAAAGTCTGCACCATCCCACCGAAAAACGAGAAACATCAAGCGGTGGAAGTGAAGATCACTCATTTAGCTCCTGGTTCAAAGCACGAAACTTGGTCTGGACACATAATCACTTCGTAAACAGACAGCGAAAAGCTGGGAATGTGTTACTGGCCGTGTAGAGTTGATTCATTCCCATTGCTCAATATACCTTCAGATCACTGCTGTTAGTTCATATGAGTGAGACAATAACCAACAATAACATCAGTGAATCCCATTTTCTTACTGGCGGATAATTCACACAAGTAGGTAGAATACTGTGTCGTTAATAAAGCGCATACAAGACTAGTGGGCTGGACCAGTGTGGGGATTACTTTATTGCCGTATGCTACTGTGGTTTTTTTAGAGTTAAAATCAAATATCAAAGTGAAAATCTGTATGTCTTAAAGTAAAATATTATTTTGGGGGTTTTTTTTTGCAGTTTTATTTGAAAAATGAGACAATCAAAGCACAAACCATTTCAGCAGATGTGTTGGAGAATCTCTATTTTCAACCTATGGGGTGATAGAGCTTAGCAGCTGGTTTAAACCTACCATATACATTTCTTTTACATTTAAAGGAATTCTGTCAGAGGAAAACTGTTTTTTTATTTTTACAAAATGCATCAGTTAACAGCGCTTCTCCAACAGAATGTTGCATCTGTTTTTGAAAAGAGCAAACAGATTTTTTTTATATTTTATTTATAAATCTGGCATGGGGCTAAACATGTTGTTACTTTCCCATATGCCCTTAGTCACGTGACTTGTGTTCTGATAAACGTCAGTCACTTTTTAGGGCAAGGACAGATGGAGCATAGTCTCAGCTGCTCTCAGTCTGTATATTTTTTGCAGGCTGAGAGAAGCAGATCAGCTCCATGCCCCATCTCTGTTGATTGGAATAAGATCTGCTCGAGTGTAGTCACATGCAGCAGAGCGGCGCGAAGGTCGGCCCGAATATGCAAAAGCAGATGTTTTCCGGATGACCACCGCATGGCTCCATTATGTGCAAATAATATTCAGCTGTCCCTTTACAAGTTCTTTAATGCAGTGGGCCTCCAATTATTTGGCACATGGCTGTATATCAGGTGACTGAATATAACTGCTCGGTATCTTTCCCCAGTAAAATAATAACCAGATCCTCAGATTTGTTCAACAATCATTTCAGTTTATAGTCTCTGTAAGAAAATAGTAACATAGTATTCATGTACACCTGTGCAATATCATTTGTTAAATTACAAGAAAACCTTTAGGGTAGGACTTCACGGACAATTTCCGCGCGATTCGACATGCTGCGCAAAAACGAAGGCTTTAAATCAGATGCGACAGAAATAAGGTGAGTGAATGCATTGTCGGATGGTGTCGCATCGTGGATCCGACGCAAAACGACTGTGGGATGCAGACACTGCACGCTGCGTCTGCATACGACAGTCATGTTGGATCAACAACGCGACTTCATCCGACATTTCCACTACTTACCTTATTTATGTCGCATCCCACGTGATGCCTGTGTTTTTGCGCAGCGCGTCGGATCGCGTGGAAATCGTCTGTGGAAACCGTCCTAATACTATCCCCACAATCATTTTTAGCCAGAAATACATAATTACAGTAGGTAAAAAAACCAAAAACATTTGCTGACCCTCTAGTCAAGTTGGGGGAAAAGGTTGCAACTTCTTGTAACATCGGAGAGTGACATCACAATTACTTGAGATCTACACGTAAAAACATTCATATAGGAGATTATTCCTTTCATACAAGAAAGCACTGAAACAAGTTCAAATCTGCAGCAGAAATGAGATGCCTCGTAGGCTGCAGCAGCTGTGTGTCTTATGTGCCTTATGCAAGTGCTCCTCGTTCCATACTGGTGTTGACTGTATCTAACTTTAACTGTCAGTGAATATCTGGATGGAACAAACCAAAGGAAATCAAGGCATGTAACCCTTCAATTGACAAGTAATGATGGATGACGTTGGCAAAAAACATACACCACGGGGGTTATTTATCATTTTAAGTCTGAATTTATCTCAATATTTTCTGCTACAAACTCTACTGTTTTTTTGCGCTTATTTATTATTAAATTTCCCACGAAATTTGCTTTGTGGGAAAAAATAAGATTTTCATGTTTTTTAGGATTTGTCATCCAATTTTCAGTTTTTCCAGATTTTTCACACGAAAACTTCTGGGTATTGCACAAAACTCAGTTCACATCAAAAAAATCATTGGGACTTCTCCCATTGACTTATATGCAACCTCGACAGGTCTGAGATGCCAGATTTTCAGATTCAGTAATGGTAATTAGAAGTGCTCCACCTTCATTAAACCTGTGTAGGTTTCAGGTGCTGAACTGGAAACCCTCGTCTGCTTTTTGGGTCAACTTAACATCCAAAGTAAGAAATCCAGCAGCACACTCTGGTTGATGCAGATCTGGTTTTCAGATTCAGACTTTTCCATCCTCGGGGGTTTAATACATTTTTTAAAAATCCAATTATATAAAATAAAAATGAAGAATTCTGTGTGATTTTTGCTTTTGGAGTTTAGTAAATAACCCATCAGGTGTAGGATGCAGTTAAAGGACCAGTAACAGAAACAAATTAAAAAAAAAAAAAAAAAATTTATACCACCAAGGCAGTTTTAACTTTCAATTCGCGAAGTCTTTATTAAGAAATTACTTACCGACTCTCTGCTTGCACTCCTTTTGAGAAACAACAGGGCAACAATCCATTGTGCGGTGCTCGATTTCTCCTCCCTGCCTTCTATAGGAGAAATTCAGCACCGCATGATGGATCGTCACCCTGTCGCCGTTTCTGAAGAGGAGCGCAAGCAGAGAATCGGTAAGTAATTTCTCCATAAAGACTACATAGAGAAGCCTTTAACGGGGGTCTGTGTAGCTGTCATTTACCTACATAGATGAGAAAGATTCTAATTAGAGTGACGGTGATTCCCATTGCACAATAGCTGGATTTACACCTGTATGTGACTCCCCCACAAACTGGGAGCAGCTGAAAACGAGGCCGAGACAGCTGAAGCACTTATACTATAAGACAAATGATTTGACCTATTTCTGTCACTGAGCAAATAATCTTCTTGAGCATTTCCATAAAAAGAATTGAAGTTGAGGCATTAAGTAAAGCACAGATGACATAGCTGAGCATCACAGTATCAACTGATTAGAACATAAAACTTTACACACAGTGACCTATATTTCATGAGGGGGGGGGATAGCAGAGGTAAAATAAGAGATTCAGCTACATGCAAAAATATTCCAATGTGCACTTGCAAATGATGCCTCATGGGAACATTAGTGCTCAGCCATGTTTTTCACTATAGAGGGGACTGCTCTGCTGTGTGTAACTATTATATACAGTCTGCTGCATTGTGGGCTAAACACTACATTGCTTTGCTTAGACTGTACTTGGTACAACCACATCCCCTGCTGCCGAAATCCACATTAAGCCAACACACCCCCCCAGGTGCTGAATTATGCAACCTCAGTGTGAACAGAGTGCACAAACTCGGCATGAATAGAGTGCACAAACTTCGGCGTGAATAGAGTGCACAAACTCGGGGTGAATAGAGTGCACAAACTCGGGCTGAATAGAGTGCACAAACTTCGGCGTGAATAGAGTGCACAAACTCGGGCTGAATAGAGTGCACAAACTCTCTCTTACTATAAGCTCTGAGCAGCAATAACTGATTAATGGACTAGAGGGAAGAGCAAGAATGTAATTGGTTGAATTCTATTTGAAGAGATGATCAGTCAAGAATGTTTGATTACACAATAGTATCTAATTAGTGCCATTAATTGCCTCTGATGGGTCACTGGAAGAATAGCTCTTTGCAGATTGTCCTTGTTTCTTCCGGAGATGTCACTGAATGGCCGATCGTCCTGGAGTCCGTGTAGATTTCATAGTCGTTTCCGCCCTACAAACAAAACACAAGCTCATTATTGTGCTGTGCCAGAGGCTGCCTCACAGGTTTGGAAAAGGGCAGATTTCAATCCTAACTACTTTATACAGAAATGAGGCTTGGGGACAAGATGATGGTATTTTAGTAAAGGCAATGAAAAAGCTTCCAGGCTTACAAGCCGCAGTGCTGTGTGTATATATTCCAAGGCACTTTCTGAAGCACAGGGAACATTACTCATAGGAAACAATATGGACATGAGGCTTCTCCAGCATACAAGCACTAGCCAAGCTTTAATACATATGTTTTATGGGTGAAGGGGCGTCGTTGGAGGAAAAGGAATGAGTCTCAAACATGAACCTTATGATGATCACACAGGAACAGTGGCTGCAGGTGAGTAACTCCTCTTTAAAGCTAAAGATCAACGTATGGTTTGCCGAAACTGCAAACTGGAGAGCTGCTGAATAAAAAGCTAAATAACTCAAAAACCCCAAATAATAAAAACTGAAAACAAATTGCATATTGTCTCAGAATATCACTCTCTACATCATACTAACAGTTAATCTAAAGGTGAACAACCCCTTTAACCGTTTCTACATTGCTTTTAGTGCAGCATTCTAATATAAAGTCATAGCTCAGTGACAGAGTCTGATGCCAACAAAGATTCATCCAAAGGTTCAAAAAAGGGGAAAAAGCGTCACACTAAATACAAATACATTTTCTGCTCTGTTGGGAACCAACACTAGAACCCTTTTACAGCAATCAATGTTAAATCAAATAAATAAAAGACCCAACAACATTTTATTGGCGTCCTGCCCACTGGAGCCAAGTGTAGAGCCGTTGTACTTGCATTCCTGGGAAAACTGTGCCAGAGACAAGATCCATTTCTAATAAGCAACAAAACTATTTAGCAGTGCCATCTACTGGCCATTGACTGAACAATGGTTCATACTGAACATCAAGAAGATATTTTAAAGGAGAACTAAACCTTAACTCAAGAAGTAGCTAAAAATGTTGTATATTTTGTTGTGGGCTTCTGTACCAGCCTAAGGCAACCACAGCCCTTTAACAATAAAGATCCAAAGATGCCCCAGTAGCTCCCCATCTTCTTTTCTGCGGATTCACTGCACATGCTCTGTGCTGCTGTCACTTACTGAACTTAGGGACTCACTCACAATATACAGTACACATAGAACAGAAATGTCACAATATAAGGCTGATTAGTAATTAATACAGATAATTACTACATGGCAGCACAGAAACCAGTGCAATTAGCATCAGAATTTAATAATCAGTCCTGTAGCATCAGCTTATATTACAGACCAACCTCATTTTCTGCTTGATAATTTCTAACTATCCCTAAGTTTAGCTTCTCAACAGCTGCTCAGAGCCCACTGAGCATGTGAGTGTCACAGACACTTTCCAAGATGGTGACCCCCTGTGACAAGTGTGAAGTCCTGGATCATTGCTGCTATTGACAAGCTGAAATTTTAGGCTGGTGCAATAAGTTCAGTGTATAAAATATAGAATTTTAAACATATTAAGTTTTAGGGTTTAGTTCTCCTTTAAAGTCTGTTTTCCTGCTTCCTGCTCTATATTTGCCAGCAGAGTGATCTGTTTGGGGAATCTTTCTGTTTGATGCTATACCAGCCATGCAGAGCAATGAATTCTCTTCAGGACAATTCTAATTGGCTAGATCAGCTCCATACAGATGTTCTTTGACCACTGGGTCACATCTCTGTTTTAATATTTTATTTAATATATATTGGATTTAGCATTCCAATTACACAGGGTGGTTTTCTCCTCCAGTGCATATTATTATCTTTATTCCTGAATCAACACCACCCCCATCACAGTTTTAATATGTATAAAGCACCGACATATTCCACAGAGCTGTACAATTAATGGGTTTATATAATGAACATACAGAATTACATACAAAGTGACCAATAACTGATAAAACGGGTGCAGAAGACACTGTCTAATTTGAAATTAGAAGCCAGAGACCACTGCAAAGTATAATTGATTGGAAAGTGTGTTTTTTTTTATTTACTTAAGAAATTTACACCAAAATACACTATTATTTTATACCACCTCAGACCTGTTGTAATCTAGGGACAAATTCTAGAGGACAAGAACATTTTGAAATTAATAGCTGTGCAATTTTTCGCAATTGTTGATTTTTACACAAGCACCTCCTTCTACACATTCATTACACCGCTTTAGGAGTACAGGTATGGGACCTGTTATCCAGAACACTCAGGACCTGGGGATTTCTGGATAATGAATCTGTGATTAATTTGGATCTTCATACTAGTCTCCTAGAAAATCCTTTAAACATGAAATAAACCCAATAGGCTGGTTTTGCTTCCAATAAGGATTAATTATGTTCTAGTTTGGGTCAAGTACAAGGTAATGTTTTATTATTACAGAGAAAAAGGCAATCATTTTTAAAAATTCTGATTATTTTATAAAATGGAGTCTATGGGAGAGGCCTTTCTGTAATTCTGAGCTTTTTGTATAATGGATTTTCCAGATAACGGATCCCGTACCTCAGTGTAGCATGGTGTGGTGTTATGGGTATAGTACCGTATATACTCGAGTATTTCAGCCCCCAAAATATGCTGAAAAACTCTACCTCGGCTTATACTCGGGTCAAGCGCAAAAATGGTCGCCGGCGTCTAAGAATAGTCGCCGGCGCCCAAGAATAGTCTCCAAGAATATTCGCCGGTGTCCAAGAATGGTCGCCGGCATCCAAAAACTAAACGCCGGCACCTCCAATGGGAGCAGAAACCCTCAATTTTTTGATTGAAACTTACCAGAAGCTGCTGCATTTATCACCCTCGGCTTATACTCGAGTCAATAAGCTTTCCCGGTTTTTGGAGGTAAAATTAGGTACCTCGGCTTATACTCGAGTATATACGGTAAGAGGAAAGTGCTAAGTCTTTAATAAGATACCCTGGTGTAAACATCTTCAGCTTATCTGGCCCTGGTCAACTCAAAGAGCCGAGTCCTGAGTGATAAGCGCCAGTAATGGAGGGATCAGGGGATAAAAGGAGTCTGTAATGTTAGTACAGGGGAATCTTGCTTAAAGAAACACAGCAACACTTGGTAGATATGCTACTACCCCTCACATCTGAGTCACTACAGTATAAAACATGTCATAGAGTTTGCTTTTGCTTCCTCCACTCACTATCTGTCATCTTGATGTTCACCTAGTGACATTGTGGGGTCTCAATTGCAGCAGATGGACACGAGACTGTATTTGCAGACATAAAATGTCAGTGCTCTTACTGTAACTGAATTTGAAAATGAAAGAACACACAGAAGTGCACTTTTACATTGAAATACAGAAATGTGCTTTCTAATCAGACTGAAACCTAAAGTGATTCATATTATGCTCTAACAAATGATACTCACTGGCATTGTTTTGTCGCCAAAGAAATAGATCTTTGAGAAGCCCTCGTTTTCAAGGATTCCCAGGCAGAAAGTCTTGTCCCAGCCGGTAGGAAACACGTCAAAGCTTATCTGACCTCCTATAAAAGAAAGAGAATGTGTCAAACATAGAGTGTACATAAAATGCTATCATTTGGCCCACCCTAACTCTGTCTGGTACCATCCACTCCAGACACTTCCTCTTCATAAATATAGAGATGTGCACCTCACAAGCGAACCCTCTTCTCAACCACTGTCCTTATTAATCAATATATGTATTTATTGTCTTCTCATAGGTGTCAAAGGGGCGCTTCACCTTTAAATTAACTTTTAGTATGTTACAGAATGGTTCATTCTAAACAACTTTTCAATTGGTCTTTATTTTTTTCTTTATAGATTTTGAATTCTTTACCTTTTTCTTTTGACTCTTTCCAGCTTTTCATCATTCAGCTTTTAACGTTAGTTAATACTGGAGACAAACATCACCGGTGATGTTGCCCATAGCAACCAATCAGTTCTTTGCTTTCTTTTCAAACTTTTAGATGACTGTTCACATCTAATTGCTGATTGGTTGATGTTCGTCATAAATAAGATGGGGGGCACATTTACTAAGGGTCGAATATCGAGGGTTAATTAACCCTTGATATTCGACCATCAAATTAAATCCTTAGACTTCGAATATCGAAGTCGAAGGATTTACTGCAAATACTATGATAGAAGGATTGAAGGAAAAATCGTTTGATCAAGTGATTAAATCCTTAGAATTGAACAAGTTGAAGGATTTTAATCCATCGATCGAAGGATTTTCCTTCGATCAAAAAAAGCTTTGAAAGCTTGATGCTCGGTAGGTTTAAAGTGCCGAAGTAGTTTTTTTTTTGTTTTTTTTTAAAGAGACAGCACTTCAACTATCAAATGGTCTAATAGTCGAACGATTTTTAGTTTGAATCATTAGATTCAAAGTGGAAGTCGTAGTCGAAGGTCGAAGTTGCCTATTCGATGGTCGAAGTACCCAAAAAAACCTTTGAAATTCAAAGTTTTATTACTTCGAATCCTTCACTCGAGCTAAGTAAATGTGCCCCCCATTGTCAAATTAATTATCATATATATCCTTTTAATTGCAATTATCTATAGCAGAAGAAAATTGCAATACATTCAATTAGAGAGACCCAAAAACATGGGACTTGAACCATAGGTTAGATATGACTGGTCTACACTCGCCAACAGCACAAAGGTTGTAAAGTACTAAATTCATCTTGAAATAAACAATATATCCCAACTGGAATACCTTTAAGTACACACATTATTACATAAATATTGGGGTCAAACACAAAATACAATGTACCTATTGAAAATGTAAGGCCTCTTCCTGCAAATTCCCTTTGCAATTCAGCCACAAATTTGTCTCTGAACTGTTCTTTCTTTAAAAAAAAAACATTAGAAAAAAATGTTAACAAAAGTAACATAAATAGTCGACTATTAAATCAACTGGTAATGTTTTTTTAATTAGGAATGTGCTTAATTTGTGCATTTTTTGATTATATTTAAAAACACAAACTCATGTAATTCTTAAAATAGTGACACCATGTGATTTGTACTGAACATATATACCTTAAACAGGTGCACCTCTCACACTTCTACTGTATACTGGTGACACTTTTTTTTCCCTGAACCTAAAGTTTCAGCTTGTCAATAGCAGCAATGATCCAGGACTTCAAACTTGTCACAGGGGTCACCATCTTGGAAAGTGTCTGTGACACTCACATGCTCAGTGGGCTCTAAGCAGCTGTTGATAAGCTAAACTTAGGGGTCGTCACTAATTATCAAGCTGAAAAGGGTTGGTCTGTAATATAAGATGATGCTACAGGTCTGATTATTAAATTCTGATGCTGGTTTCTGTGCTGCCATGTAGTAATTATCTGTATTAATTACTAATCAGCTTTATACTTTGACATATATTTATATGCATACTGTATATTGTGAGTGGGTTCCTAAGCTCAGTAAGTGACAGCAGCACAGAGCATGTGCAGTGAATCAACAGAAAAGAGATGGGGAGCTACTGGGGCATCTTTGGAGACACAGATCTTTACTGCTAAAGGGCTGTGGTTGCCTTGGGCTGGTACAGAAGTACAAAACATAATGTAGAACACTTCTTTAGTTATGCTTTAGTTTTAAACTAACCAAGTTCATTACTGAGGGGGGGGAGAGAGAGAGAGAGAGAGGATAAAAACAAAACCATAATCTTTTAATTAAGAGAAAAAAACAAAGCACATTTTATTACAAGCCCTATTTATTTGGATTATGCTGAACATAGATGTATATAGCTCATGTAACTATGTCTAATTATGTCTTATGTTTGCTTTTCTCATGCCTAGAAGAGCAAGACACAATAAACAATACATGTGTATGCCCCTGTAATACTGTATGCACTTATGCAAATATGTTCCAAATACTGAGAGCAGAATACATTATACTAACCACATCCTGTTTTTGTGGGATTCATCTCTCTCTCTCTCTCTCTCTCTCACTCTCTCTCGCTCACTCTCTCTCTCTCCACTCTCTCTCTCTCCACTCTCTCTCTCTCCACTCTCTCTCTCTCCACTCAGAATGGATTGAACATAAAAAGAATTCACATAGTAGACATATAGTCAGTACTAATAAAAAAAAAAAGCCTGCTTTCTTTCTGTGGACAAACATAACAAAGTTGTGTGGTTTGTATCAAACACACTTTAGATTTTCAGCAGCAGAAGACAATCACCTACTTTATCCAGTTCATAGAACTCAATGCGCTCCTCTTGAGTACAGTTTCTTCCGATAGGGGAAACATTAAGCATCCCATTCCGGAATTCCACAAATGTGCCTCTGAAATGATAAACAGTGCAAAGAACAATGAGTTGGTATCACTGTGAAATGTATAACAGCTCTAATGTGTTCAGCCGTCATTTATCTGAAGCAGCACCATTAATTATGCTGGATTGTCAGAAAACTGTATTTATTATACCTTTAAATGGGTTGTTCCCTTTGAACTAACTTTTAGTAATGATGTAGGCGTTCAAATTCCAATGGCAGTTGTTTTTTTTAACTTTTTAAATGCTTTTTATTTTTTTAATTATTTGTTCAGCAGCTCTCCAGGGTGGATTCTCAGTTGTTATTTGGTTGCTAGGGTCCAGTTTACCTTAGCAACAGGCAGTTGTTTTAATGAATAGGAGAGGGTCTGAGTAGTAAGAAAAGTAATACAAATATACAGTAATAAGAAAACGGAGCCTTGCAGACAAAAAACGACTGCTTGGTGTGGCTACAGTGACCCCATCTGAGAGTTGTAAAGAGGCAAAAGAAAAACCACAAATAATTTAAAAAAAACGATTAAAAACAATACATGATGGGACTCTCTATAACACATTAACAGTAAACTCAAAACAACTCGTTTAATAACTGATTTCAGAGCTGCTATGGCCAATGACTAAATGAGCAGAACAAACCTTTTCTTTGGCAGCTTGAGCTTTGCAATGTAACTTAGACAGTAGTTGATGATATCTTGCAGTATATCCTCTCCCAAGTGGGCGTGAATGCTCTACAAAAATTGTATACAAAAAAAATCATGAATGGAATTTACAGTTTACAAAAGAACTGCAATATTTTCTAAAACAACCTAAAAACAAAGATCCGTGATACTGACAGACAATATAGTGTCAACACTAGTAAATGGTAGGGATGCACCGAATCCAGGATTTGGTTTGGGATTCGGCCTTTTTCAGCAGGATTTGGATTCGGCCAAATCCCTTTGTCCGGCTGAACGGAATCCTTATTTGCATATGCAAATTAGGGACGGGGAGGGAAATAGCAAGGAAGTAAAAAATGTTTCCCCTTCCCATCCCTAATTTGCATATGCAAATTAGGATTCAGGTTCGGTATTCGGCCAAATCCAAAATAGTGGACCCGGTGCATCCCTAGTAAATGGTGACGTCAGGTATGGAAACATAATGACTGGAATGGTACTGTGGAAATACAAGGAGACCCTCGGGAATTCTGAGCTCTAGTCTAATTCTTATTCTTAGAACAAGTTGTATGAATTATATGTATTTATTTTCTGAATTCAATTCTAGCCTCCTGCTGTCCGTAGCTAATTTGAATTTCCAGCCTGCAAAATCATAGCTGAACAGTACTTGGCCACATATCCATCAGGGAGGGCATCATCCACTCAAGCCAGGACTGGCAATCTGTGAGTTCTGGCAAATGCCAGAGGGGCTGCTGTAAGGTCCCATAGACAATCACTTTTTGGGCTGGTGGAGGACTATATGGGCCTCTATGTACTTGGAATGCCAGCGCTTAGTTTAAAGATATTGTTTAGTGTAAAAATAAAAACTGGGTAAATACATAGGCTGTGCAAAATAAAAAATGTTTCTAATATAGTTAGCCAAAAATGTAATGTATAAAGGCTGGAGTGACTGGATGTGTAACATAATAGCCAGAACACTACTTCCTGCTTTTCAGCTCTCTTGCTTTACACTGACTGGTTACCCTGGTTACCAGGCAATAACCAATCAGAGACTTGAGGGGAGGCCACATGGGTCATATCTGTTGCTTTTGAATCTGAGCTGAATGCTGAGGATCAATTACAAACTCACTGAACTGAAATGTACCATGTGGCCCCCCTTCAAGTCGCTGACTAACTCAGAGCACGATTTTCACGATTTTTTCATAATTTTCACCCGAAGATTCCGCGGTCTAGCATGAAACTCAGCGCACATCAAAAAATGATTGGGACTTCTCCCATTGACTTATACGCAACCTCGACATGTCTGATATGCCGGATTTTCAGATTCTGACTTTTCTATCCTCGGGGTTTAATAAATTCCGAAAAATTCCAGATTTTTTTAAAAGTCCGATTTTATAAAAAAAAAATCATGAATTGTTCGTGATTTTTGCATTCAGAGTTCAGTAAATAACCCCCTTAGACTAGACTGATTGAGAGGACAGCACGTTTATACAATGGACATCAGGAAATGCAAATTAATTACACAAGATTCACTGCTTACCTTCCCTGAATCATGAACTATTAAAAAAGTTCACTGGAGGAAAAAATATACATTTTTTGGCACCTTAAATAAGTCACCCGGCTTTACTACTGTAAATGACTCCAGTTTAGATTCGATTACAATGTAATTTCTCCTACCGCACAAATATTGGAAGTAATACACAGGCAGAAAGGTGAGATAGATAAGAGGTCATTATTAAGACGGGAGGCCTTTTGGATTTGGCAGTTAAAAACACCAAAGGGCCTTAATGAGAATTTTAGTTATATGTGTTTCTTATGAGAGATAACTTTTTTAACCTTCCAACCTGTTTCTATTTTTTACAGATAAGAACTGCTGAATGATCACTTAGAATATTAAGGGTAATTAGAAAATTCCGACGGCAGTAAGGTATTATAATATTTGTATAACACATGGAATTTTACAATATGGTGTTTAATGGATGTGAATTTTTCAAAACTTTTAGATAATATTTATATATAATATTATTATTATATATATATATAATTATTATCAATATTTATATATAATAATTATTGCACTTGGACACTTTGAGATAGAAGAGGACTATTTTGTAACCTGTTTTATCAAAATTGATTGTTTCTCTGTATTTCACACAAGGGTTAAATTTCTTGTATTCCACATAAGGGTTAACTACTGTGGAAAGTTGCATGATGGGAAAAGAAGGCGTGGGAAGTTGGGTTTAAATTGGTTACTGCACTAATAATTGTATCCTGATGAAGGGTGGGTGGGTGTTCCCCCCGAAACGTTGAATGTTTGGTGGCTGAATAAAAGGGGATACTCCCTGACTGCATTAACCAGTGTGTGTGCGGATCCGTTTTCTATACACATCCAGTTTAGACTCACCTGTTTGCACAAGAATTTCCCATCTTTATAAGCCACAAGCCCATTTTCAGCAAATACATAGTCAAATTGTTCAACAACTGAAAGATAAAACAGATGATAAAGAATAAACCTTTAGTCTTGGGGAATGATCAAGTGACTTAACATTAAAACAGGGCTCTGTATTATTGCCCCAAGATCTTAGATTGTCATTTTCACTTGGCAATTAATAGTTCTATCAAATCAACATCCTATGTTCAAAGCATCTATGATCAGCGTGCTACTAATAAATACATTCATGGGGCGGAATAAAAGAAAATTTGATGAACGGTGAGTGTTAAAGGAAAACTATACCCCTCAAACAATGTAGGTCTCTATAAAAAGATATTGCATAAAACAGCTTATATGTAAAACTCTGCTTCATGTAAATAAACTACTTTTATAATAATATATTTTTAGTATATTGTGCCGTTGGGTAATTCTAAATAGAAAATTCTAATTTTAAAGGAACAGTTCAGTGTACAAATAAAGAATACTGTGTAAATAGATAGGCTGTGCAAAATAAAAAATATTCCAAATATAGTTAGTTAGCCAAAAATGTAATGTATAAAGGCTGGAGTAAGCGTTTTTGGCTAACTAACTATATTAGAAACATTTTTTATTTTGCACAGCCTATCTATTTACCCAGTTTTTATTTTCACACTGACCTGTTCCTTTAAATACAGATAATTCATTATTTATTAAAGGAAAACTATACTTTTCCCCCGAACAATGTAAGTCTATATAAAAATATCTTGCATAAAACCGCTCATATGTAAAACCCTGCTTCATGTAAATAAACCATTGTCTTAAAAATATACTTTTCTAGTAGTATGTGCCATTGGGTAATCATAAATAGAAAATTGCCATTTTAAGAAATAAGGGCCGTCCCTTGGCATCCTAAGATTCACAGTGCACACAAACAAACCATACATGTTAGGTCACATGAGCCAATTAACAGACAGAGTTATATATTTTACTCCCACAGTTCCTGATAAGTTAGAGCTGTAGTATTTCTGGTCAGGTGCTCTCTGAGGCAGCACACAGACAATCACATAATGCCACTATTAAATATGCCACCTCATTTTATATAAACTATCTGTTGCTTAAATATTCATTTTGGGGGTAAAGTTTTCCTTTAACAAGATCCTCTTTTTACTTGTTGGGGTTGTTTTGACTTATTTGACATCCCCCAAATGAAATTCTAATAGCAGCACTTTGTTCTGCGGAAACCTCCTTAATTTTGTTTGCTCCCAAAGGGAATAACGAGCAGCAACCCAACTTCTGGTGCTTCACAGAGTCTGAGCTATATTTTCAGGCTGCTATAGCTCCAAACATACAGCAACACTGGAAGAAAAGTGCTAACCCCATGAATTCAGGACCCAGGAATGGCACTTTTGCATCAATTAGACTTTTGAAAAGGGAATGTCAGCATCACTTTCATTTCACTTTGTCTGCACCTGTAAGTGATCATTGTTATTTAATCTCTGCGCAACATTAATTCCATGTTTGATTGTATGAATGAAGCACAAAGTGACTGATCATTACAAAGTGGAACCTTTTGCTGTATCCAATACCTTGCTGCTCAATACTGCAGGCACAAATGTGCTCATTTCTAGGTGCAGGCATGGGGAAATGCACAGCGAGTATGATGGAGAAATAAATGGAGAGGTCCAGGCTGTGTGGCAACAGCAGAGATGATGGGAGCATAAAGTGGAGAGTAGAAGGCTGACCAAATTTAAAAAAAGAGAGAGAAAATGTTATCACAAAAGAATGGCAGGTAAAAAAGAGTGCAAAGCAGAAGAGGAGATGGGAGAAATTGGAGAAAAGAAAGCTAAGTAGAAATGTAGAACAAATGTGGAGCAGAGGAGTGAATACAAGTGGAGATATTATAAAAGGAGCATAACAACAGTGGGGGAAGGGGAGTTAAAATCAGAAGAGGAGAGGGGGCATATAAATGTGTGTGTGCTGTAGGGGGGGGCTGATTAATGTAATGTCAAATATAAGCATCCTAGGCAATATAATCATTCACAGAGAAATCCCTTATAAATACTGAATAATATAGATATTTATAAGTTAGTTAACATATAATTATAGTTATAGCAATACATATTTGCAAAGCTGGTGCCTCCTGATGGGTCTCCTGCTTCTGTTTCATAGAATTTGCCTTTTACAAATAAAGTGCCAAGAGATGAAAGAGTAGTGATTCATCATTGCTCACAGCATGTCACCCTTCAGCTTTCACCACCCATCTCAGCTTCATCATCCATTATTCAGAACCATTTCTCTTTAGTCTTTTCATGCCATTTCTGTCATTATGGGACTGTGGCTTGTGCTGAACTTATCCTTCTTGATCTGATAAGTACTGTCATTATCAGCTATTTAACGTTCATCTACAGCATGATATTTACTTAACTACGCATTTCTTCTGGTTGAGTTCCTACACGTCTTATATTATAAAAAAAAAAAGTTATATTTAATAGTGTGTATGTGGGAAAGTTACATTGGAATCGCTCTGATAATAGGGAGAGTGGCACTTTCAGTCTTTTATATTTCCAAAATATGGCATGTTAAACATATCAGATGCTACTGAAAGCACTCAAGCTTTACATGGTTACATGAACAGAAGTATAAAGTATATTACACGGTAAAAAACATACAACATAGAAGCCTGAACCCAAGCGTTTTTGCAGGCTCTACATGTAATGGAAATCATATTAAAGAAATGAGTGACACTTTCTGAGAGCTTATGGGGAATGGATAGGAGATCAGTATGAAGGAGTATCAGGTACTGGGGGACAATGTTTACTTTTGTTGTCCTTTAATACTCTTGGTTTTGTTTTCCCCGCACCTCTATTAGCATATCCAGCACAAGGCACAGATTGCAATGGACTGTGAAATATGGGTGTCCTTTTTCTGTATGGCTGCCATACTCAGACGTTAAATATGAGGTTCTGGATGTGACGCCATTCAAGGGTGCTCTTGCTTGTATCTTGTGAGTGAATGCAAGGTAGTTGCTGCACATTACATAGCACTGCAATATAGCCATGAAGGTGGAACTGTGCCTGCTGGGAAGAAATTTCTTACTGTAATAAAACACATTCTACTTCTCAATTTGGTTTTGCACTTTGTAGAATGCAGCACCAGGGCTCTCTAGTGTGTAAGAAGCCTGATAGTATTCACAGTTGGCAGCCTACACCAATGTGATGGACATTGGAGGTTAAGTCTTACTTATACGTGTTGTATACGTTTTTTCAGTTAATTTGGTTTCAGATAGTTCACCAGAAATAAAGCCTTTTTCCAATTACTTTCTATTTTCTATGTGTGACCATTTTTCTAATATTGAAGTGTAAGTCTAATTTTTCACCTTCTTAAATCTGCTCTGGGAGGGGGGTCACCGACTCTCTAAACTGTTCTAAATTGATACATTTCTTATCTTTGTCCCTGCTGAGCAGAATCTCTGAGTTTCATTAAAGGCAGCTGTTACAATTAATACAATAGTTGCTAATATTCCACAGATTCCGCTGAGAAATGTATCAACTAAATGTTGCAAAATTATAACAGTTTAAAATCTGCACCTGAATTACTGAGCAGACAGACTGAAACATCAGAGACACGGACCTTAAAGGGGAACTCCACAAAAACAACTTAAAGGAGAAAGAAAGTAGTTTAAAACTTGGGGTGCCAAATGTTAGGCACCCCCAAGTGAATGTATTTACTTACCTGAAAGCCCAGGCCGGTGCTCTTTTCAACAGAAAACTGCGCCGGTCCGGGGCTCTTCCAGTGAGCACCACTGAGCGATCTTCTTCTGGCTTCTTCTTTCTTCTCGCGGCTGCACATGCGCATAAGAGCGAAAAGCCGAACTTTAACTAAAAATTCTACTACTTCATTCTAATGCGCATGCGTCTACCCTGGGAAATTTGAAGAAAGAAGAAGCCAGAAGAGAAGCAATCCGTGGTGCATTCTGGTATAACCCCGGGCCAGTGCAGTATTTTGCTGATAGGAGCACCGGCTCGGGGTTTCAGGTAAGTGGATACATTCTATTGGGGGTGTCTAAAATTTGGTAAACTACTTTCCTTCTCCTATAAGCTTTTTGAAAAGTAAACATAATTTCAAGCAACTTTGGAATATACATAATTTAAAAAAATATGCAGACTTTTCATGATTTTTAATGGTTTCTGACAGTTCCCTAAGCCTGATCTCTTTGACTACTTTGCTGAGCTGGCTGACTACTGTACTTTGTATCAACAGCCATCTGTCCTCAGCCTGCATCCTCCAAACCCCACAATTCCCTGCACACATGATTTCAATAAGGAACATAACATCATAATGCAATGCATTGTGGGTTATGTAGTTCCTGCATGCTGTCTGTAAGCTGTGGAGTAGTTACAATTTGTAACGTCAGTGTTTAGTCCCTCCTTCCCTGCCAGGATTTCAAATGATGCAGAAAGAGAAGAACTGTTAAACAACTGGATTTCAGCATAGAAAATGGCATTTATTCATACTTTTTAAAGAAACAGGTAACTGTGATGGATATATTAGGGGTTTCTGTGTTATGTGGGCCTCTATCAAATTTTTGTTTGGAAGCTGGCATTCCCCTTTAAACTTAAAATAAGAAATGAAAAGCAATTGAATAAAGTCTTTATTTCTGAAAAACAACCTGAAAACAACTCAACTGAAAAAGTGTTTGGAAGGTGAACAATGTATTTCTCTAGTTGTTTCATTGGGGTAATTTTCAACATTTAATATTAATATTTCACATCCTGTGTATTTACCATCATCTCCAAGCTGTTCCTTAATTTTTTCAAAATCGGAGCCTCCAACAACCCCGACTTTTACCCTTTTTCGCAGCTCTTGTAGAAATTCTGCCATTTCTTTTGAGACTTTCTGTAGAATAATAAAAAAAAAAGCAATGTAATAAAATGTAATACTCTGGGAAAATTATTACTCAGAAATTCTAGATGCACAAAAGAGAAAAGATGGATCATTCATCATGGTTGAATTTCAGCTCCTTGCATCCCGCAGGTAATACGTGTACACCCGTAAAAGCGAACAGTCACTTCCCTTTCATGTGAATGCAAAACATGCTGTGGGTCATTTATCAATAGCCCAAGTGCTAGAGCTCTAAGGGGATCAAATTGATCTGTTACAGCCTGTTTACTTACTATGTCTGGGGGATTGCCGTGTTCTGAATGTCACAGAAGAATAAAATCATGCACAATGTATACAGTACTGTGCTGTCAGGCCCTGTTTTACTGTCTTCTATAAAATGAATAAAATGCAATTAAAGGAACAGTAACACCAAAAAATGTAAGTGTTTTAAAGTAATGAAAATATCATGTAGTGTTGCCCTGTGCTGGTAAAACTGATCTGTTTGCTTCAGAAACTCTACTATAGTTCATATAAACAAGCTGCTGTGTAGCAATGGCGGAAATTGAAAAACGGCTATATGGCACAGGTTAACTAATGGATAATAGATAACACCATTAGACAGACAGAGCTTATCTGCTATCTGCTGTGTAACTTGAGCTATTTCTCTTTTGAATGGCTGCCCCCATTGCTACACAGCAGCTTATTTATATAAACAATAGTAGTGTTTCTGAAGCAAACACACCAGTTTTACCAGTGCAGGGCAACACTTCATTATATTTTCATTACTTTAAAACACTTTTATTTTTTGACGTTACTGTTCCTTTAAGGGGTATGGGATGGAGTACTCCAACATGCCACCCCAAGGTGCCTCTCATTAATACAACAAATGCCTTCTCTATTCACAGGGGAAGCACAAGTCCCATTCTGGAGCTCAAGACCTGCATTCATGGCAGGCTTCAAATTTGGGATGCACCAAATCCACTATTTCGGATTGTGTGAACTCCCGAAATCCTTCGTGAAAGATTCGGCCAAATACAGAACAGAATCCGGAGACTAATTTGCATATGCAAATCAGCGAGGAAGAGGGGGAGAAAAGAAAGCCAAGTGCCCAGCTAAAATGTTTTTTACTTCTTTGTTTTGTGGCAAAAAGTCACATGATTTTAAGGATTCAGTTCCTTCAGGCATAAGGATTCGGCCAAATCTGATTAAATAAAAATGCACATGTGCAAAGTGTAGAACCCAGAATCTTTCATAAAGGACTTGGCCAAATCCTAAACCAAATCTGGACACTAATTTGCATTTACAAATTTGGATAAGTAAGGGTTAAAAAGAGCAGCACACGGCACTCATGGAAAAAAGAACACAATTTCCTTGTTCGTTTGATGAAGTCACACCATTTTAAAGGAGATCTAAACCCTGCGACACTCACATGCTCAGTGGGCTCTGAGCAGCTGTTGAGAACCTTAAGCTTAGGGGTCGTCGCAAATTATCAAGCAGAAAATGAGGTTGACCTGTAATATAACACTATAAAGATGACTGCACTTCTGGAGATAATTAATAGCCTCTCAACCTCAGAAAAAGAAGTCACTGAAACAGCACTAGCGGCTACAAAATGTGTTTTATTACCACAACATCAAGTGTGATAAAGAGCCCTGAGCCCGAAACATGTTGTAGCAGCTAGTGCTTCTTCAGTGACCTTTCTCTCAGTAACTCCATATTAATTACCTGTAATATAAGCTGATGCAACAGGGCAGATTATTATTCAGATGCTATTTGCACTGGTTTCCGTGTTGCCATGTAGTAACTATCTATATTAATTACTTAATAATAATTAATTAATTGGTTTGGCCAGGTTCATGTATTCAGCTGAATCCCAACTGAATTCTGGATTCCATGCATCGCTACAAAACAGTTTGCAACAGGCAGCTGTAAATGTGTTTTTATTGGGAAATTTTAGGCAATTTGGCTTTTTTTGCACTTCAATCATTTAATAGTTGTAAGTCCACATGGCTGATTTCTGTAAATCACTATCCAAGCCAGAGGGACATGCCCCAGTTCCAAAGGCAGTCACAATACACAAATTATATCAAAAAGACATATGTCCCACGGCTTTTTTTTTTAGTAAAAATAAATTATTTATTAATAGTCACATTAAAAAATTTCGGTACATACTGACCCCACATGGCCCACCTTACGCATTTCGTACCCTCCGGCACTAGGTGTCATAGGTGTCTTTATTTTGATATAATTTGTGCATTGTTTTTGCACTTGACACTCTGACTTCCACACTAGATAAATTTGTTTTAGAGCACAGGGACCTGCGGTTGTGCCTCTGAAAAATAGTGCTGCCTGCGTTCTGTGAATCGGAGGGGAGGGGCATGTCGATTATATAATGACATCTGCGAAAGTTTGAATGTTTACGTTTAAAAAATTTTCAGTAAAGATTCCCTTTAAACTTCAGTACATGTGCCTCAGCTAAGCTTTTGCTCCTGTCCATCGGCTACTCCAAGCTGCATGTACTAAATGTCCATTGCCATAAAGCAAGCTAGGGCTGCTGTTATTTGCCAGAAAAGAAATAGATCCTGTCACACGCATACAAGGAAATCGATGGGTATAAAAACAGAACTAACTTTAAGTATGATGTAGGTAGAGAGAGATATTCTGAGACTATTAGCAATTGGTTTGCAATTTTTATGATTTTTGGGTTTTTTAACTTTCTCCAGTTTGCAGTTTCAGCACTCTGGTTGCTAGGGCCCAAATTCCCCTAGCGACCATGCACTGATTTGAACAAGAGACTGGAATATGAATAGGAGAGGCCTGAATAGAATTAATTAGCAATAACTGTACATTTGTAGCCTTACAGAGCATTTGTTTTTTAGACGGGGTCAGTGACCCCCATTTAGAAGCTGGAAAGAGTCAGAAGAAAAAGGCACATAATTCAAATAGACCAAATGAAAAGTCCCTTAGAATTTGCCTTTCTATAACACACTAAAGGGTGAATGACTGATGGGGTGCCAGTCTGCTACACACTCCCAGCACTAATAACAAATGGCAGAGCTTAGCTGAGGAGTAACACTTTGGGAAAATAAACTAGTGGCACATGGGGGTGAGCAGCTGATGCTTGTGATACTGGTACCTGCCTGGCTGCTGTCAGGGTTCCGTCCACATCAAACAAACACAGAACGTCACACTGAGCCATGACTGCAGCTGCCGGGTCTGTCTCAGCTCAGATGAATGGAGCGCTCAGTCCCTTCAAAATGTCAAATGAGCCACATCACAACTTCCTATTTGCGTCCCGAAGCCCAAAGCATGATGGGAATTGTATTGCCGGAGTCAGAATATCTTCAGCTACTCCTGGATGAAAGAACTCAATCTCCCAGAATGCCTCGCGCAGGTCAGGCAGAGGAATCGGAAGTGGTTGTAGCTTTGCGCGTAGCGAGGTTTAGCGTAGGAAGAGGGCGGCGTGAGACGAGTTTTGGTGCCCGAGGGTGAGTTACAGGGACAAGGACAACGGGGCTTTCCTTGGGCATAAGAAACCCGCACGTGGTAGTGTTAAAATATGACATTTTATGAAAAATACACGAGGGGCGTTTTGGAAGATAGTTTCCATAGAAACGTGACGTCTCAGGGTTAATTGCAATTACAGTAAAAGAGCTGCAACAGGAACTGTCTGTGTATAGTGATCATACTGTGACTGGCTACAATTCTATTTCATACTGACACAAGGGCTACATTAACTCTATTACTATTGCAGCCCTAATTGTTCACCTTCATATTCAATTTTAGTATTGAGATGTACAGAGTGAGATCTGAGACAACTCGCAATTAGCTTATGTTTTTTATTATTTAGTTTTTTATTCAGCAGCTCTCCAGTTTGTGATTTCAGCATTCTGGTTGCTAGGGTCCAAATTGCCCTAGCAACCATGCCTTGATTTGAATAAGAGACAGGAACAGGGGAGGGCCTCAATAGATATATGAACAATAAAAAGTAGTAATAACAATACATTTGTAGCATTACAGAGCATTTGTTTTTCTTTAGATGGGGTCAGTGACCCCTGTTTGAAAGCTGGCAAATAATTAAACAACCATAATGAAGAAAAAATGAAGGGCAGTTCAAATGTAATGTAAAAAAATATGTGTCTGTATATAGATATAGATAAATATAAAAGACATGATAAACTGACAACATATTGTGTGTGTATTGCAGGACTCATGGCCCAAGTATGTGTTCTGTCTGGATTCACAAAGTATTTACACGCTGGCCGATTGGCCTGGAGTTCGACGCTGGTTTCCAGAACTTTCTCTAGATGCTCTTTAGTGTCACCCACATCATGTAAAGGCTGCACTTCTCTCTTTCTTCATAATCATCAACTGAAAACTCCACTTTGTTTACCGAGTAGAATTTGTTTCTCTTCATCTCCTCCTCCCATAACTGACATAAGCAACACGAAAGAATTCACATTGATCTATAGGTTTCCAGGAATAAAGTACTGCCGGGCCATTTCTCGCATAAAGCTTCTTCAGACAGCACTGACGGTTTTATTCCTTCCGCCCATGTATTATTATTATTTTCAAGGTCAGGTGACAGGTTTTTGTGTTGCGTATTCTAGTGGCATTGCTCTGTTTGCGGGCGTTATGCTGTACTGCCTGAGTTTCTACCTCAGAAGGATTATCGGCATGATGTATTTAAACGCAGCAGGCACCACTTTAAAAGTTTCCCATCTGACATTTTGGGGAAGGAGAAAGGATATATATATTGCGGCTGATGATGTGAAAGCACTGTCAGAGTCCGGAGACCACATACGTGAAGTTGTCCGCCAGTTCAAACGTTACAGCATCCCGGACACAATGTATTTTTCTCTTCACTTTGGAGTCGTTGTGGACAAAGAGAAGTTTATGAGCCTATTTGGAAATCTAAAATAAAAAGATCATTTAAAAAGTTTATTTTGTTGGAAATGCAAGTTAGCTTGAATAAAACTAACACCCCAAAGTCTATGCTGGAAATAAAAATACTTCACAACAGAATGGGGTTATAGTTGGCTTCTCGTAGGGTCGACAGGAGAGACAAGTGTCTGGCGTGATAAGCCGTGGGGTGCTGGGGATTAGTGATGTTTTGGGCTGACCTCAGAACACCATTTGCGGGGTGGTTTTCAGGTTGAGCTATTCTGCCTGCTCTCCCCGCCCACAACCTTCTACTGACGACTTCTGGTTTTATAGGCCCGTGCTTGCCCCTGCCCCTTTTGTGATGTCATTGGTGGGGCCTTTAAAGGAGAAGACAACCTGTACAAAGTCAACCTGTGCAGGGAAACCCTCCCCTCCTCCCAAATGCCCATAACTTGTTACTCGTCCCTCGGCGCAGGTCCTCTGCTGCAGAGTTCACGGGCACCATCTTCTCCCGACCGCTCTTCTTCCTGCTTTGACCAGCGTTTTTTGGTGCATGTGTAGTACGAGGCATATACCGGTAAGGATCTTCTGCGCATGTGCCCGAAAGTTTCCGATCTTTTTTTTGGAAACTTTGTGACTTTTGGCGCATGTGCAGAAGATCCTCGTACTGCGCATGCACAAAAAAACGCTGGTGAAAGTAGGAAGAAGAGTGCTCGGGAGAAGATGGTGCCCAGGAACTTCGCAGCAGAGGACCTGCGCTGAGGGGTGAGTAACAAGTTAGGGGCATTTGCCCGGGGGGGGAGGGGAAGTAGGTCGGGCGGGAGGGTTTTTTCCCCTTACAGGTTGACTTCTCCTTTAAATAAAGGAGAGGGTGTGGGTGGGCTCGGGTTAAGTCTTTCTCGACCTGCACATCACTACTGGGCACATACATCTTCTTTCTGCCAAGTAACCCTAGTCCTGGGTGATTTATTTTCACTTTGCCAATCACAAATAGATAATATATATATATATATATATATATATATATATAAACAAAGCATGCTTGGTTGCAGGTAAAATGTGTTCATAAAAATATCATACTCAACAGGCTCAGTTAGAAATTCCAACGTTCCAATTCAGTCACATCATAGTGATCTTCCTCAGGGAAAAAAAACTAGGTTCATTTTTTCCCTGAGGAAGATCACTATGATGTGATCGAAACGTTGGAATTTCTTTTGCTTGTCTGTTAAAATCAGTTACTCTGAGCCTGTTGAGTGCAGTATTTTATCTATATCTCTGGCAGTCTGGGGGAGGGATAGATGGTTAATATGTGGGAATGGTGACAGATTGGCTGGTGGAACGACCACTGCAGCAGGTATAGCTCGGATATTGTAGAGGGTATTAGCGCTACAGATTGGAAACAACGCTGTTTGTCATTTGAAATTCCTATGCATAACAAATTTAATTTCTGTAGCTCTCCATTCATTCTATTTACGATTGCATTTGATCCGAAAGTGAGACCAGACCGTGTTTAGGGGCACCAAAGCACTTGTATACATTGACATTTGTGCAGAGTATTTATACAGTGTGTGTGTGCGGTGGGTATATTGTAACTTGCACTTTTGTTAGGGCAAAGTGTGGGTTAATCGTTTTAACTAGCCGTGGGATATAACAGTCTGGTATTTACACAGTTGACATTGGATTTGTAGTTCCTTCTCTGCCAGGATATAGGATTACATTGTTACTGAATCGGCAGCACCAGTCAGCACTGTATATTGTGTACTTCTGGGAATACTGGCAACATGCACTGGGGAGAGATCAAAGACCCACAGACTCATGGGATTATTGTGCTTTACTTACAGTTTATACAGTATTAACATTTTTCCATCGGACATTGGGGTTGTGAGCTGCACTGTGAGGGATACATGATGATTGATAAGTTTCGGACTGGAATTTAAAATTACTCATACAGAGTCTCAAACAGCCCCCACCAGTTTAGTAAATAGTGACTTTCTATGGCAACTCACAGGAGCCCCTCGCCAGAATCCACAGATTGTCAGTCCAGGCCTTAAGGTGGCCATAGACGTTACAATAACAAAGAAATATTGTCAGTTTCAATACACACGTGTAGAGCTGAAAAGTCAGATAGAAACAATAGAATTCTACCTGTAGCTCACAATTCAGCACTAACAATGGCAGATGTTCAGGTAACTTCAGTCGCCCAATCAAAATTTTCCAGCCAGCCAGATTGACAAACTGACTGATATCCACAAACATCGTATGAAATTATTGGTGCATCAATGGCCACCTTTAGTCTCAGAAGTGTCTCCGAACAGGCCACCTAAGGCAGGTGAGCTATACATATACAGATATATTAAAGAATACAGAAGTGTCAAAAAATTATACAAACACAAACTATTTATTGTAAAAAAAACAAGAGGTCTAGGCTTAAAGGAGAACTAAATCCCGACAATGATTATGGCTAAAAATGCCATATTTTATATACTGAACTTATTGCATCAGCCTAAAGTTTCAGCTTCTCAATAGCAGCAATGATCCAGGACTTCAACATTTTCATAGGGGGTCACCATCTTGGAAAGGGTCTGTGACACTCACATGCTCAGTGGGCTCTGAGCAGCTGTTGAGAAGCTAAGCTTATTGGTCATCACAAACTATCAAGCAGAAAATGAAGTTGGCCTTTAATATAAGCTGATGCTACAGGGCTGAATGTTAAATTCTGATGCTAATTGCACTGGTTTCTGAGCTGCCATGTAGTAATTATCTGTATTAATTACTAATCAGCCTTATATTTTGATATCTAAATTCTGTGTACTGTATATTGTGAGTGGGTCCCTAGGCTCAGTAAGTGACAGCAGCAGAGAGCATGTGCAGTGAATCAGCAGAAAAGAAGATGGGGAGCTACGCCTGTTTCTTTTTATTAAAGTGGACCTGTCACCCAGACAAAAAAAAGCTGTAAAAAAAATTTTCAAATTGAACATGAAATCCACATTAATTTTTTCATTAAAACATCCATACCTGTTATAAACACATTTAAAAATCTCAGCTGTCAATCATATGTTGCCTGCCCCTCCTCTAAGCCTTAGGCATAGAGACGCTTCTGCACTTCCTAGATGTAACTGCTCTCCCCACATTCCCCCTCCTTCCTTTCCATGTCATTTTGTAGCCAGAGCATGGGCATGTGCATTAGGCACCATATTCTGGTGCATAAACAAGATTTTGGAAAAATACAAAGCTTTCCTTAATAACAGTGTTTACAAAATGGCTGTGATTGTGAATTCCAAAACTCAAAGAAAAAAAAAAAGATTAAAATAACTTATATAGTGTAAGTAAAGAGTATTTTGCTTGACTAACATCATATATAGAATTTGGACTTATTTCTTAGGGTGACAGGTCCCCTTTAAGCTTTAGTTCTCCTTTAATCATCCTTATCTCTATCCTGCCATGGTCTATACGCTGTTCAGGCAGATCATTTTGGGTGGGATCGCTTTTTCAATCAATAGGATTCTTATGAATAACTGCACACCTCAAATGTGAATGTGATCTAAAATGTAAACCAATAGGTTATAATAAGGTATGAATTGCAAAACTGATGTGAAGTCTTCTGTGATACATTTAATTTAGTGTGGCTGAACTCTTCCCAAGACTCTGATTTTTGCTATACAAGTAAAGCTAATGGGGCACCTAAAAGCCTTATCCCAAGGTCTTCCTATACAGGATATGATTCCCATAGGTAAAACTAACAAAATTCTTTGGTGACTTTCCCAGTGTGATGTGAAACCAATGGCTGGTCAGTTAAAGTGTATCCTGCAGAAGACTCTGTGACGTGAGTATGCATGTTAAAGTGATTTTGTCATGATTTTTATGATGATGTAGTTTTTATTTCTAAATTACACTGCAAATAATTTACCATATAAAATTTAATTCCTGAACCAATAAGTTTATTTTTTTAGTTGTAATATTGGTGTGTAGGCAGCCATCTCAAGTCATTTAGCCTGGTCATGTGCTTTCTGAAAGAGTCAGCACTTTAGGATGGAACTGCTTTCTGGCAGGCTTTTGTTTCTCCTACTCAAAGTAATGTGTCTCAGTGGGACCTGAATTTTACTATTGAGTGCTGTTCTTATATGTACCAGGCAGCGGTTATCTTGTGTTAGGGCTCTGTTATCTGGTTACCGTCCCATTGTTCTGTTAGGCTGCTGGGGGGGGGAAATATCATTCCAACTTGCAGTAAAGAGTTTATCGGAGCACAAGTCACCTGACTGGGGGTAGCTGGGAAACTGACAATATGTCCCCGTGTCAGATTTCAAAATGAAATATAAACAAATCCGTTTGCACTTTTGATAAATGGATTTCAGTGCAGAATTCTGTTGGAGCAGCACTATTAACAGCAGTAGCTCTGGGCAAGCAGAGAATGGCGCACACAGGGAGGGAAGGCAGAACAGAGCAGGAGACAGGGAAAGCTATCATTCTAATATGTACTACATACAGTGACACAGTGCTGGTGCCCCATTAGCATTTTGAATAAAGTGTGAACAGGTGAACAATATGAGCAGTTTCAGTCTGGGTCTCAAGTGTGAACAGTAGAGGGCTTTAGAGGAGTGAACAATAGAGGAGTCACAAGTGTGAACAATACAGGGGGATCACAGGTGTGAACAATACAGGGGATCAGTCTGAATTTGAGGTTTAAACAATGCAGGGCCAGTTAATCTCTGTGGTGATACCTTTAAAGTTTACATATGTCAAGCAGACACAGCATGTGGGGGGCCACAGAAGGGGGGCCACCAGTTGGACAGCCCTGCTTTAAAGTGATACTGACACTAAAAAATGAATTTTAGCATATGAATGTACATTGATTGTTTCCTATAGGTCATGTTGATCAATTTTTGCAGAGGTTTGTTTTTGTATATAATTGTTAGTTGTAGTTCCTAAGCCTGACTCTCTGACCCTCTGACTTTGCCAACCTGACTGTCCCATCTCAGCCTGTTAGTTACAGTTTCTAATGCTAACGGACTCCTGCTGCACAAATATGGCAGCCCCCTCATACAGGAACATGGGGGATCAGACAGGTAATGTTACAGCATTGTGCAAATACTTTATGGCAAAGTTAGAAGTAGCTTGCAAAGCCAATATTATAATAGATGTAAAAAAAAGTTTAATTTCAGGTGTCAGTATCTCTTTAAGGTATAGAATGCAGAAGACTCCACTATATATGTCATCTCCTTTGTCTCTTTCTTTCAAAGGGGTCATGTTTGGGACAGAAAGTTCCTAATTCAGAAAGCAGACGGGAGGTCTGCCCTACCTGGGTATTGGTTCAGCTGCGGGTCTAGCTCTCCCTCCCACCTTCTCCAATCACTTCCCTTTCCAACCTCTCTGATGACATCACGTTGGGTCTCACAGGTCCCCGGGTCAGGTGGTGAGTGAACCTTCACTGGTTGGTGGGGTAGCAGGTCTGGGTGAGGGGAGGGGGGGTATAATGGAGTGACGGGTGCAGGTTGAGCATGAGTAAAATGAGAAGTATAGGTAACAAAACACATCCATGGATTGTGATTCACTTTAGAAGCAATTTAAACTTACAAACAGACTTTATTTGAAACTAATTAACACATGAAACAATTAAATTCACATATTTGAAGACATTATCACACTGTGATGTTTAATTGATAGTTTTTACATGTTTGGCACTCGGAACACTGTAAACAGTAAATAGTGTTCATTTTGTCACATCACCCCATAACAAAGTCACCCTCCTCCGTGTCGTTCCTCTTGCTGGAAATAGTTCATCATGGATTTCTGACTTGTACAAATTATAAAAAAATGCAACCGCATTGTTTCTTATTTTAATTCCAAAATTTAAAATCGTTATGTGTCATGCTACGTCATTTACATTTCAGAGGTGCCTTTTGTTTATATGTAAATCAATGCATCCAGGTCTGTGTTCTTGGGAGTTAAAATAGTTGTGATTTCTTCAGTGTATGGGAAGTATAAAGTGGCCTTACCCAGAAGCCTCTGTGCCCAAATCTCACATCTCAAATTTGCTTTCTTTAGGTTGAACTTCAGCTTAAGTACAAGGTGAATTTTAGGGGCCTTGCACTGCTTGAGCATTTGAAAGAATACACATAATACAGTCAGCAGAAAAAGAAAGAAGACAGCTGGGCGGGATGGGATGTCTTTTTTTTTTTTTTTTTAACGTCACTTACTATTATATATTTATTATATTTGTATTATATCTATATATATATTAATTCTTAATGGCCTTTAAAGTTACCAAGGGGCACCATATTTACAGAGACACAAAATTGTATTTTTAATTTCCGACTGAATAGGAACAGCTGCTGTATCTATATCAATAAAACAGAAAGTGATTAGCAGATGCATCACTGTCCTTGTGTTTATTCTAAGCGCTAAGTTTTAGGACAGAGACAAATCATCTCCAGAATGTTGCTAGGGAGGTCATTTCCGCCATCCAGAGCACCGGGGATTGGCAGTCAGTGCCTTAAAGGAGAAGGAAAGTCATTTACAATTTGGGGGTGCTAAATGATAGGCACCCTCAAGTGATTGTATTGACTTATCTGGTTATACTGAGCACCACGAAGCGATCCTCTTCCGACTTCTTCTTTCTTCAAATTTCCCAGGGCAGACGCATGTGCAGTAGAACGAAAAAGCCGACTTTTTAGTTAAAGTTCGGCTTTTCACTCTAATGCGTAGCCGCTAGAAGAAGCCGGAAGAGGGTCGCTCCGTGGTGCTCGCTGGGCCGGTGCAGTTTTCTGCTGATAGGTGCACGGAGTTGGGTTTCAGGTAAGTAAATACATTCACTTGGGGGAGCCTAACATTTGGCACCCCCCAAGTGCTAAACGACTTTTCTCCTTTAAGAGATCAAATGAGTAGTGATGGGCGAATAAATTCGCGAATCTCCAGCAAAAAAAATTCTGGGCACGTGTTCGGAAAGTCTCTCGCATCAAAATCGCCGTGGTCATCACTATTAAGATGCCCATCGACTTTAACGCCAACATTGACGCAAGCGACTTTTTTTGTCAATTTCCGATTTTCATGCTTTTTTGAGAAAATTTCAGATTTTCACTACAATTGAGATCGCTACTTAACTATTTAACAGGATGGAATCAAATGAACAGACCATACGTTTCTTTTTCTTGTTTTGCAAAAACAGCAAACACGTGCACAGAGTTAACATGGTACTGAAACAGACCTCAAAGGATTGTGGCTAATACAAAACAATTTAATAGAGGCAGGAATGAGAAATATACCTGTTTTATACCTTTACACATTATATTGTTTCTGTTTGAAGCTTCTCCTTTTATATAGAACTAATAAAGAACTAATAAAGCATTAGAACATCCCTGCATAGCCTGTGCTGTACACTAGGAAAAGAGAAAATCATCTGTTTTTACTAAGAAAATAGACATTGTTGTGGCACATAGAATTAGTTTTTTTTTTGGGGGGGGAGAGGGCTGTTTCGGCATGGAATCAAAATACCTCCACCCTTTAAAGTTAAACCTGAACTGTGTGTAGGGAACAGCCAGATGGACGACGCAATACAGATCTGCACTTCTGGCTCCACTCAGGCAGGTCGGCCCAATCTGAATTCTACTTAAAGTCCGCCAGGATGTCATTGAAGATGTTGAGGAACAGGTGAGCGTGGTGCTCTTTGAAAACCAAAGTTGGTCGGAAACGGATGGACTTGTCACCACAACCTCCAAGAACAATACCTATAGTAACGAGAAAGGACATTTCCACTAGCTATTCACTTACTAAGCAGTTTGATCGGTGTTTCAAACACAAGTATGTGACATTGTCCCGCTGACTGGCTGTCTACTCACTAGTATTTCAAGTACATAGAGGCCCAAACAGACCCCCCGCCCCCCCCACAAGCCCAATAAGTAGTGACTGTCTATTAGGGATGCACCGAATCCAGGATTCGGCTGTTTTCAGTAGGATTCGGATTCGACTTTTTGTCTGAAAACAAGAAAGTAAAAAATGTTTTCCCCTTCCCACCCCTAATTTGCATATGCAAATTAGGGTTCGGTATTCGGCCGAATCCAAAAAAGTGGATTCGGTGCATCCCTACTGTCTATGGCAACTTATAGCAGCCCCTCTGGTATTTGCCAGAGCCCACAGATTGCCAGTTCGGGTCTGGTTCTAAGGAGCAGATTTATTAAAATGTGAGTTTAAACCTTAAGGGGGAACTATCGTGAAATTGAAAATTTAATATAAGTTTTCAAGATACTGAAATAAGAAACTTTCATGATACAATCAATTAAAAATGCTGTACTGTTTCTGAAATAACCAAGTTTATCTTCGCTATTCGTCTCTCAGTATGAGGAAGCTTTCATTTTCCTGATAGTTTCCTTTTAGTACACACTCACTCAAGTTCTATTCATTTCTATGGGAGTTCTAGAAGCGTATTTGTCAAATGGCGAGTTCTAACTTTCACCCATTGATAAATACCTTTCTAAAAATCCAGATGGAATGAAAAGAACGTGGGTGAGTTTTTTATGGATTAAGCTGTAAACTCATATTTTGATAAATCTGCCCCTAAAGGTAAGCAATATGGTGCTACAGTAACTTCAAACACAGTCCAAACACAGGAGCTTTGAGCTAGTGTTAGTGAGATGAACAAATGCATTACCAATCCCCCCCCCCCCCCCAACAGTGTTTGGGAAAAAAGGTATAAAGATGTTATATCAGGTTGTAGTCTTATGGCAACACTGAATGATAAAACAAAACTGTCATGAAAAAACATTTCTGCCAGACACATAACAGGTCTCTTTTCACCAAGGAGTCAGCCATTTGTAACAGGGTCACAAACTCAATCTGTGTCCTGCTAGGCCACGCCCCTTGCATTCCTGAGGGAGGAGGGAGTGTGCAGTTACCGGAGGCTCTGAAATCATTAATAAATAGTCAGCTCTTCTGACTAAGATTTGGATTTACTTAGAAGACCAATTGCTGTTGGAAGTTCATCCCGTTTGTTCCCCTTGCTTCCAGGAATTCTATATCTTTGGTAAAAGTATAGGTTTCTATGTTTTTCCCCTCTTTTTTTTTTCCAACTGTTTGTATTCGTATTATTGAATGTATGTCTCGTTTTGTAACATCTTTTTGTTAATTGCACGGTTATACCTTTTATAGTATTAAATATCAATAACTTAATAAGTTTGTCTTTGATGCTCTAAACGAACCTGGCCTGAAAGAGTGTAACTGTGAGCCTTAACCCTCTGCATGCTGAATGGAAAAGCTAGTCTGTGTGTGTGCTGATTAACCCCCTGGAATGCTGAAGTACTTGTTGAATTGAATCTGTAGGAACTAACTGACTATAGTGAGAGAGTGTTTAATGCATGGGTGTAGTGTGAGTTATTACCCGTTAGAGAGAGCAGCGGGAATAGTCACATTAGGTTTCTATCGCCTGTTAATGATAGATGGTGGCAGCGAATGAGTTTTGTGGGTGTTGGTTGGTGTTTGGGGTGCGGTTATGCTAGTCTAACCTGTTTGCAAGGTGGGTGAGAGACTGAGTGACCCCTGATAGCCACACCTAAAAAGTGTGGCTGGAAGTACCGTATCTGAGACAAACATTCACAGTGACTGAAGAGAAAATGGGAAGGAGGCTTGATTTGAATTTGTCACTTTTAGAGTCAACATATTTATTGCTTTCATTGTTTATTTATTTTTTTATTCCAAGATATTAAAGGAATACATTTGCTGTTAATATGAATGAATTTTGTTCCAACAGCGCCACCTGCTGGTCAGTTTCCCCACCCATCTGACCACAAAGAAGTCAAGGAATTTGTCAGGAGAGAGAAAGAGGAAAAGCAGATCATCTTTCTTTCTCCTGACAACTTCCTTGACTTCTTGGTGGTCAGACTGGTGGGAAACTGAACAGCATGTGGCACTGTTGGAACAAAATTCATTAATATTAACAGTACATGTATCCCTTAATATCTTGAAATAAAAAATAATGAATGTAAATGACAAAATTACTTGGAATAGCACCCTCATCAATTTTACATTCACCTATTTTAAAGGTTTACGTATCCTTTAATGTGTTTCTCACACTGATTTTCCAGCCCAGCGGTATGTACAGTGCAGTCCCAATATTCCTCTTTCCTAGACAATCTGTCACATTAGAAGTCAAGGGTGATTTCCTCTTGGTTGCACAACAGATTACTAGCCCCACTGAACAGCATCCCAGAAACTCCGTTATTGGCTCAGCACTCAGTCCCCTCTACAGTTGCTGCTTTCTGTCTATGCAGTTAAATACCTTTGTTTCTTGCTTGCAATATGATTTTGTTTCGGATTGCATCGCTAGGAGCGTCAAATGAACAGAACGTTCCTCTGCCTCTGGCTCTGCTTACAAGATGTGGGTAACGAGCCTGGAAGGTAAATGTTGAGAACAATCAAACTACAACTATATACCAGTCACAATATATGCTTTAGTGATGCACAGAGATTATAATATTTCATTGCATATTTTCGTTGTACAGTCTAAAACCCTGCAAAGAAAATAAAGTCAGACACCCATTTGAAAGATGTGTTTTAAGATCTTGTTTAAAGGAGAAGGAAAGGCAAAATTCATGACCTATCTCCCTCTAAAGTACTCCTGAATTGCTAAAGTTGTAGCTCACCTATGTGAATCTAATAGCCTAAAATCCATCTTCATGTTCTGCTCTTATTTGCATTTACGCAGCCTCCATGTTTCTAAAGTACAGAACGCTTCCTGTGCCTCTTCCCCTGTATTGCGCATTCACGTTCAGAGGGTAAATGATGACACGTGCATAGCTAGATTTCATCCAAGGGTGAAAGGCTGCGCCCCGGAGACATGCGCATTATGCTATAATTGAGCCCAACTTGTCTTGAGGCTGCCTCGAATCACCGGAGTCCAACACTACAGTCTCAGCAGAGCGTTGTTGCTTCTACTAGACACCAGGGAGACAACTTTAAAGACGTTTAGTAGGTAAGAAGTCCACCAGACTTAGGATAGAAAGCTGCTTATATTTTGCCTTTCCCTCTCCTTTAAAGAAATACATATCAAGTATCAAGTGCCAATGACCGCTCAACAAATTGTATAAGCACTTCCTCTTGGGCCTTCAATGAAAATATATTTAACTTGCACACTTTCTTTAGTCTCAGCTGGGTGTTTTGTTTTAGGAGCCCAAAGACATAGGTCCAAAACACCCTCCATTGGCCTCTATGATAATCCCCAGATGAGTGCGTTTACATTTTTTTGGCAAGAATAGCTTTAACCAAAGCTTTAAAGAAATTCCATTACACAGAGGGACATCTTGGACATTTTGGCTCTGTGTGTTTGGGCTGCTACTACTAGTAGTTTGAGCAACTTAGGTTAATGTCGCACAGGGCTGAATATAGGCCTGCAATTGTGCACAAGACAGGAGGCTAATGCCAAAGTAGGGGCTGATTTATGGCCTATTTCAGCAGGTCGATTTTCAGCTCCGTGTGGCATTAACCAAAAAGCGCAGGGTGCAACAAAAGCTACAATAAAATTATTTTGAGAAAGATAAAATAAAATCTAGCCAGGTGGCACACAGTTAAACATGAAGAATAACCTGGAAATCCAGCAGTCCATCGTGAAGAGCCTTTCCAGCCTGCACAGCGTTACTTAGAAGATCCTCCCTCTTAATCACATTTAACACTTCAGCCAAGAGGAGATTCTTTGATGGGTCCCCAAGCCATGTATTAAAAATACGGTAGGGCTGTAGAAGAAACAAATGAATAAAGATAAAATGAAATCACTTCTATACATTTTCATGTAATTGGTTCTTGTGCAAATGATTACAGTAGTTATAAGCAGTGCTAGAATGTCTACATATTTGCTGAATCATCTTTGAACACTGTGGGTTTCTTTCAGAATGTCAGAGGGCAATTCACTAATTCACTGCTGCAGTCCTTCTGGAGAAAACCAGATCTCTCAAAGCACCTGGTGGTTCCGATTCTCATACCTCTATCATTTATGAAGGAATTTGAGAGCTTATGGCACAAGTGAATATCACAAGACTAAGTGGTTTCTCTTACAATACTTACTATTGTTAGTCAGAGTATGATGGAAAGTAACATGTAGTAGTCCCAAGCAGGATTATAATAAAACACCTTGTGTAAAAGAGAATGGGGGTAACATGAGGTGCACAAGTAGAAAATCTGGTGCACAAGGCAATGTGGTTGCTGGGATCTCAGGGGTGTAACAGGCTCACTGAAGTTCTATCTTAGGACTCATTTGCCTGGTTAAGAAACACGTTTATGGGACCTTAGTTGACAGTGGCCCACGGGGGCGTGGGGGGGGATGGGATTTATCGCCAGTGACAAAAATGCACAACAAATCACCCAAAAATGCATCTCCATTGGAAATAAGTAAAATTGCCTGTGGTAAAACCCAACGCATCGCTTCCTTCTTCCGAAATCGCCCCTGGAGGAAACTTGGGAAACTTCGCGATATGTTGGTTTTACCACCAGTGATTTCAGTTATTTCCGATGGAGAAGCATTTTGGGGAGATTTGTTGCCCGCAGTCGCGCATAAATAAAATGCAATTTATATTTTAGCAATTTATGTTTTAGCTGGTGGGAAGGCAGGGGAGGCCGTTCGCGGCAAATCAGCTCTTCTCCGGGGCGAACAAACACCCCGAACTGCCTCCCCGCCAGCTAAAATGTAAATCGCCGGCGGCATGGCACTCTGAGCGATTCGTACGATGAAACCCTGACCCTTACCTGTATCAAGAGCAACACAACTAGTATATTTGATTTGTATTGGACTGGTATTAAACAAACAATCAACCCAGTACAAGCTGCCTATTGCACAATCATATTGACTCAGATTATTTTACAATAATTATTTGCTTTACAAATACAGCAACATTTGTGTCTACTGTGTCAGTTTGGTTGGTTTTAATACTTTAATTTCCACAGCTCAAAAAATCTAATGTCATGATATGGATTTACCAGCATGTCAATACTACATTCAAACTTCCCAGGTTCTATGAAAATGTGTTGCCTAGCAACATGAACTGCATGACTTCAAACCATTGTAACATGCATAAACAAAGACAAATATTTAGAAGAGAATGATCTGAAGCTGTGCTAGTGTATTGCAGTTATCTCAAACAAAAACGCATATACTTATATATAACACTTCAGCAGGCAGAAAAAGAGGGGCGAGGGTGTAGGACAATAACAGAAGAAAAATGGAGGTTATAATAATCTGTGTTGATCAAGAGTGAGGGGATCCCAACCTCCCTTCAAATTCTCCATTTCAGGCATAATCATTGTGAAGACATTTATATCAAATTCAGGATTAGATTAACACGAGGCAACTTTGAAAAACTAAGCGTTCTGAGCGTCATCCCTCCGGCCATTTACATTGTAGCCGGCAGGAAGGCATTTAGGGTAGATTAGTCATACAAAGAGGAGGTGATTTGTCGTTGGGCAACTAATCTCCCCCAGTAGCCACATCTGCTACTAACCTAAATCTAGATTCCATACAATTATGATTCACTGATCAACATTATTATTCTTTATTTATAAAGCACAGACATATTCAAGGCACATAGAGACTTCCACCATTCACGCCAGTCCCTGCCCAAGCAGAGCTTACACTAGAATTTCCTTATCTCTCACACACAGCACAGACACTCTGGTTAATTTATCAGAAGCCACACAACCCGTCTGTATTGGTTTTTGTGGAAGGAACCAGAGCAGCCAAATGATTTCATGCATCTGCAGAATAAACCTACAGACTACTGGTGCTGGTATAGTGCCCTCTGATTGGAATCAAATGTAGGAACCTAGAATATATACGGCCTTAATACATTTACAGGTATGGTATCAGTTATCCAGAAACTCGTTATTCAGAAAGCTCCGAATTATAGAGGCCGTCTCCCATAGACTATAGAATTGTATTTTCCTTTTGCTCAATATTAATAATAATAATAATAAAAAAACAGTCCCTTATACTTGATCCAAACAAGGATATAATAAATCCTTATTGGAAGCACAGCAATCCTATTGGGTTTACTTAAAGTTTACATGATTTTCTAGTAGACTTAAGGTAAGGCGATCCAAATTACAAAAAGATCCGTTCACCAGAAAACCTCAGGTCCTAAGCATTCTGGATAACAGGTCCCATACCTGTATAAAGTACGGATGTGTAAGGATTTGTGGATGTGTATGGCTTTTACAATATGACCCCTGCTTTCAATAAATGAGTCTTCAGTTTAAAACAACAGTAACACCAAAAACAAGTGATTTTTTTTTAAAAAAAAAATAAATGTATATATTGTTGCCCATGTAACTGCAGTGTCTGCCTCAGAAACTCTACAATAGTTTATATGAATAAACTGCTGTGTAACCATGGGGGCAACCATTTATGCTAAAAAAGGAGACAAGGCACAGTTTATTTAGCAGATAACCTATGTAGAATACAATGGTTTCATTTTTACACAGGAAGATACACAGGGCTCAAATGCCATTCCTGGCTCTACAGGACTATAGATTAGGGTTGACATCTGTCCGGTTTTGACCCGGACAGCCCGGTATTTTGAAGGGCTACCTGGGTCAAAACTTTCTAAATAAGAAAAACCGGGCAGGATTCACTTGAATGACACGGCGATCGGGCAATTGCCACGTCATAGCCCCGTCCCCTGATGTCACTGACACACCTACCTACATCACGGTCCCGCCCTCTGATGTCATGGCCCCTGCCCGGTCTCAGCCACTTCAAAAAGGTGGCAACCCTACTATAGACTGATAACATAAATGAAGGCATTAGTTGCAAAGAAATAGTTTATTCATAGGTACTGGATCAACAGATACAAACATTAAGTGGGTTATTTATCAAAGGTGAATGTCAGTTTTTTTTTTATACCTCGAATGAGCTCACAACTTGAATGGTATCTTATTTAAGAAAAAACTCAATTCTAAAAGCACGAGTTGAGAAACCTGAAAACTCATTATTTGAGTTTTCCCGAGGGGAAAAACTCGAATTATTAGAGTTTTCAGGCAAAACCCTCTGGAATAAGACTTGAATATCATGGAGGCTATTAACATCTTCAAATGGTTCAATGGACCTCTGCCATTGACTTCTACATGACCTTGACAGGTTTTAGATGGTGTATTTTTGGATTCGAGCTATTTCCAGGGTTGGGGTATAATAAAAAAAATTTTTTAACCCAAAAATGTAAGTTTTGACAAAAAAAAAAAAAAAATAATAATTTGAAAACTATTTTTTGTGGAAAACACAACTCGATCCTTAAAAAAAATTATATATATATTTTCACTACTACAATACTCATCAACATTTAATTCAGCTTTTTGAGATGTTACAAGAAGTAACCGCTTTTTCCAACTTACATTAACAGGGATAATATTACATAACTAGACATTAAGCCCGTTAAATTAACGGGCGCTGAGACGGTCCGTGGGGCACATGCGCAGTAGCGCAATCCCACGGACACAGGGAGTGGACGCAGAGACACTTCAACTTTATTATATAGGATTAAGCAGAAAGAGGCCTTTGGTTTATGAGCTATAAAGCTTCATTCCCGGCATCCCAGGCATTTCCATGTTACCTCTCCCCCCACTGGAAAATAGTGGATAGTGGATTCTAGGTAAGCCATCTAACAGTAAGGAGACCATATTTTATAGAGTGAATGAAAGCAATTATCTAGGAGCATAATTGAAACTGTAGTGTTCCATACCTGCTGGAACTATATGAACAGTAGAACAGATTTCTACTGAACTAGAAAATAAATTTCTATGCTAGGACTCTTTAAACTCATTGTTTATTTTTTTTCAAAGAATTTAAATAAAAATGAATATTTAATATAACATTAAGAAAAAAAAAAAAAAACACCTTACTGCATCAGGCCTCAATTCTTCTTTGTGAAAAAATCCTCCGGTTATCATTTTCTTGCTGAACGTCACTACATCAGCTGGGTCATCCATCCCCCAGTGTTCATGAGCCCAGAATTTTCCAGTAGATCCTCCTCCTGTCTGCACTTCATCAACCAAAAAAGCACAGCCATGCTATATGGGAAAAGAATGCAATAGTGACACATTCTCTGTGGAGAGGGAGGGTCACATTTTGCTTGTAAATAACTGAATGTTCTGTTTCAGATACATTTCTCAGATCCTAAGAAAGTGAAATAATTGGGCAAATCACATATCAAATACAGCTAGCTCCTACCTTCTGAATCATTCACAAACCTACATTATATGTAAATATTTCAACAGTCACTTTAGGGCCAAAGGCAAAGATGCCATTTGTGGGCCCTCCAACAAATATGTGGTAGTTCTACCCACATTCTCCACGCTTGCCTTAATAACAGTGTCCACAAAATGGCTCTTACCTACTTGCTATAATTAGGACATCCCAGGCTGAAGGAAACAAGGTTCAAATAATTTAATACAGTGCAATTAAAGTTCATTTTGCTTGACTACTGTGATAAATTAGGATTTGGAATATTTTTTTGGGTGACGGGTCCCCTTTAAAACATAGAAATGTACAGAAATAGCATGTTGTACGTTAAAAGGTTGGTCTGTCGTACTTTATTTTAGATGAAATGGTCGTATGCCCACAATCATTTTTAGAGGGCCCTATGCAACTGCCCCTTGCATTTATTAAACTTGTTCTGCTTCAGGGAAAAAAAGGGAATATTTTTTACAACAATTAAGGCAATGATTTAAAAATAAAAAAAGCAACACTTTATGCTTTACAAGCTATAAACATGGATTTTATCATCACAGAATTCTCGTTACGTACGGCCTGCAACAACATAGAGCTGAAGTATTTACCTTTTATATTAATGTGAAAAGTCAGATGGATATTTTTGTTAATAAAAAAAGTAATTTCCATTTTTCTCCACAGAGAGGCCAATGAATGTTTATTGTGAATTATAAGAAAAAAGTGAAGTTCATCTTCAGCGCAAGGAACCTTATTTTCTCTGCTAAATCTGCTTCTTTAATACCATATTGTAGGTCTGTTTTGACTCATACAAAGTTGGGAACAGCTACTCTTCTGTGCAACCACCAAACAATTGACGAATATACTGAGCACAATTGACGAAGTGTACAACTGTATTTATAAAGGCACCAGAGGGCCCATACCTAGGGCAGCAGGTTTAAGAAGTGTACCTAAATAATTTGTTTGTTTTTTTTAAAATAAACTTCCCAAGTCGCAGCCAGAGAGTACCTGTTTAAATCTGGCAGCAGAGCTGGGGGGGGGGGGGGGGTGAGGGGTCATCAGACACACTGTGGTGGAAGTTATGTCATGCAAAGTGAAAGTGACATCACGCACAGCTGTGAGTGTGAGGTCACTTCTGCAAGCTAGGAAGGATGGCACCAGAACTAAATACAGCATTGCATAAGTCAGTAAAAATCTGCAGAAGCAGCAGGTGTTTGTACCTTTCTAGCAATGTCTCTCAGTTTCCTAAAAAAGTCATCTGAAGCGTGATTGTCTCCTCCTTCCGACTGGATGGGCTCCACCACAATTCCAGCAACAGTCTTCTTCTTTTTTCTGTATTTTACGATCAGGTCTTCCACCTAGTCAGTAATAATGAAAATACAGTCAGTGGGGCCGATTCACTAAATTCGGGTGAAGGGTTAGAATAAAAAAAACTTCGAATTTCGAAGTTTTTTTTGGGTACTTCGACCATCGAATTGGTTAAATTCGATCGAAGTCGAACGAAATCGAACGATTCGAAGTAAAAATCGTTCGACTATTCGACCATTCGATAGTCGAAGTACTTACCCTTTAAAAAAAACTTCGACCCCCTACTTCGGCAGATAAAACCTACCGAAGTCAATGTTAGCCTATGGGGAAGGTCCCCATAGGCTTGCTCAGCTTTTTTTGATCGAAGGATTTTCCTTCGATCGTTTGATTAAAATCCTTCGAATCGAACGATTCGAAGGATTTAATCGTTCGATCGAACGAAAAATCCTTTGATCGTTCGATCGAATGTTTAGCGCTAAATCCTTCGACTTCGATATTCGAAGTCGAAGGATTTCAATTCGAGGGTCGAATTTCGAAGTATTTTTAACTTCGAAATTCGACCCTTAGTGAATCTGCCCCAGTGTGTTACATTTCCTTCTTCTTGACCAGAATGTCAGGTCATTTAAGTATTTTTTTCTTTAATTTTTTTATGTTAAATAATATAAAAAATAATTATGGAAAGCAATTGCATTAACAACACTAAACGGTCTTGTTTTTACAACCTCCAAAAGATCAGAGCGCATCAGGCATAATCCCAGGCCCATCCCGTGGCCTATTTTGTTCCACAAGAAATATATTCAGTTGAGAAAACACACAAATATATTGTTAGATATATAAACAACTATAAGAAAAATTAATGACTGTGTTAAACAGTTTATAAAACTTTCAATATGGTATAGTAATTGTATTGACAGCTACCCTTTAAACCAGTTGAGAAACTTACAAATATATGGTTAGATATATAAACAGCTATAAGAAAAATGAACGACTATGTGTCACACCCACTTCAACATACAGCAACAATCAGTAGAAGTGGGCCCTGACCAAAACAACTGATCAAGTATCAGTTTTAGTGTTTCCTGATTGAGAAAGGAGTGTATATTTGCAATATTCTTAAGATAGGCTACATTTGGAAGTGAGAAATAAACGAGTGCAGAATCAAATATGGCAGAGATAGTGGTAACAGCGACAGACATGTTGTGGTAGGGTGCGTGTGTGTGTGTATGTATGCGTGAATAAAATCAGTTCTGTTTTCTCCAAGTTGAGGTTTAGATAACATGAAGACATCCAAGAGGATATAGTAAAGGCAGCTGGACATTTTTGATATGACAGAAGAAGAAAGATCAGGACTAGAGAGCCAGCTTTGAGTATCATCACCATAAAGATGTTACTAGAAGCCAAAGGAGCAGATAATTGCCCTGGTATAGTCAACTTATCAGTATAGTGAGTAGAGCAAGGGTCCAAGGACAAAGCCTTGAGAAATCCAATAAAGAGTTCAAGTGGTGAGAAGGTTTCATGCAAGAAATTAGTATGTATTCTGTTCCTTGCATGCCAAGGGAAAGAGTATGGACCTCATATTTTTTTCAAAGGCTGCGGTCACCTTGCCAAGTTCCAAAACCACCAATCCTGCTCTTTTATGATCATGTTATTCCTTTAGAATGTGTTTGGATATCTCATTTAGGCCAAGGGCATACAAGGGTCAGAAATACACTAATGGGTTAAACTGAAAAATGTCTTTTCTTTAATCCAAATTAATTATTTAACCATATAAACTATTTTGCTGTCCTACATAATTGTCATTATTGACTGTTGAAGAACAGTGCAATTTTGAATGTAGAACAAAACTTTATATGTGCAGATCACTTTCCTTTAGCCAAGACGGAGAGTAACAGTTAGCCATTTTATAAATACTGATCATAAATTACGCTAGTAATACATGTGGGCATAACAGAAAAATGACAAAACCAATTTTTATGTACGAGGTTTGTCTAGTTCTCAAATATGCCGAGGGTATTGCAAGCAGTACTGCTTATCAAGTTTATTAAAGTATGTCTGTTTTTCCTTGGGGACTTAAATGGAAAGCACCATCTAGATCTTATTGCAAAGTATGAGTGTACTGTATTAAAGCTATTTCCTTTTCAAATGAATAGCGTTAGAAAAGTATTTGACACCACTTATAAGGCTATGGTGCGATTCTGTCTTTTATCACAGTGTCAGTTACCATGCTAACAAGACCAGTGACACGGAGACATTTATGTGGAAACCGGTGCTGTGACAACTGCTGCCAAGGAGTCTGTTGGCATGAAAACCACTTCCACTAGAAAAGTAATGTTTTAAGAAGGGGTGCACCAAATCCAGGATTCGGGCTTTTTCAGCAGGATTTGTATTCGGCTGAATCCTTCTGCCCAGCCGAACCAAATCCGAATTTGCATTTGCAAATTAGGGGCGGGGACGGAAAACGCATGCCTTTTTGTCAGAAAACAAGGAAGTACAATTTTTTCCCCTTCCCACCATATGCAAATTAGGGTTCAGATTCGGCCGAACCCAAAATAGTAGATTTGGTGCATCCCAAGTTTAAAGGAAAGCCACAAACAGTGATACAGTGACTATTGCCATGGTTACAGCAGTCATGGAATCCAATGCCATAGAAGTCAAGAAACCACTGCCACAATGATATCATGGACTGCCGTTAATATTTTACCTTAGCATAATTACCTTAGTTCCACTTCCCATAAGGATCATTACAATAGCGGTGAAACTGCTTGCTACTGTACCTTGTAGTAAATTATTCCTATGGCTGTTGTTACCATTAAGAGTGTTAAACAAGGTAAGAGTGAGTATAAATAATCCATAGTGGCCACATCTATGTAAAGTATCACCCCGGTGAAGTTAAAGCTGCCAAAGGGATGGGTGCCATGGAACTTATATAGAAACAAGTTACAGGAAAACCATTTCTCTGTTAACAGCTGTCATGGAGACTGCCACAGTGAAAACCACTGGTATTGTTACAGTTGCCACGGAAAGATTTGGCACAAATACAGTGGTTAAAACCAGTGGTTAAAGTGGCCGTGAAGAACTTTTAAAATGGTGACAGCAAAATTGCAACCCTGTGGCAGTTGCCAAGAAGAACAATGCCACTTTAACCACTGCTTTGTAAATGGTTACCTTTAACAGAATTGCAATAAAAATCATTTCCATGGTGGCAGCACATACAAATCATTAACTTACTTAATTTTGGCAGTACCATTCGTGTTACGGATTGATCCTTCAATGCTACTTTGTATACAGCATAAGCAGAAAAGAAGCACTGTTAGGCTTTTATACTTGCTCTCAGGCCTCAATGAGACCTCAGCTGCACTAACCTGCCCAGGGCTAAGAATAGAAGGTTTACAACTGAAGATCTTAAACCTTCATTCCTTCTCTTTACATTGTAGTACAGAAAAGAAAGTTTGAGCTTTGCTCCATGAACCAGTATTGGACAATCAATACAATCCTGCCCTCTACCACTATATTTTTCACAAGACTGTGAGCTGAGGTATTTGACCCATAATGACCTTATCTGCCTTTCAGCATTTGCCATGGTCATATACAGATATTGTGAAATGTATGGTCAATATTTTTATTCAGAATTTTTAATATTAGGCAAAGAAGATGATTGAAATATTTTTCCCCAAGGATATACACTCGGAGGTCTTACTTTTTCAAAAGTTATCTCTCAAAAGATCAGTTAGACATACCTTATATCGTATTTGTCATGTACCTTAGAAGTGCAAACTTACTTCTTCCAGACAGCGAGCCTCTTCATCCTGGTTCTCCTTAACAAACTGCTCCAGTGGATATTTCAGCCTTGGAAAGGGGGCAATAGGCCAGTCAAAGGAAGGAACGTCCAGTTTGTGGATAGCTTTAGAGTGTGTTGTTGCCAAGCATCCTGAAATTTAAACCACAGAATACGGAGACAACAAATATTGAAATGAGAAGAAATCACCTAGAAAGTGAGTCATGTGTGACTGTAAAATTTGTGCCACTCTGGTTACAACATTTTCTTAGTTAACACAAGTTATAACTAGTGATGAGCAAACTTTTTTGCCAAATTTTGCTGTGAAAAGGATGCCTATAGACTCCACAATGTGTGAAAAAAATGGTTGTGCACTAAATATGTTGTGCTTCAAAAAAAAAAAAAAATTATATATATATATATATATATATATATATATATATATATATATATATATATATATATATTTTGTTGCCCATAGACTTAAATGCATTTTGCCCAAAGGTCAGGTTAGATTCAACAATCACTAGTTATATCAAACAGCTTTTTAAAAACAATGTAACAGCTTTTCCTGCCCACACTTTGATACAAATGCACAGACAACTGTTTTAACCATCCAACATTAAAGAAATGCCGCTGCAACTTATGTTTCAGACTTGCATAGCAGCAAATATCTGTGCCTCCAGTATTTCCCCCTCATTTTTATTTCTGCTGGTTTACAGTACATGGCTTGGGCTACTGTCACTTACCCAATCATAGGGGCCGGCTGTTATACAATATAAAATTCATGATCCAAGGCGGATCGGTAATGGATTTAGAGCTACAATATATGTCAGCATAGACACTGGTGCATTCGGAATCAGAACTGTTTAATGATCAGCCCTGAAGCATCAGGTTCTATGATACTTCCTCAATGTTTACCAATATTGTAACCCCTAAGCTTAGAATCTCAATAGCCGCAGCAGAACAATCTGAGCATATGCATTCACACAAAACATGCCCGGAGAAGATCACAAAAGGGAAAGTGGAGAAAATCATTTGCAGGTCTTTATGTGAGCACAGGCTTAGAAAGCAGATAACGTTTACCCCAAATTTCTATGAATCATAAAGGGCCAGTATATCCCACCCCTGTTTTAACATGAGTGCAATGAATAGGGCTGTGCTGAACATACTTTTTAGCTACTGAGCCTATTGATTTTTATTTCTTGTCAGGTGAAACAGGAAAATTAAGCTACTCAATGTTTGGTTCTTGAGCCGTTTTTCTATGTTTTTTGTGATGAAAACATTAGGCAAAAAGTATATACAGCACACTCCCTATTCATTGAACTCAACTTGAACAAGTATACTGTTCCTTGAACAACCACACAATGTTACATAACAGTATCTACACCATGTTTTAGCAAGTGTGCATTAAAGTGTCTGTTGGGAACATTTCTACTTTGAATAAAATAAATGAAATCTATGTGCAATGATGAATTTTAGAATTTATAAAAAAAAATATATGTTTTCTTACCCATAGTCCTGCCATGAAAACCACCCATGAAGGATAAAATGCTATAATCTGGACAACCTGGCAACTGAAAGCAGAGAGAAGACAATGGTTATACCTAGGGTGCATCTATTTTACTGCACATATGCTCAATATGAGAGTTTCATTTAATCTATTGTGCTTCATCTGTGATACTAAACTCTATTGGTAGTACAGATATTGGTATATAGAATTTATGTGAAGGTATGGAGGGGTGTGTGTATGGATGCTGGGTTTTTATTTGGAGGGGTTGAACTTGGACTTTTTTGTCTTTTTTTTAACTCAATTTAACTATGTTAGTATCTAAAGGCCCCATACGCTGAAGTATGTATTCAGAAAACTGATGGAGCTTAAGTGTGATGGTGTTGAATAATGCAGTTAAGCCCAGGCTCTAGTTGCTAACAATCGGTTGCAGAACCATTCCCTGAGCTTAGTTCATGAGATAACTTTTCAGAATTAATGTTTTTGAATTTAATGTTTTGCTTCCATTAATAGACCAAAAACTCTGTGCCACATTTTTATTTAATAAATTGTTGTTTTTAGGATGAATTTTTTAGTGTATATAAATATATATATATATATACACAGGTATAGGATCCCTTATCCAGAAATCCGATATCCAGAAAGCTCCGAATTACGGAATGGCTGTCTCCCATAGACTCCATTTTATCCGAATAATCCAAATTTTCAAAAATGATTTCCCTTTTCTCTGTAATAATAAAACAGTAGCTTGTACTTGACCCAAACTAAGATATAATTAATCCTTATTGGAGGCAAATCCAGCCTATTGGGTTTATTTAATGTTTAAATGAATTTCTAGTAGACTTAAGGCATGAAGACCCAAATTACGGAAAGATCCGTTATCCGAAAAACCCCAGGTCCCGAGCATTCTGGATAACAGGTCCCATACCTGTATTTTGTTTCAAGAACTTAAGCAGTGACAGGGAGACTTGAGTTCTCATCTGCCAGCCAGCAGAGAAGCAGCCTGAAGCCACAACTGCCTCTCTACGTGTGAAATTCTTGACAGCACTCCTGCTGCATTTTTTTTAGCCCAAATGTGAACTGACTGCTGGTTCTGGTGAATAAGAGGCAACAGGAGCAATTTCAGGTGCTTCTCAATCCACTGAAATACGCTGAGAAAGCAAAATGCCATGAGGCTTACAGTAGTACAGATTATTCTAAACAATTTTACCTGGTTAATCATACAAGAATCCAATTCTTCCTTAGTGACACCAGTGGGACCTCGTTCTTTATTCTAGAAAACAATCAGTTAATTTGGTTATAAAGACCATTCACATGGCAGGCAAATTATAAATATACAGTACTGTTTAAGGCTATGACAAATGTCTGTAACCAATCTGTACAAGTTTATAAGGACCTGTTTAAAAAGTTTAGAGGCCAAATGTATTGAGACTATTTTGGAATTCTTCCTTGTTTTCCTTTTCATCCTAAGGAATATTTGATCAATTCAACAGCAAAACCAACTCATGCCTGATGAAAACGGGGGAATTCAAGTGAAAAGGGATAAGAGCTATAGGAATAGAGAGAAAGTCTGGCTATTTTTCTTATGAAGATAAAATATTATTTGATTGAAACTTTGGCTGTAGGGCCTAGAGTATGTCTACCTGCCCTGGGAATCTCTCCCTCCAGAGTTCCTTCATAAGAAAGTGAAAAAATTACACTATACACATCAATATTTATAAAAAAACTCACAAACAGAATAGTTCACCAAAAATAAAGCCTTATTTCAGTTATCTTCTATCTAAAACAACTGAACTGAAAAAGTGTTAGATTTGAACAACCTATTTAGAGTGGCCAAAAATATAGCTCTCTCTCTTTGTAGTAATTCTACATTTCCTATTTGATAAGTTGCAGATCCCTTGCCTAGGTTGGACTGTCCTATTTTTGTATTATAAAGGAGTAACAGAGCATAGTCTGTTTTAACGGTTACTAATGCTCCTGTAGTTAGTTTAGGTCATTTATAGAGAATGAACTCTGATGAACAGCCCTTTTTGTCACTATTTTATATCTTATAAATAACCATACTATATAGGATTCTCTACAAATTGGGTGTGCTGAATCCTTTAAGATGGCGGTCTATGCTCGGGAAAAAAAAAAAAAAAAAACAACCTTGTAGCAAAGGTGAAAAAGTGAGAATTATGTCTACATAGTATGGTTATCTAGAAGATAAAATAGTGACAAAAAGGGTGTTTACATTTTAGAGTTCATTATCTATAGATAACCTCAACTAATTACAGGAGCATTACCAAACAATGCCCCGTTACTCCTTTATAATATATAAAAAAGAAAAAATTATTTTCTATAATGATTAGGACTGAAAATATTTTCAAAATGTTTTTTTTTTCTATTTATTGTGCCGTTTACTGTTTTTTGTACTGTATGTTGAAAAAGGTTGATATAGATGTTGTCTACCCCTTTACTGCGCCTCTCTGAATTGCACATCTCTGAGTTATTATAGGGAATGTATTAATTACACCTATTTTTCTCTTTTTTTTTTTAAAACAATAATTCTCATATATATCTGATACATGTACAAAAAAAAAGTTCAATTCAAAATTCAAAACTGGAAAATGAATAGAAGAGGCCTTAGTAAAAAGATAAGACCCCAGTAAAGAGTTCTGCCCTAAGGAAATAAACCCTTAGAAAACTCAGGGAACAGGACCACGTAAAGGAGGTTGAAGCAGCAAAAGGAAAGCATGTGTCATATGTTCTAGGAACATAAGTTAAGACAGTTTAGCCAGAAATATTAGCCTTGTGCTCCAACTAAGGATTTATAGCAGGAGGTAGCTCTCCTTGAGAGGTTCTAAAGTGAAGGGACCACTATAAAAACAGGGATTCGGGTAAGTACCTAATCCCTGAATAGTTATACTAGAGGGGCCACAAGCTGGTAGCCTTAAAAGGGTTGTTCACCTTTATATTAGAGTGATATTCTAAGACAATTTGCAATTTGGTTTAATCTTTTATCATTTGTGTTTTTTGAGTTATTACATTTTTTATTCAGCAGCTCTCCAGTTTTGCAATTTCATCAATGTGGTTGCTTGGGTCAAAAGTGCCCTAGCAACCATGCATTGTTTTGCATAAGGGACTGGAATATGAATGAGGGGCCTGAATAGAAAGAAGAGTATTAAAAAGTGGCAATAACTCTATATTTGTAGACTTAGAGCATTTGGTTTTAGATGGGGTCAGTGACCCCTGTCTGAAAGCTGGAAAGATTCAGAAGGAAAATAAAAATTATAAAAATATAAAAAAACACAAAATTAAAAAGTTGCTTAGAATTAGACATAATAAACGTTAACTTAAAGGTGCATCTTTAAAGGTACCAGGCTGTTTCCATAGTGGTGCTATTACCTTGCTCTACATATTAATTATTGTGGTCATCCATCTGCCTCATTGATGTGTTTGTAAGTACAACCAAGCTCTGGCTTCTACTATACATTATTACCGGCAGCTGAGATTTGTAGCTACACAACATCTCTTTTTTTCCCCCTCCACCATCACAAGGGACCAGTATAACTGATGTTCAACCAACCTAAGCGAACATTTACTTTCTGGGGCCAAGACAGGGTTACAAACATAAAAAAAGACCAATTAAAAATGTTTCTAAGAAAGGTGAACAGTGTTGTTTAGAGCTACTTGAAGTAGGGTGGCTACACAGTATACTTTTTTTACTCCACAGCAAATATTCCTAATATTATTTTGTAGTTATTAGCAGAAGGAGAAATGCAGGCTTGCTTCTTACAGTTTGCTGTTTGTAACTAGGCCGTGCCCATCTGCCAATTAAGGATCAATTTGGGTGCATTAGAAGTATTATTATCATCAACATTTATTTATATAGCACCAGCATATTTCACAGCGCTGTAAAGTAAATGTGTATCTAAATCACATTAATTACATATACAGAACATATGGAGTACTGGTACAAAAGGTGAGGAAGGCCCTATGCAAAAGAGCTTACAATCTAAAGGGAAGGGAATAAGACACAGAGTGGGCAAGATCAGAATTAAGTGAGTGAGAGATGTAGTACTGTATGTGTTAAGCAGAAAGGAGGCAAGGAAATGCAAGACGAAACCAGGATCTGCACAGAACTGACTGCTTTTCTGTTTTGAATAGACTCGTATATCTGAGAAATCGGTATATTTCTACTGAAGGGTAAATATTAAATGATAAGGGAAATATTAAATGAGAAAGAAATGAGAAGTGGAACACAATTGTGAACTAATGAGCATTTTATATATCAACTCTGTAGCAATGTACTTACTCTGTACCACATAAATATAAGCTTAAAAGCATTTTCATTAGAGCATGATCCACATGACATTGTAATAACTTGTCTTAAGCCTTTAGGTCCAATCTGAAAAGAAAAAAAAAATGACAAAGCTATAAACGGCTATTTACAACAGGGCTTTTTGGTATTAAGTGATAATCATCTAACCTCACCCCTATAGCTACACAGCTCTGTAAAACAATTGCAGCAGTTTTGCCCTACAGTATATGGAAAAGGAGAATTATCTATCCTTGCTTCCTTTTGTTCCACTTAATTTTAACTTTCATTTTCCTTATTTTAAAGCCAATTGGGGGCCTGCAGACTAGAATTCTCTCTTTATTCAAATGGAAATAAGCAGTGAAATGAAACTCTCGGCTATAAAGTAAAATAAATTAGCTTCCTAATAAAATAAAGCCATATCAAATGAAGTCTATAGCCAGCAACACTGTATTTACAGGTATGGGATCCCTTATCCATAAACCGGATATCCAGAAAGTTTAGAATTATGAGAAGGTAGTCTCCCACCAAATAATTTCAATATTTAAAAAAAGGTTTCTTTTTCCTCCGTAATAATAAAACAGTACCTTATACTTGATCCAAACCAAGACATAATTAATCCTTATTGCAAGCAAATCAGCCTGCTTGGTTTATTTCTTGTTTAAATTCTTTTTAGTACATGGTACGTGATCACATTCCGCCTGCAACTTCTGTTCATAAACATAGAAGATCAAGTACTTTCTATTTGTGGGTGCCACTAGATGTTACATGTTATGTACCCATAAAATGTATGTAGGTTGTAAACTGTGGAACAGAAGAGTTATGGACTTAAAGGGACAGTGAAACCCCCTGGTTCAAGTTGAGTTCAATGAATAGAGTTTGTGGTAAATATACTTTTATTGTTTAAATCATGGAAAATCTATTGTTTTGTTGATACCCCCTGAACAAAGCGGTATGCTGCTCTTTTAGGGTTAGTGATTCAGGGAGATTTTGTCGCCTGGCGACTAATCACTTCTTCTTCTGGGCAACAATCTCCCCGAACTGCCTCCACGTGTCTTCCCATCCACTAAAATGAAAAAGTCGCACGAACTTCGGACAACTTCGGAAAACGAACCAACGCGGATGGGAAGACACGCAGAGGCAGTTTGGGAAAATTTTCGCCCAGAAGAAGAGGCGATTAGTCGCCAGGCGATAAAATCTCCCTGAATCTCGTGTGAACTAACCCTAAAAAGAGCTGGAACTGGGGGGGGGGGGGGGTCAAAAGAGGCTTCGTCTGGGAAATTTAGACATTTAAAAGCTAACATTTCTATAATGTCTATACATTAAAAATAATTACATTATGCATGCACATATGTAAATCATAAAGCAATATTTTATTGTTTATTAATATCTAATATAATGTAAATATCATCTGAAAACAGACAATTGGAAGCAGCTACTTTGGGCCTCCCAGACTATTTACCGATAGTAAGGAATCCTCCAGCTTCTCTGTGAAGTTCTCTGGTGGCAAGATGCCAAGTGCTGGTCTGTTAACAAAAGTGCTCTAAAAAAAAAAAAAAAAAAAAAAAAAATCAAAATAGCTTATAAAAAGATTTTATGAAACACAAGGAATTAATGAAAACCAGTATCCGTACCAGTGAAACAATTTATTGTGCAAATGGTGCTTTTTTTTGTCATCAAATAAATTAAATAAACTCTAATCTCGTTATAATGCTTATTCACACCAAGGGGCAAATTCACTAAACGACAAAGCGCCTACCGCTAGCATGAATTCGCCAGTGTTGATCATATTTGTTATTTCACTGATTCACTAACGGACGCTGGTGTAAATTCGCTAGTGTTACTTCGCACCCTTACACCTGGCGAATTTGCGCAATGGACGTAACTACGCAAATTCACTGACGCGCAAACTATTCTGTACACTACCTTTTACGCCAGACTTCCTTCGCCACCTCAGACCAAGCGAAGTCCCAAAAAACGCTGTCGTTTATGGGTGATAGGCTGAAAAAGATCGAAATTTTTTTTGGGGCTACCCGCCTTCCCCCCTACATTTCCTAACTCATGGCACCTTAACTATACAGTGGGCACATGTGTAGGGCAAAATAAAAATTGTATTTGCTGTTTTGAAGGTTTCCCAGGCTTGTGTAGTGCTGCTACATATACCTCCATTGTAACTTCAATTTGGCGTTGTATGCAAATTAAGCATTGCTAGCGCAACTTTGCGAATTAACGCTATCGCAACCTTACGCTTCCCCTCAGCGCAACTTCGGATTTTAGTGAATTTGCGTAGCGCTGGCGAAAATACGCCTGGCGAAGCGGACGTTGGCGCAACTATGAATCTTAGTGAATTTCCCACCAAGAGATTAGTACATTTTGCATTGAGATGGTTTGAAATATGTTTCTTTGTATTCCCACAGGCAGCGTGTATCTGAAGCGGATATCCACCCCAAAACAGCTTTTTGTGTATAAAATAAATTGTAATTCTATGAATACATTACACATGAGAACATTTCAATGGTTTAAAATGTATTTGTAAGTGTGAAATTAAAATCAGTATCTTTCATTCTCTGCACCCTTGTTCTGACTCTTGAAGCAGTGTTGCAAACTACAAAACTATTTAATTGATGATTGCTGAAAGGTTTTAGAATTTACATTTTCTTTCAATATGCCAAAAAAAGCAGTTTTTGGGTATAAATGGAGTTGTATTTAAAAGCAGTATTTGCTTATTTTTAATTCTTTATGTTCTCTAGATGTTACTAGTGCAACAATACAGCAGAAGTCAAGTCTCCCCCAACTAATAGGATTTCACCACATTGCAGTAGAAATACAAAAGCTAAACAGATATGGCTTTTATCAACAATAACATTTTCTAGTAACGTTTGAATAAAATGAATGTATACTAGAAACCTGCTTAGAAGTTGTATTTTGTCTTTTTATGCAAACCCACTTTTATGTACATGTCCCCATAAATTCTAGCCTAATACATGTAATGCCTACAAATATTCCCGTGTGACAAAGCCCAGATACACAGCATGATACCCTATTCTGAGAAAAGGAACTCTTTTATGGATAAGCCACAAGCATGTTGGGTAAGAACAAAGATAATGAAAAACTTTCCTCTATTCCTTGGCCTTTTGTATGTGACGAACAACCAAAATTAATTAATTAATAATATTTTTTACACTCATTTAAAGCTTGAGTGCAAATCTTGAACCTCTGCTTTCTTGTTCAGTTCACAGATGGTTTCCTAATGACATGGTAAAAATGTAAAGTGCTTCCATAGTAGAATATCAGAATGAGAGTATGTGTGTCTGAAGACAGAGCAAAGTATGTAAGAAATATTCTGTTACTAGGAGGTGGTGTTATACTATCAGTTGGAAAGGATTTGTGAAGATTCCCAGCATTCCAACTACTTTCCCCAGCACATTTTTAATCTCAGTGCTCCCTTCACTTAAACTAAACTTCCACAAATGCATTTAAACTTCTCAACTCCACCAATGGGTAACAGAGTATAAGAAGCGTGACAGATGCTAAAGGAAAAATGAACAGCAAGGTTCTGCAGCAGGTTACCTCTCCCTGAGCTAAAGCACATTTGTATTTACTCTACTTAAGAAAAAGCTGCAGATAGATGACATGAATTATTTGTTGCACTTACCAAATTCTGTGGTTGTTGCAGAACTTTTATAAGGGCGGGATGATTATAGCCTGGAAAAATAAAGATGTTTACAGTTAGGACATGTTAAGCATTTCACTAGAAGTCCAAACATAGAAAAGAATGATGTAAGGAAATTGGATATCATGTAAACAGGCTGAAAGAGATACAGTTCATAAATCACTTTCTTTAGGAAGGATGAGCAAGACGTATTATGAATTCCAAGAAAGAGAAGACAGAATAAGGAATTTTGTTCATTCTCCTCCTGACAATGTGGAATTTCTTTGCGATTCCCGATTTGTAATCACAGCGGGCCATATCCATGTCCTATTTTCCTTATGGCAAATGCAGACAGAGCGTAGGCTCCGCTGCTCATGTATGTATGTATGTATGTATGTATGTATGTATATATAACTTATTTGTAAAGCGCTGTTAAGGAGCCGCAGCAGTGTACAGTGTATAAAAGTACAATAATATATATATTTGAAAGCAGCAAGTAAGTTGCAAGTAAAACTAGTCCCTTTTGTAAAATGTATAATGAAGCAATAGAATTCTTAATGAATCAGATGAAAATTAAGCCTAGGACTGGCCTGATATGGGATGACTTTGACTTAGTTGGCCAGCTTAAATATATTGCAATATTTACCCTACCCTTCCCAGCTATAGTCAGGTGATCCCACTGGTGTCTAATAAAAGGGCAGCCAAGTTTGGGAGTTTTACTTTGAAAGCAGCTAGTAAGTTGCAGGTAAAACTTAGTCCCTTTGTAAAATGTATAATTAAGCAATAGAATTCTTAATGAATCAGATAAAATTGAGCATAGGACTGGCCAGATATGGGATGACTTTGACGTAGTTGGCCAGCTTAAATATATTGCAATATATGGACAAACAATCCCTGTGTTGTTTAAAGGGTAAGGCATTTTTTAGTAGCAGTATGCACAAAATGTCGCTGTCTTAAATATATTGATAATGGGTTGAGTGCAGAGGAATCTTGTATTTGACTATATGTATTTTGTGGTCACAGCCTCATTGCACCCCCGCCTAATGGTTTTAAAAAATAGTTATATATATAGTCAATGGAGGAGTCGGCACTCACGACACAAGGTTCACAGTTGCCTGGGTGCAGTGTCCAAAATAAGATTCAATATTGTACAAATAAGGTCCGCACTCTCAGGACTTAGGAAAAGTTAAGAATTTTTTTATTCACATAGGAGACTGAGGTTTCGACCTCTTCAGAGGCCTTTCTCAAAGTACTAACAGAGATTACAGAAATGCTTTAAATACACAGAAATTGATTGGGGTAATTTACACATTTGTTCAGCGTTTTTCCAGCGCTTTTTTACTAACACTGAGCATAAATTAATTAAGTTTAAGTACACATTTGCAGGCTCATATATACCCAGGATTAGTTGTCCCAACCCAAATGAACAGAATTCTCACTTTTATTAACCATCCGGTTCAGAATGGAAGTGCTAGTACCCGCATGTAGGGAGATTTATTATTAGAGGGGAGAGCAATATGCATGTTTCCAGCCGAATCGGTAGGCCACATTAATGCATTACTTAAGGGCTTTTAGAATGGAATTGTGAGGGAGCCCACTATAGAGTTTGACACAGACCTTGAATCTTATCTCTTATTTGATACTATTTGTAACATAAAATATCTAAATGAACAGCTGGTGCAGAATAAAATAGGAAATGGCCATAGAGGGGCAACAAAATGTTACTTAGTATTGTTTTTAGCTATTTTAACAGTGTAGAGTGTAGGAGAGGTTTAAATTTAAATGTTGGTGTGTTTTGTAATAGTCAAAAGTGAAATACCGGATGAGTGTATTGTTTGAAACATGTGTAGACTAATTATGTGACGTATACTGATGACCATGCTGACACGTCTATTCCAATTTGACTAATGTTCCCGCCTTTTCTGTGTATTTAAAGCATTTCTGTAATCTCTGTTAGTACTTTGAGAAAGGCCACTGAAGAGGTCGAAACGTCAGTCTCCTATGTGAATAAAAAAATTCTTAACTTTTCCTAAGTCCTGAGAGTGCGGACCTTATTTGTACAATATTGAATCTTATTTTGGACACTGCACCCAGGCAACTGTGAACCTTGTGTCGTGAGTGCCGACTCCTCCATTGACTGTATTTCGACTAATATGAGCCTGGCACCCGAGTGAGCTGTACATGTGATTATTCATACAAACAAAGGAATGTTAATACTATGATTGGCGTTGGAAGTCTCAGAGTGGATGGACGTTACCACCTCTTCCTTGTGAGGTCTATAATGGTCTTGTGTGGAGCCAATCCAGTATAGGGCCCAGACTCTATGTATGCTCCCCCACAATGTGCCCTTGGGGTAAGATACACAAAATATTGATTGCCCCTTACATCGCTGCTAAAGGAATGGCAAATGAATGGGAAACCGAGTTGCAGTGCGAGCTGAACATTCAAAGCATATGTGCAGTGGTGAGCTCTGATGCTCTGTGCTTACTGAGGACGCTGATTCCTGCTTTCCGCAGGACACACTACAAGCTTTGGAAGTAATGAACAGCGTGTGTGGATCTGTGCGCAAATCATCAACGACAGCAGAGTTAAGCCGGCTGTTCAGGTATTTGCTCTATGGGCCTAGTGGGTGCGAATGGGATGGCCCTCCGCTGCACTGCTGTGGTTACATCTGAGGGGTTGCCCTGACAGTTTATGGGATTCGTCTGAAAACAAGTGATTCATGAAGCTGACTGTCTGAGCGCACCGCTGCAAACACCCACGAGCCTTCCCTCATTTAAATCAAGCAGGCACTCTCCTGATCGCCGGCTTTATATTCTTGTCGGCTTTTATCGATACTTTTTCAACTCTCCAATGGTGGACAATAAGTGGGTGGGCATCCTTGAGACAGTTTTGTTTTTCCTGCAATGGACTGGGACAATGAGCTGAGCATATTTTATTTTATCATATCTTTATTTTAATTATCACGGTTTTCTGCTTTTTGTTTTTCGTTTGTGTAATTTTAATTTTTACTTGTGGGGTATATCATATTAAACACAGGAGGTGTGCACTAAATGTATGTGAATGCCCATCGGCCAAATATTTTCTAATTTCCAGTAATTGATTGGGGTAATTTACACATTTGTTCAGCGTTTTTCCAGCGCTTTTTTACTAACACTGAGCATAAATTAATTAAGTTTAAGTACACATTTGCAGGCTCATATATACCCAGGATTAGTTGTCCCAACCCAAATGAACAGAATTCTCACTTTTATTAACCATCCGGTTCAGAATGGAAGTGCTAGTACCCGCATGTAGGGAGATTTATTATTAGAGGGGAGAGCAATATGCACGTTTCCAGCTGAATCGGTAGGCCACATTAATGCATTACTTAAGGGCTTTTAGAATGGAATTGTGAGGGAGCCCACTATAGAGTTTGACACAGACCTTGAATCTTATCTCTTATTTGATACTATTTGTAACATAAAATATCTAAATGAACAGCTGGTGCAGAATAAAATAGGAAATGGCCATAGAGGGGCAACAAAATGTTACTTAGTATTGTTTTTAGCTATTTTAACAGTGTAGAGTGTAGGAGAGGTTTAATTTAAATGTTGGTGTGTTTTGTAATAGTCAAAAGTGAAATACCGGATGAGTGTATTGTTTGAAACATGTGTAGACTAATTATGTGACGTATACTGATGACCATGCTGACACGTATATTCCAATTTGACTAATGTTCCCGCCTTTTCTGTGTATTTAAAGCATTTCTGTAATCTCTGTTAGTACTTTGAGAAAGGCCTCTGAAGAGGTCGAAACGTCAGTCTCCTATGTGAATAAAAAAATTCTTAACTTTTCCTAAGTCCTGAGAGTGCGGACCTTATTTGTACAATATATATAATATATATATATATATATATATATATATATATATATATATATATATATATATATATATATATATATATATATATATATATATATATATATATATATATATATATATATATATATATATATATATATATACAGTCCCACAGTACCAGCACTCAGACAGATGTTGCACGATCCAGTGGTGCACGATCAATAAGTTGTATGTAGTCTTATGAAGGATCAGCACACACTGTTCTGTAGTGAAGTAATAGTGTTTATTTTCAAACAAAAAAAAGTGTTTTGTTTGAAAATAAACACTATTACTTCACTACAGAACAGTGTGTGCTGATCCTTCATAAGAATATATATATATATATATATATATATATATATATATATATATATATATATATATATATATATATATATATATATATAAAATACAGTCCAAATATAACCAATAAAGTAAATCCAGAGGTGATGACACTCACAGGAAAAAATTGTAACAGTCCAATAGAGTGAAACCATGAGGGTTACATATTATCCACGAATAATAGAAAGTGAAAACCAACTGCAAATTGTCTCTGCAATTGCAAATGTATATCACTATGATACTTAGTTAATTTAAAGGGTGAACAACTCCTTGAAGTAAGATTTTTAGCATGTTCCACAGGCCTAAGGGCCAGCTTATTAAATAAAAGGACAATATCTGCAATAAATAATTATTAACTCTGTTGTTGTTTATGTCAACTTCAAGCTGTAGATTGGAATGAGGTCATGATGAATCAAGGAAGTTATTTCACAAGCCATTTAACGGATTTTTCCAATGAAACATATTTGTTTATCCGCACATTAACAGACCTTCCTAATCTGCACTTTATTCAAAAGGCGCTGTGTTAATTCTTAGGCGAATGCCACAGAGGATGTTTCCTAGGCCGGCTGAGAAAATTTCATTTATCTCCAATCTGATGTACACATGGAAACTGATTAACGGTCAGGACTGCAGATTTTATTAAACCGAGTTCCTAGACAATGGTTTTAAACAGGGGCGATCCTGGCCCCTCCGCCGCCTGGCTTGCTGTTGCTGCCACCCCTGTGTGCTCACCTTTTGCGTGCTGGAGGGGGTCCACGAGGGTGGCGTATATGACTAGAACGCTAGCACATAGAGCATAATTGTGCTCTTTGAGCAGGAAAAGCCGAATCTCCAGTTTGAAAAAATTCAGCTCTTGTAGCGGCATTCGGCTCAAAGTACCAGTAGCGGCATTTTTGCCACTCCTGGTACCTAGTGGGGCGCGGTTGCTTGAGGGGAGCTTCTCAACTCGCATCATTGGCGCAGTCTCCTTCGTTTTAAAACGGTTACTTCCCGTTACAGTTAGACCAGTGAATGGCACACAGAACATGACAAAATAGTGCCTAAATGTGTAAAAGGGGCAATAATTACTGAAATGATACTAAATGACAGCTGCTTGATACTATTTTCCTAGTAGAAACTACAGATTACATGCAGAGCAAACAAGCAACTACTGGTATAGTTTGGGCTTTTGTTGGTGTAAAGTTTCATTAGTTTTCAGGTCATGCAAATCCTTTATCTCTGTACAACAGACTACCATTAATAATCTGTCTTTTATGATAAATATGGCCAGGTAGCTATGTGCTGCCAGATTTGTATTTGTACGGAGAATTCTATAATGTGCAGGTTATCTCAAGCCTTTAAAACGAAGGGTGCAGAAATACTTACACTTTCATTAGAAAAGAATTTATCACTTAGAATATGATCAGACATTTAAGGAATATTTATGGCTGTTAAAGGAACAGTCACGTCAACAACTATGGTTTCTTTCTAAACAGTAAAAATAAATATTTATTGTTTGCTAGTACCTCCTTAAAAACCTTAACCAAGAATATCCATTTTCCATATCTATTTATTGTATTCATGGGACTATAAAGGGTTTTGGGGGTGCATACAATGAGTATGGTTTCAACTTGCAGAACCTGGTATAGAAAGTCTTATTTATGAAAAATTTGATGCACTATTCATATTCTGGGGTCTCTGGTTCTGTTACTGATGCCCTGTGAGGGGGGAGGGATTTCTAATTGGCCCAGAGATTGTAGTTTCTGTCCATAGAATATAATGTAGATGGGAGCAGGTAGGAAGTACCCTAGCTACTGTTCAGTCGTTTTATAATTAAATAAAAGATTCATTGAAGATCAGTGATTCTTAAAATTACTTTTTATTTAGGATTGCAGTTCAGCTTCCTAAAACCACTACTTTGTGAGGGCCCAGCTAGGAAAGAGGGTGACAGCTGGAAGAAGGTATTAGCATCAATAAAGGGTTACCCGAGTTTGTGTGCATGTCCTATAACCCCCTACCATGGCATCTTGTAAGAGAGAGATCAACCAGATGCAAAGTTACTGAAATTACTACTGTAAAATATAAATTGTAGGTGAATTTCCTTTCAAAATGTTCAAAATCATTGTGACCATGAACAACCGTAGTCTCTACACAACCAAATACCTAATGCGCAATCTTACAGAGTAAGGTAATAAGTCTACCCAAGTTTGCTCACGTATAGAAGCCAATCAAATATTTGTTTCAAAAAGCTGACCAGAAAATGCTACCTGCTGATTGGTTGCTATGGGTTACTAGGCAAGTAGTACATTTACAGACAGCAGAAATCACAGAGACAGGCAGCTGGGAGCCGCCAATGCCTATGCATGGAACCTGCACAAAAACCCCTGATCCAACAGCAGAAGTATATTTTTCCTACTTACCAATCGGAATGGATGATATTTGCGAGTACAAATCTAGCATTCGGTTTCCATCCACATCAACAAGGTAGTTGCCTCTGCTCTCTTCATAGTTGCAAAAGAAGTGTACAGCTTCAGAATTCTAGGTAAAAAAAAAAAAAAAAAAAAAAAAAAATTGATTACAGGCAGATTATTTCCCCATTTTAAAAGTTATATAACTATGCTATAGTATACTGCTCAGAGAATGGACTCACTGAAAAAAATATTGCTAGCAATGATAAAAATTCTGTGTCATCTTGTGGAATATTTCTGCTTATTGATACTGCAAACAATTGAAATGGGATTCAACAGACTGATTAGGGGCCTTTCTCAATAAAAACAAAACAAAAAAAAGACTGCGAAGATTTATAAAAAGTCACCTGTTCAATTTGCTGCTATATCAAGTTTTCAAGGTTAACAGACTTCCATTAAGTGGCACCCTGCTTAATATTTCTCAGTTTCAGAGAGCATAAACATTCATGAGAAAAGAAAGAAAGCCAGCGTAAACCCTTCTTTAGATCTGCCCTCCTTGATCTCACCAGCTAAATATGCACTGAAATGCAAAAAGCGATTACCTTATTATAATCATCATTAGACACAAGCGACTTTTTGGCCCAGTCTTTTCTCAGTTAAAAGGATGTATCCACCAAACCCATTCTTGTTGTAATATCTCTGGGACTAATGCAACTACTAGCATTGGCTCATCTCCAAAATCTCAATTCTTAAAGGAAAACTATACCCCCAAGACCATAGTAGGTCTTTATAAAAATTATATTGCAAAAAAGCAGCTCAAAACTATTTTTATTAAAAAAAAACAAAACAAAAACACTTCTTTAGCAGTATGTGGGTAATCCTAAATAGGAAGTTGCCATTTTAAGTACTAATGGCCTTTTCGTGGGATCATGCGTTTCACGGCACACACAAACCATACATTTTAGGTCACATGAGCCAATTACTGGACAAAGTTCTGTCATTTACGCCCACACTTCTTCCTGTTACAGTTAGAGCTGCATTATTTATGGTCAGGTGATCTCCGAGGGAGCACAAAAACTATCACAAAATGGAGGCTCAAGGTAAAAGATGTAAAAGGGCAGTATTTACTGATATATATATATTCCAGTTTGGTAAAATTCTTTGATAAGCCACTTATTATGATATTAACTGTTGGTTAAGTATTCATTCTGTGGGTATAGTTGTCCTTTAAGGGCATATGTGGCCTGCTCCACTCAGAAGTAAACTATAAAAGACAGAGAGAACACAGAATTGGTGCAGTTGTGGGTGAACCGTGGAAAAACATCTGGCACGTCACAACTAATGTGCTGACAAGACCAAGCACAGCAATCTTAACTATACTCCTGGGATTCTGTTAACTACTCAGTTTGGTCAAACGCCAGTGCAGTTCAGTTCAGTGTCCCTCCAGTGATGAGTGAGTTTCATTAAGGTAAACGGTACAGGTGCAGAACTTACTAGCAAGGGTACACTTACTAGACACAGGTCAACCCTGGCTTATATTTTTGTCAACTTTCTGTCATCATTTAAATGTGGTCAGAAAGTCTTCTTCATAAACTAAGCCAAAAATTACAGTTTCATTCACATTATCCCCTTCAGACTATGTAGTTTACTATTAAGAAATCTTATTGATTGGATTACATTATAATTATTGATTTGATTATATTATTTTTTTTAACTTTATTTGAATTTTCATTTTTATGTCAAATTATACATACATTCTCCTTTTACATTCTAAGGGGAGCAGAGATTTCACAAATGTTCTCTTGATTGGCATACAATTGGTAGAGCGAAGAGGCCTCATGAGTTGTTGAACATAAAGGGGGTTATATAAATGATTTTTTGGACAGACATAATATCAAAGGCTATTGTGATACTAAGCGCTATAGTTAGTATAGGTATGGGTATATAGAATTTAATTAAAAGTAGGGAGGGGTGTATGTATGGATGCTGGGTTTTCATTTGGAGGGGTTGAACTTGATGGACTTTGTCTTTTTTCAACCCAATTTAACTATGTAACTATCCCATCAAGAGAATGATAAGTTGTATGAATCAAATAATGTAAATTATAGAAAGGAAAGGGTTCAAATTAAAACATAGAAAATATAACCAAACAAATATATAAAGAAAATATATAGTACATAAAAACCTGAGGAATAAAAGAAAACTTTTTTTGAACTGTCTGAGCCTGGGGATTGTTTGGATAAAGGAGAAACTTGCCTCCAGTCATTATTATTAATCTTAAGCAATAGTCATGTGATTGTTATTAACCGACAGTATTTAATAATGCCAATGTTTTAATTACAAAAAAAAGCAGATGTTGAAACTTACTTGTATTTTACTAAGTTGTTTAATCAGCTCCTAAAAAACAAAAGATCAGTTTTAAGGAAATTGTGGCTTTCCAAAATGACTACAGTGTGGCAACATAGAAATAAGCTTTTGTACATGAATGGAAGCACCTGTAATAAAGAATGTAGACTGTACTGGGGAAGGGACTAAAGCAATTGATTACACATTATTTGCAAAAGCAGAATACGTATTGCTTAGAACTATATAAATGATGGAATAATAATAAGAACCATCACAAACAGTGCTAACGTGGCATTCTGAACATTAAAATCTAAGGCTCCCTCTCTGGGAAAATGGAGGAAATCAAAACCTCCTGGCCTGAAGCTATTCATTAATTTGAACTGCCTACAGCAGACACTGGCACTTACAGTCGTGGATAACTTGGGAACACTCACTTTAGCCAGTGCCACAAACCTAATCGTTCACAGAATTGTTAATTGCACTATACAGGACATTCTGTAATACAAAACGTGAAAGGTCACCCAAGTGCAAAAATCATTTGGGCTGAGGCAATTCATCAGATTTCTTCTACAGGTAGATTACTGCAAGCAAATAGCTGCTGTTTTAGTTAAGGCACATTGTATATGTATTTATGTTGCTAGTGCTCTCTGTAATCCAGTACAGGCTATATTTAGTTTTGTAGCCAGAATTTGGACTCAGAGCTTATCTTTTTAACTATAGCTAGCTGGACAAAGGTTCATAATATACAGACAGCGCTCCTGCTATGCCCACCCCTCCCTTGCTTACCGTTCTTCCGCTAGAGGGGTACAGGGGGGGTTGCATCATTAATGCAGAGAGTGCAATTGCACTCTTGCACTACAGTTCAATTTTTGGTCTAAAAAACAGAAGTTTGTCTCTTAAAGTTACAAGGAGCAGCTTTTTGCCATGCACTAGCCCTAACAATACTGCCCTGCCACTTAGCTGGCCAAAACAAGCAAAAAATCACTTGATTTGTTTACCAGTGTATTGCCATTTTAAAAGAAGGAAAGTCATTTTTACTTGGGGATGCCAAAAGATAGGCACCCCCAAGTAATAGCAATTACTATCCAGACACCTTGGGCCAGTGCTCCTATCAGAAGAAAACTGCATCAGCCCGGGGTTATTCCAGCGACCACCACGGAGAGATCCGGCTTCTTTCTTCAGATTTCTGGGGGCAGATGCATGCACAGTAGAATGAAATAGCTGGCTTTTTCATTAAAGTTTGGCTTTTCACTCTACTGAGCATGTGCAGCTACGAGAAGAAAGAAAAAGCAGGAATACCATCCCTCAGTGGCGCTTGCTGGCATAATCCCAGGCCGGTGCAGTTTTCTTCTGATAAAAGCACCGGCCAGGGGTGTAAGTAAATGCAATCACTAACTTTTGGCACCCCCAAGTGTAAAAGGACTTTCCTTCTGCTTTAAGATTATGTCCCACAGGGAGATTAGATGCCTCCTTTATTACTTTTACGATAACAACAAAACCTACTACAGTCAGCTACAAATATCATACATGGCTATCCTTAAAGCTGTTGCTTTAAAAAAAAAAAAACAATTTTTTTACTTTTGATCTTGGCCCTGGGACTTCTGTCTTCATAAGAGGACCATCATATTCAAAGTCAACATTTTTCTTCGCTGCAGCTTGACTGACATATCTAACACCTAGAATAAAAAATAAATGTATTATGATGTCCAGACCATATACCTAAAGCATCAAAAAAGGAAAAATATGTACATACCCCATACTATTAAAAAGACAAAAACGTAGTTGCACAAGAGATGAAACTATTTCACTGCTGTTGTTTTGAAGCACAATGCAACAGGAAATTGTTCCTGTGTCTCTAAGACACAGAAAATTATAGTACAACACACATTTTGGGATACACTATAAATAAAAAAAATGGAGTAATTACCACATCTTTTCAGTGCCCACATTAAGGCAAATCGTGGCTGCATGGAGTAGCAGAAGGATATATTTTATGCCATAGGAAGGCTTTATCTTCAAGCAAAAGTATTAACTGTATGTCAAAAAAGACTTTTGGGCAAAGTGTGCAGTCTAGATTTTAGTCTAGATCTTAGATTTCCTTTAACCTGCTCTGAAGGCATACAACCAATCAATCTATTAAGCGTCTATAATTTTTCCTCATTTTAACAGTGGCTCAACACTGGTACAGATGAGCAACAGAATTTTATTAGTAAAGAACAGAAATTCCAATGATTTCTATTGTTTTTCAGTTGTAAAAAAAACAACCAAGTAAAAAAAATAAAAATAAACAAACAACAACAACGGAAATATAGTGGGGGGGGGGAAATAAACCACGCAGCTTACCTTAGCATGGAAATTGTCAAATATTGTAAAGAAAGATGTGGCTATTCTATATCCATTGGCTCAATATACTTCTCTTACTAATTATGGTAAAGAGACATGCATATCATAATAAACAAAAACAATTTTGCAAGCATCTATAACAAACCCATGTCTGCCCAAGTTTTTTCTGTTCTGAGCAAGAGTTTTAGAGAAAAGACCTATAGGAAACATAAATCCAAAGAGGGCTCCTCAAAAAAAAAAAAAAAAATGGAAATGTTGGGTACAATCAGAAAAACAGGATCAACTGGAAAAACTATGAAAACCCCATTAAGGTCATAAATAAACATCAGTCCCAATACCCTAGTTAATGGTTATGTGGAGAGGAGGAATACTGTATGTCTCCTGATGGCAGACACAATGGGTCCAAGCTTTAAAGGGGTTCATCTTTAAATTAACTTTTAGTATGATGTAGAGAGGGGTATTCCGAGACAATTTGCAATTGGTTTCAGTTAATTATTTGTGGTTTGAGTTATTTAGCGCCTCTCCAGTTTGCAATTTCAGACGTGTAGTTGCTATGGTTCAGATTCCCCTAGCAACCATGCACTGATTTGAATAAGAGACTGGAATATGAATAGAAGAGGGCCTGAATAGAAAGAGGCGTACTAAAAAGTAGCAACAACAATACATTGTAGCCTTACAGAGCATCTGTTGGGGTGGGGTCAGTGACCCCCATATGAAAGCTGGAAAGAAGAAGGGAAATCATTTAAAACTACAGAAAATAATGGAGACCAACTGAAAAGATGCTTAGAACTGGCCATTTTAGAACATACTAAAAGTTAACTTATAGGTGAATCCCCCCCTTTATTGTTATTGTAAGTATTCAAGAAAATATTTGTCATTTTCATTGATCATTATGATAGTAATCGATGTTTTAAATGGTAAATTGGGAGAGAAGAAGTGAGCGAGGGTTTGGCAATGGTCTGCTTAGCAGTAATAAACGTAAAGGTCATCAGTCTTCAAGAGCTATGGTTTGTACTCTTATATTAAGGATGGCCATCCAGGGGTCTTTGCTAAAAATAAATTGGGATTACAGATTCTATGAGTCTGAAGACTGTACACAAATCATTTTATTATATCCAGGATAAATGCAGTGACCTACATAAAAGCCAATTACAAATAATGATGTTCCTTCATCCTCCTAAACCAACTCTGGCCGGGGGGTTACATATATTATTCGATTTCCTTTGGTGGCAATTCAGTGTTGCTAATTTTAGATAACAGTGGGTTTTATCTTGATGTAAACAGAATTAAATGAAAATGTTAAAGTAAATCCGTTCTTAAAGGGCTTCCGGCAATTCTGCCAGACAAAATGCTACCCACCGAGGTCTAGGGAAAGATGCAAGAGTCTGAGACTACCCTGTATCCACATTGGTGATATGCTTTACACTGACCCAGATTTAATTTGATGAGATACTTATTTTGTGGTTTAGCACTTGAAACCTCATTTGAAGTCTGTGGGAAAATCTAGAATTGAATTCAGACACGAGTTTACATAATCATATTAAATCTGGCCCATTGTGAAATAATTGCAAAAGATAAGCTCACACTTATGCAATATACTTTATGCTGCATTCATTTTGTGTTTTGTAACCTGAACTACATGGCTTTACTTGTGAACAAGACACTTATATTCTAGTTAGTGCCTGTCGACTTTACAGCCTGTACATCAGTTTTCTGAAAACCGGATACACAGAAAGATAGATTTTTCTTCATATGGATATTTATTTCTCTTGGATACACCTGAGCCATTATCCCCCCAATATTGAGAGTGCATTAAAAGCGTTACGTTATTTGTACTGATTGAACTTGATGGAGTTTATGTTTATTCAACTCTAATTAACTATGTAACTATGCAATTCTAACTAACTTTCAAATACACATTTAAATGTACTTACATCTCAACACAGTATACTTACATGGTACAAGTAGCCTGGTGTTTTGCTGCAGATTGAGAGTCACTTGACGTGCAAGTAGTACAGAGGCCATTTTCCCCAATTCTCAGACACTTGAAGGACAGGCTTCGGCAACCAGTCCAGTGCCCAACTCTTTCTGTGTTTTAAAATATATAAACTTTATAAGACCTTGGATTGCAGCTTTCATGTTGCAACACAAAAAAAAAAATGTAACATTACCTACACTATAGTATTATAATGGTTTCCCATTATTTCAAGTTAGGCCGAGGATAATAAAGCAGAGGACCTTGACCTTTCCTGAACACATGCTCCCTGGGTCAGCCTTGGTACAAACCCAACCCAGTGCCCAACTGACCAATGCTAATTATAACACTAATAACATACAATGTAGGTTCAAGTGTCAGTTTCACAAAGTTGCATTTTTTATAAAGTCAAAAAGAGGCAGCACGGATCCCAAAGCCTTCTACTTCCCAGTCGAGCACTGCTTTATGGCATCATATTTTCATTAATTTTCTAATTAAACAGGCTGGCACAAACTGGACCATCAAAACTAAATTGGTGCAACTAAAAATTAGTTTATTCAAAGAAGATACATCTCTCCATAGCGGTAGATTAAATGCTGTCTATATTGTATTGCAGCGTGATCAGTGCAGAGCTTTAAACAGGACCACATAATCAAATAGCTATTGTTGCTAGTACCTCCCCTTAGCAACCTAACCATTAATGTCATTATTAAACATATATAACCATTTTATCTACGCTATGGAGAGAGCATGAAACCAGACCTTCTACCTGGACTCATATTTGTTACTTTGTAACATTATCAGTATTTGAGTATTTTGATACATTTAATAGTTGCGAGAGAGATTAACAACTGTTACAAAGTTTGTTTTTAAGTATTCTCGCTTAAACAAGGGGTGTTTTAACAGTGATATGATTATCTGTATTTCTTAGTGTTAAGTATTGATGTATTTTGAGTTATGCTATCTATCACTATTTATATGTGCCCTTTGATAGATCTTCAAATACTTTATTCTTGTAGAAAATGTATTTTAGGGCCACAAAATTGAGAAACCAAAGAAGTATTCAAGTGTACCTCGCAATTGCCTTGGTGGAATGGCTGCCAACATATATTTTCTTTCTAACAAAATAATATTTCAGCATGGATGATGTTCTAACTACGAACTGCCATCTCTCAAAGTTTATTTAAAAATGTATGTAACGTATTTACTCGAGTATTTTCAGCCCCCAAAATATGCTGAAAAACTCTACCTCGGCTTATACTCGGGTCAAGCGCAAAAACGGTCGCCGGCGTCTAAGAATAGTCGCCGACGTCCAAGAATAGCCTCCAAGAATATTCGCCGGCGTCCAAGAATGGTCGCCGGCATCTCCAATGGGAGCAGAAACCCTCAATTTTTTGATTGAAACTTACCAGAAGCTGCTGCATTTATCACCCTCGGCTTATACTCGAGTCAATAAGCTTTCCCAGTTTTTGGAGGTAAAATTAGGTACCTCGGCTTATACTCGGGATGGCTTATACTCGAGTATATACGGTATGTATGTATGTATGTATGTATGTATGTATGTATGTATGTATGTATGTAACGTTGATGCTTGCCACAGTGGAATAAAGACTTTATTGATGCAAAAATACCAGGAGTGCACTACCATACTTTGTGTGTACGCGCGTGTATGTGTGCGTATATCATTCATACACAGCATAAAAGCAAATTTTGGAGATACATAGGTGCAATTCAGTCAGTGTTGTGTTGCACCTGAAGAGTGATCTCTTTCATGCCAAAAAGCATTACAGTTATTACAAATATAACAGTAGTAATAACTATAATCTCTGGCATTTTCTTTTATCCAATGTGAATAAACAGAGCAACTCGTCTACAAAACCTGCAAATATAAAGTAAAATAATGCTGTTCTGATTCAAGTAGTTTCAGAAAAATGTTGGCAGCAGCACAGGGAGGCTCTATTTTGGATGATTTTGCAGCACATAAAAAGGCAATGAAATGCTCTCAGAGGGAGACCAATCACAAAGCATTTTCCCTGAACTGAAATGTTAACTAAAACCAAAAGGAACCGCCTGTTCAGTCAATTTGACCCTGTCAGTGTTAGTCATAAATCATCAACTAGCCATGTTGATACATTTGCCTGTGTGTTTAATAGACCAAAGGTTTACATAAAAAAAAAAAAAGCAGCGTTTACACAGAGGATCCAGATAAGAGCTGATTAAAATCTATCATACAAGTATAATTTAACCACAATGCAGTAAAAATCAAAGTTTTTAGCATGGTGCCAAGTGCACTATGGCCCAGAGTTTCAACCAGCATCTCCCTCTGCATATTCAAAGTCCAAAATTCCATTTAGAAAAGCTTAGTCAATGAATCCCTAAATCTATGGGAAACATTCTCTAAGCACAAGCTTGTGAAACAAATCTACTATAACTTACCTACAAGTATCAACAGTCACAGGAGTAACAGCAGTTTAGGTTTTAAAGGAGAAGGAAAGCTACTAAGGCAGGTTATTTCCAATATATTAGCCAGAATAGTGCAAGCTGGAACGCTATATTAATTCTATCCATACTTGAGTAACAGCTCTAGAAGCTCTTAATTTTTGTTTAGGATAGCAGCTGCCATATTTGCTTGTTGTGACATCACTGCCGGAGTCTCTCCCTGCTTACTCATAGCTCTGGGCTCAGATTACAGCAGATAGGGGAGGAGACAGAGGAGAGGAGCAAACTGAGCATGCTAAAGCTCTAGCCCTGGAGGTTTAAGCTGAAGGCAGGAAGTCTGATACAGAAGCCCATGTGTACACAATAGAAGGAAAGAAATGCGGTGTTTCTTTTGACAGAGGACTCAGAGCAGCATTACTTTGACGGTTTACTGGTGTATTTAAATAGACCTTTCTATTTAAGCTTACTTAATTTTAGCCTTTCCTTCTCCTTTAAAGCACAGACCTCAGCTGGCAATAATGTGGCATTTGTTTCATTTAAGATGATTTTCGGTCACAATTCTAAGATTTGAAGTAAGTTTTTTTTTACCCTCATCAACAAACAAACCTGAAAAGCAGCCAGTCACAACATTTAGCCAACAGCTGGATTAACTGTACAAAACTAATCTAGGGGAATCTCATCTATGGCACACACATGAATCACTGCAGGTACAGACAACATTTAACCCATTAAATTGCAGGAATATATTGAAGCCACATGCTTGCTTCAGTGGATAAGTACTACCAAAACATGCTTGGTAGCTGCTCTTATTTAGGATAAAGCCACATGGGGGCCGAAACCCACAAGCCGAAATCAGCTGGCTGATTTCTGTCCTACTCATCGAAGAACCAAAGGGTCTGCATTTTGAGCAGAAATCTACCAAGGCACAACTAGGGTTGTCACCTGGCCGGTAAAAATGATGGTTGATCCCAATGTTATTAACAGGAAAAAAAAAAAAAAAAAAATTATATATATATATATATATATATATATATATATATATATATATATATATATATATATATATATATATATATATATATATATATATATATATATATATATATATATATATATATATATATATATATATATATATATAATATAAATATATATATATAATATAAATATATATAATATAAATATATATATATAATATAAATATATATATATATATATATATATATATATATATATAATATAAATATATATATATATATATATATAATATAAATATATAATATAAATATATATATAATATATAAATATATATAAATATATCTATATATATATATATCTATATATATCTATATATATATATATCTATATATATCTATATATATCTATATCTATATATATATATATATGCCGGTATTTTTTTTCCAGAAAAGGTGGCAACCCTAGGCACAACAAAGGGTTATGTTGGATGCAGGTTTGGAGAGGGTCAATTTTTTTTCTCATCACTACATATTTTGTCCCTGTTCCTCTTTAAGAAACTACATGATGCTTGGATGACAAAATGCTCAGAATGATTGCACTTTACAGTGCAGCCCACCAGTCAACAAAACACCAACTAACATAGTTCTTAAAAACATTACTGTCTATTTAACTAATAAATACCGCCTTTTAAATCTACGGTAAAAAATAATGTTTCAATTCCGAACGGTTATTCATTTGCACTAATTACTCCATATCAAACTGACACTTGCTGTTCTTTACAGTGGACTGTGAAGGTCACAAAAGGAGAAAACAAGTGAACCGGAAAGAATATTGATCATTGTGCCTGGAGGAAACGTACTATCAGCAATCTCCCTCTGGTAATCTGTATTCAGGTGCTGAAATTGTTGTTCACAGCAGCAGAAAAGCTATTTAACTCAAAACAATGAAATGCTTCAGAAGATTGCAGTAGAGGAGACATATTGCAGATAGGTTGCACTGTCCCCCTCCCCCCAGAAAACTGCTGATACACAGATCTTCGTTTGAAAATAATATTGCAATCAAAAAAAGCGTTGGATTGAGTAGATACATTATTTAGGAGAAAGGAAAGTTTAAACCGATCTGCTTACATGTCTACAATGCAGTAAAACAAATCTATTTTTAAAGGTCTACTAACTAACTAACCCATAATAAATGTTTCTGCAGTTTACTAATCTCCACTGATATACTCCCTTTCTTAAAAGTAAAACACAAATCTTTCCTAAATCTTGGGGTTTTTGTAGACCACAAGTTGTCTAATTTTAGGCAGTGTCAATCTGTGGCTACTAAAGCAAATAAAGTTCTGTCTTGCATAAAAAAGGGCATTAACTCAAGGGATGAAAACATAATTATGCCTCTTTATAGAGTATCTGGTCTCATCTGGAGTATGCAGTGCAGTTTTGGACTCCAGTCCTTAAGAGGGATATAAATGAGCTGGAGAGAGTGCAGAGACTAAGTGCAACTAAATTGGTTAGAGGCACTTGCGAGGGGGACATGATTACACTTTACAAGTACATTAGAGGACATTATAGACAAATAGCAGGGGACCTTTTTACCCATAAAGTGGATCACTGTACCAGAGGCCACCCCTTTAGACTAGAAGAAAAGAACTTTCATTTGAAGCAACATAGGGGGTTCTTCACAGTCAGGACAGTGAGGTTGTGGAATGCACTGCCAGGTGATGTTGTGATGGCTGATTCTGTTAATGCCTTTAAGAATGGCTTGGATGATTTTTTTGGACAGACAGAATATCAAAGGCTATTGTGATACTAAACTCTATAGTTAGTATAGGCATGGGTATATAGAATTTGTGTGAAAGTAGGGAGGGGTGTGTGTATGGATGCTGGGTTTCATTTGGGGGGTTGGACCTGATGGACTTTGTCTTTTTTCAACATGATTTAACTATGTAACTATATAACAATAATTGTTGCAAAAAAAAAAAAAAAAAATAATAGGACTGTCTAGTGTTAAATTTTCTATACATCCCTATAGTACTGGAATTATACAACCACAGACCCATGGGTAAATTTTGCTCATAAGGGTCATCTAAAACTCCTAATACCTTAGGAGAGCACTGTACAAAACTCCAGACAGTTATTTGAGATAGCTGACAAGCAGTCCACCTACTACTAACAGATAAATACAATTTGTTAACAAATAACTGACCTCCAGGGAAATGATTTACCACCTCAGCCAATACAAAACTGAATACTGTATATTTATTAGTTGGTGCTCCTCCATTTCCCTGGTGTCCTGCATTAAACTTGTAATCCTGCCCCATTGTAAACTCTTGCTATTTTTTCCCCAATGATAAAATGGTTCCTAAAAACTGGGTCCACATTCTAAATGTTCTGGCAGATATTACCATAATTTGGGCAATGCTCCTGACCCTTCTGAATACCCATAGTTCAGGCCCTGCAGGTTTCTTCCTTGAACAGTAATTATAAGGCAACTAAAATTCATTCTGAGTTGAACAATTGGCCACAATATTAATTCCTAGTTAAAAGGGCATGTAAAGTCAAATAGAATAAGGCTAGAAATGCTGTATTTTGTATACTAAATATAAACATGAACTTACTGCACCACAAGCCTAATCAAACAAATAATTTATGCTTTCAAAGTTGGCTACAGGGGGTCACCATCTTGTAACGTTGTTAAACATCTTTGCAAGACTAAGACTGTGCACATGCTCCGTGTGGTCTGGGCTGCTTAGGGATCGTCATAAACAAAGCTGCTTGAGTTCTGCATGGCTGGGACGTAAGGCCGGGGCTCCCCCTGCTGTATAAGTATGATTTCCCTGCTCAGCAGTTAGGGACCGTCTGACAATTCCTATGCACAGCAGTAAATGAAGGGAGAATTTCACTGCATAAAGTCAAGTTCTTATAAAAACGGTACACATTTTTTAATTAAAGTATATTGGAGAGGTTTCTTTTTCATTAAAAATAGTAAAAATTGGATTTTATTTTTTTTGCCTTTACATGCCCTTTAAAGAAGGAAAAGAAAAAAAACTCTTAGTAACTTACTAAATATAGATTTCTTGAACACTGCCTTTAATGAAAAAAAGTTATATAACCGCTTCAATAATGCAAAACAAGGAAAAAGTACACAGTTTTCTATCTTCCTTTAGGTGTTCATATAATTATTCTATAACTGTAAAGTGATAAGTGCACTTTTGCTATGTTATGGCTCCACTGGTTATGAATAGACTGGTAATGAACATGTTAAAGGATGCATAGTATCTAAAGGACCACATTTATGAATAATAAGATGATGTCTGGTCAATGCATAAATGCCATTTTCTGAATAGTAAATTAAACAATATATATTATGCTTATGAGAATGCTAAACTATAAGTTTATTTTAGCAGAATATACAGCAAGATTATGAAGATTATGAAGCAACACAGCAAACATGAACACATGGGAGCTCATTTACAAACAGCAAATAAAGTACTAGGTGCATAAGGAAGCCCTACACAAAGTATGAGCTCTCTGTTGCAGTGTTTGATATTTATTCGACATAGACCAGGTATTAGGTGCAGGGTTTCCACTGCGCACTGTGATCATCTACTTTTTTACCTTCCACCAAATGAATTACATGCCTATGCTACATACGGTGATATATGCAATGATGCAGGACCAAATAATGAAAGATAAACAAAAAAGGAGAAAAAAAAAAAAACAGCCTATCCTATGGCAAAGCTTGTACTCCACTGGAAGACAACATTTTCCTGCCCCTCTCATACCGAACACAAACTACTTAAAGTAGTATATTTAAGGGTAAGTTAAAATTACACCCCCTCCCATATACTTAAATACACTTGTGAAATAATCAGTACTATTTAGTGACCAGAAGGTATAAAATTTAAAGGCACCGGGGATGCCAACTTATTATGCACCCCACCCCCAGTGAATAAAGGTTACTTTTTCCCCAGGCACAGCAGTCCAGTTCTGTAAAAAGATGCTATAAGCTTTTTTCTGTGCCGCTATTTAAGCTTGTACTCCTATGGATTCCCTGCATTACCAGGGAGGGTACATGTACAATTTTTCAGGTTTATTATGCTGCAAATGCACACTTTGCAGTTTTATTCCCCCCCGAAGTCACGTTCAGGACACATCAATAAGGACCTGCAGGCTGCTCACCCAGATAGCAGATTAACTGAAGATAGAAAAAAAAAAATAGGCTTCAGATACCCGATTACAATGTACAAGGGAGTTCCGGATGCTTATATTGTGCAGAGAAAACACTGTCACTTTGGAAATGGAGGTAATTGCTGCACAGATTTTATAGCAGAGCTCACAGTCATAGCCACTTCTGTCACGTGATGGGATCCAAGTGCCCTTTCTGCTGGCAGCACTCAAGGAACAAGGGATGGAGATTACTGCGAGTTTTGTTGCACTTGGGTGGGTAACAAATTAAAGTAGCCTGCTAAGACAATTATTCCTTCTATCGATTTCCCAAGATGCTGCTCAGAATCAATAAACTGCCATTAAAACCAAGTAATGGCCAAGAAGCCAAGTCCAATCCTCAGTCAGGAACAGAATGCCCACAGAAATCTTGTTTGTGACATGGGACAAGAGAGCATAAGTAAAAGAACATGGCTTTAATCTGAAATGGGATTTGACTCACAGCAGAATTAACTGAATCATTATGTGCATGTGCTTCTTTGGGTGAACAATAGTGTATAGAAAACTCACATTGGAACACAAGTATTGCATGCAAAATGCAATTTTTGGCATACGTAACCATGTTTTTTTTACCCACAGTGCAAGGTTTTCCTCAAAATTCCAGCAGAATTGCATCCGTGCGATGGGACTAATGCACTAATTGTGCCTGCAAACAGATGCAATCTCTGGCACTGGCTGTCCATGACATCTCGTCCAGCTTTGCTGCATCCTTTAAAGTAGAGGTAGCTCCAGAATTCCCCTGTGGTAACAGTGTGATGATCTACGTATCTTCTCCCTGTCTGTATCACTAAAGCAACACACACACACACACACAAGGTATTTGTGTGAACTTGGACAAGAGCAGTTGCCGAAAGCAACCAATCGCAATTAGTTTTAAACACTCTACTACAAGTTAGAAAATGAAGGGAAAGCACCTATTGGTTGCTATTACTAACAACAATTGTGCAATATAGTGAGCTCCAGAACGGAGGTTCTATTTATGGAATACATTTTAATACATGGTTTCCTTTTCTTCTTGTTTACTAGTAAGATCAGGAGTCTCAGAAGCAAAAAACGTTACAAGGGATATAAAACCTACAGTAAATAAAATTTGGCTGGGGGGGGGGGAATTAAGATCTATGCAACCTTTATATGTATTTATTTTTAAGAAGAAATTACACTGAACTAAAGTATGCATCCAGATTGTAGCTGATGTCCATGGTTTGTTTTTAACAAGTAGGTTTACACTTTATAAGGTATTAGTGTGCTTCCACAACCTGACTTTTTTTTCCATTGCAAAAAATTCAAACGTGCTGATCGCCACTGGTGCTTTGCAAATTGCTGACTCACGGTGGAATCAGTTGTGTCCCCAAAGCAGGAGGGGAGGGGAAAAAAAAATAGATTAAGGAGTTCTGCAAAATTATTATACACAACACAAAGAAAAAAAAAATCGGTTAACCGATTTATCCAATGCAGTTGATGAAAAAAATGTAATTAAGGAAAAATGTCGCTGTTTTTTTCCCCACCAAATAAAATATATAAAAGACAAACATTTTTTCTCATTCTGTAAAAGCTCTATGCCAATACATGAACAGATTTGTTGTGAAATAATTTCAGTATTTACTGAAACCTGACCACAACAGCATATCAAATTATATAGCAAACACTACATAAACAATCTGTTAAAAGCACAAAACCGAGAGAAACATTTTTATTCAAGTGGGACAATACATTTAGTATTCTGGTGGCATTATAATAGATGCGGATTATCTCCCAGAACCAAATGTAAAGAATTCAACCACACTTTGCTGTCCTGTAGAATTGCTGAATGTAATAACTTTTTGGACATTTTGAAAGTCATGATCTATTTTATATTATTTGTATTTAGCTATTTTGCATTTTTATTTTTTTTCTGTTAAATGCCCTCTGCAAGTACTAGGCCACCCACATCAACAGTTTTTTGTTGCCAGCAAAGGTGGCAACTCTAAGGGGGTTATTTATTAAAGTACAAATGCTAAAAACTCAAATTGTCAAAATTTATTATACCCCGAGAATGGAGAAAGTCCGAATCATAAAATCCGGCATCTCAGACATGTCGCTGTTGTATATAGTGTAAGTCAATGGGAGAGGTCACTATCCTAATTGGACGTTTCTGTGTTCTGTGCTGAAATTAGCCCGACAATCAGACAATTTTGGACTCATTTGGGCTTTTCGGGAGAAAAAGTCCAAAAAAAAAAAAAAAAAAAATTGTTACGGTTCAGATTTTTTGCTCCATTTTTTTGCGTTTGTTCCCAATCTGATTAAAACATGCTTTTTTTAAAATAATATAGAAGGGCCAATCCTGGATTATAATTTGGTCTTTTATTTAAACACTAATAAAAATTTGGATTTTGATACATATATATGTAGGACTACATGGACGTTTCCGTCGCGATCCGACATGTTGCGGCAAGTCGCATGCGACAGAAATAAGGTAAGAGATAGAAATGTTGAATGAAGTTGCAGCAATGATCCGACGCGACAAGACTGTCAGATGCAGACGCTGCGTCTGCATCCGACAGTCCTGTTGCGTCGGATCAGGCGTTTTGTCATAGCACGCCGGATCGCGACGCAAACAACCATGTAGTCCTACCCTAAAAGTCAGTGTTAGGAAACACTGTGAGGAATGAGAGATAAGATCAGTGTAGTAAACAGAGCAGCCAGGGATAAAGTGGTTTGGCTAAGGAATAGGAGCTTCCTGGAGTGATTCCCCATTGGGAGAATCTAACAATGTTAAGATGGGTAGTATTAGGGAGTATAATCTCTGTTTAACTCTTCTTCCCCCACCTGAGAAAATGAGCCCCATGTAACACATGCTCTAATGCTAGTAACAATGGGCCGAGTCCCAGGTCCTAGAGTGGGCCATCGCCTAAATAGCATTAGATTTAAATCGCTTTATAGAAAATACTCATCATTTCCATAATTTTAACCCTAAAGGTGGCCACAGATTGGCCAATCCTCATGAGCCAAATGAAGAAATTCTGTACAAATGGCCAAGCATATTTGCAGCTTCCTATACACAGCCCAAATGACTGGAGATGTAAGAAGTGAAGAGGAGTTGCTCATTCTCCTCATCTGCTAATGCCCCGTGTCATCACATACAAGCATTGTGTATCTGCAAGTAGCAGTCAGTTGGGTGCAAAAGCTCCTCCTTCTGTTGTCCTGGAAGGTCAGTCTGACCATTTTGCTTCAAACTCATCAGAATACACAGATAAACTGAAGAAGTATTTTTTTCTAGAATGAAGGTAGAATGAAAAGCAGATACAGTATCAGATACCCACTGGATGTATGCACAATTATGACCCAAATGATCACTAGACCGTTTGCATACAATATGTACAATATATTCTGTTGCTTATGAACAGGGCTCAACGTATATAAGTTGCCATGGAAACAGTGTAGAAGAGAGTAAGCTTTAAGGCTGGAAAGAGCAAAGCAGTGAGCTGGAAAGACTGAAATACTTTGCTTTTAAATTACCGTGACAGCACTTCAAATGAGCTATTACATGGTTGTCATAGTAACCAATTGGGGAACTCTCAATGGAAATCTGCAATTATTGAGGGTAGTGGGGCTTGAAAATCAAACTTTCCTATTTCAATAATCACCTGACTAGAGTCACTTTAAAAGGAACTCCACCCTAATAATTAAATTATACCGTTTTTTCTTAACAAATGAACCAGTAATTGGAAAAAAACATTTGAACATAACGTGGCATTTTTTAAAGTTATGTGTCAAGATTATTTGCTACTGAAAGCAGAAAGCCAGAGTCAAAGACAATAATACATTAAAGTGGATGTCCACCAAAAATGTTTTTTTTTTTTATATGCATCTCTTAGGGTCTGGACTGGCATTCCCATTACAATGAGGCCCAAACAGGTCCCAGCAGCCCACTAAATAGTGACTTTCTATGGCATTTGCCAGAACCCACAGATTGCCAGTCCGGGCCTGCATCTCTTGCTCTGATTCTTAAAGGAGTTGTTCACCTTCCAAACAGTTCGGTTTTCAGATTATTCGCCAGAAATTCACCATTCAATTACTTCCCATCTTTTTATTTCTTACGGTTTTTCCAATTGAAGAAGTATAATATTTGTGTTTTTGGTGTTTGTGTCAGGCAGCTCAGTGATCCAGGTGCAGATTTTGAACGGTTACTAAATTAGTTGATACATTTCTCAGCAGCATCTCTGGAGTATTAGCAACTATTGTATCAATTCTAACATCTGCCTGTAATGAAACCCAGGGATTCTGCTCAACAGGGACAAAGATAAGTAGTGGATCAACTAAATGTATCAATTTTAAACTGTTTAGAGTCGATGGTGCCCCTCCCAGTGCTGTTTAGAAAGGCATAAGAAGGTGAAAATTAAAATTGACACTTCAAAAAGCGAAAAAAAGGTCAAAATTAGAAAAATCAAAAGTCATTGGAAAAAGCCTTTTTGATAAACAATCTGAAAGAGAGCGGAACTGTAAAGAGTGTTTGAAGGTAAACAACCCGTCTAAAACAATGTAGCTGAAGCCACAGCCTCCAGGTCAGCTGCCTTCTTCTACATTGTTTCAAGAGGCAGAACCAGCAGCTCAAAGGGCAGAGACATCCTGTTTCAAGTGCAATTACATTTACAAATAACTATAAAATCACAGACAATTTTCAATTATATTCAATATAATAATATATTAAATATATCAATATATTGGTTGCCTAGAATTATATTTTATTTCACTATGTGAAAATTTTTTTTAGGTGGACTCCATTCAAGCAGAGGGAAAACACTGAACAGGTTGGGAGTTAGAAGCCAGGTGAAGTGGCAGTGCTATGCCCAGATATGCTTAGGGTTGCCACCTTTTGCAGCTTTGGAGTCCAGATAGGAGACAGGACCAATGACGTCATGGGCAGGTGGATTACATTACAGGGGTAGGTCTATGACATCAGGGGGTGGGGATATACCATTCAATGTGCTGCTCGGTTTTCCTAATTTGAAAGAAAAGAAGGAGTTGTCCGGGTTAAAAACAGACAACCCTAGATATGCTGCTTCTTCTTCCATAAGGAAAGCAAGAGCCCAGCAATAGGTGGCACCTTACCTTAGTTGACAAAAAGCCCATGGTACTCTTAACTCTTTCCTGCCAGAAAACAGTTGGCTTAGGTGAGATGCTTTGCACCTGCAGATGAATTAGCAACAACATAATGGGCAGAAAAATGGTTAAAAAGCAACTCCAGCCATTTTTTGTTTGAAATAAAAGAAAATATAATCCTGAGCAACTGATTTGCTATTGCAGTTTCTGTTGGTGTTCACTACCACAACTTTTTTCCCATAAAAAGGATCAATGCACCAGAGACCCCCCCTTTAGAACTTTCATTTGAAGCAACGTAGGTGGTTGGCATGAGCGTGGTTACTTTTCCTTTTTTCTTGTGCATGAATATAGTATTGGCAGTAACTTTGCAAAATCTATCTTTTTCCCCCCACCACCAAAGATATGGGTAACTCAAATGCCGAGTAATTATGCCATTTAAAAAGAGCTTAAAGGAACAGTAACACCAAAAAATGAAAGCGTTTTAAAGTAATGAAAATATCATGTAGTGTTGCCCTGCACTGGTAAAACTGATCTGTTTGCTTCAGAAACACTACTATAGTTCATATAAACAACTGCTGTGGAGCAATGGTGGAAATTGAAAAACGGCTATATGGCACAGATTAACTAATGGATAACAGATAACTCCATTAGACAGACAGAGCTTAACTGTTATCTGCTGTGTAACATGAGCCTTTTCTCCTTTGAATGGCTGCCCCCATTGCCACACAGCATCTTATTTATATAAACAATAGTAGTGTTTCTTAAGCAAACACAGCAGTTTTACCAGTGCAGGGCAACACTACATTATATTTTCATTACTTTAAAACAATTTTATTTTTTGACGTTACTGTTCCTTTAAGAACAATCACATTGTGAATAAAAATGTGCTATTATGCCTTCACATTAAATACACCCATCTTGTCCAGCTTTATAAATATGTGCAAGGAATCATTCTGCACAAAGTTTGTAAATAAGCACATTTAAAGGCTAATAAAAGCCTACCGACAACCTCAGTGTATGTAATTGTCCAGGAAGTTTGAGGGATTAGTAACTACTTACCTGCCAACCACAGTAAATTCTATTGTCAGGAAACTGCTGAAATTATGTTTAGGGGTTCTTCTTTGATCTATGCAACATCTTAAATGGCAACTTCCTCACTGAAAATGTCAATGTTTTTTGTAGACTTTACATAGTGTCATCAGTGGGATTTTCCATCAAAGTAAAAACGCAGATGAAAAAAAAATATAAAAAAAACCACAGAAAATATTTATTATTATTATATATATATATATATATATATATATATATATATATATATATATATATATATATATATATATATATATATATATATAATAATAAATACACACACACATATACAGTATATAATAAATACACACACACATATACATATATATATATATAATACATAAATATATATATATATATATATATTATATATATATATATATATATATATATATATATATATATATATATATATATACACACACACAAAAAAAAAAATATATATATATATATTACACACACACACATACATATTTAATACATAAATATATATATATATATATATATATATATATATATATATATATATATATATATATATATATATATATATATATATATATATATATATATATAGTCAACTACAAGAGATCCTCTGCACTCAACCCATTATCAATATATTTAAGACAGAGACATTATAGATAGATAATACATCACTTCAATCATTAATGGTCTCCTCATGAAACAGACCTGGTGCGTCATGAAGGAATGCACTGAATCCATAATTTTTTTTTAATTCAGCAGCAAACAATTCGGATAAAAAAAATCACGCCAAAGTCTCATTTGCATAGTTAAATCGGGTTGAAAAAAAAGACAAAGTCCATCAAGTTCACCCCGTCCAAATGGAAACCAAGTATCCACACACAGCCCTTCATACTTTCACATAAATTAGATATACCCATACTAACTATAGAGTTGTGTATCACAATAGCCTTTGATATTCTGTCTGTCCAAAAAATCATCCAAGCGGCTCTTAAATGCATTAACAGAATCAGCTATCCCATGCATAGTTAATTGTTTAAAAAAAAAAAAAAATACAAAAACTGCATAAACTGTAACAAAAAAAAATTAAAAAAAAAATGTGCTTTACGCAAAAATGTAAAGTTACATGACTGTTCCTTGATTTGGAGCATTTACCTAAATGTGTGAAAGTGACGAGATACCAGGGACACATGATAAAATCTGTTAACACCTGATAAAATTGGAGGCGCTGACAGCTCTGTATTATGTTAAGTCTGAGTTGCCTTCAAACATGTGCACAACCAGCATTTAATACAGTTAAAGCCACTGGGAACAAATAAATAACTGATCCACACTTGAAAAGAAAGAAAACCTTGTTGAGAAAGTGCTGTACAAAATAGTAATTTAAAATTATATTCTAAACCTATGCCCAATTACAGGGTAATTGTAAACTATAACTTGGTGATATATTAAAAAAAACGAGATACTGAACGACCAAGGTCCGCAAACTGTAGATACAAGATTCTGAACCTTGACCAGCTTTTGCAACAATTCTTCCTATGACTATTAACAAAAAAAATATATAAACCAAAGAGCCATAAGGGTAAGGCCATACGAGGAGATTTTGTCGCCTGGCGACTAATCGCCTCGTCTTTTGAGCGACTATCTCCCCAAACTGCCTTGGCGTTTTTCCCCATAGGCTACAATGCAAAGTTGCTTGCGCTAATGCACACGCGGCGATTCGTTTTCAATAGTCGCCCAAAGTTGCCTCACAGGCAAAATTCATACAATTTGAGTTTTCGCTCAACCGATTTTTTAGAGTTATTTTATTGACAAGATAAAATCATGGATGGGAGCTTGGTGGAGTTTGGATTAATAAAAAGTGAGATAAACTTGAGTTTTAGTAAATAACCTCCTATAAATTTACTGCTCTAGAGTTTTCTATCTATAACAATAGATTTACTGATTTTAGTGAAATCCGACCAATCCATCAAATTATTGTGAAGTTAGTGTGAATCGACCGATCATACATCTTACGATTTTTCGTCCGACATCTGTCAGAAAATTGATCAGCCAGGTTAAAGAATTTTTTATCGGTCCGAGTGCAATCTATCTAGGTTTGCAGGGCTACAGGTGGCCATACACGGGCCGATAAAAGCTGCCGACAGGCCGAGTCGGCAGCTTATTGGCCGTGTATGGGGGCCCCCCCGACGGGGTTCCCCGATCCGAGATCCTCGATCGGATGGGACTAAAAATCCAGTCGGATCGCGACCGCATCTGTTCGTTGATGCGGTCCCGCGATCTGACCGCCCAGAAAGCCACCGTAGGATCCGATCGTTGGTTCCTAGGGCCCATGATCGGGTCAGCCCGATATTGCCCACCTCAAGGTGGGCATATCGGGGAGAGATCCGCGCGTTTGGCAACATCGCCAAACGAGCGGATCTCTCCGTGTATGGCCACCTTAAGCAGGCAGCTACCCTCAGTTTTGCTGGCAAGATCGCCTGAAATGGACACATCATACATTGAAACAATCGTTTCGAGATAATTGTGGTCTCACGATAACGAAAAGATCTTTACATCTATGGCTAGCTTTAGTGAGATTTTACAACTCCACAGTGACGTCAGGATGCCCTTAGTTCAGAAATACAAGCAATAAGAACACAGATCAACTGAAGACAATGCCAAAGACCAACTATATTGGGTACATTAGCGGATACATTTGATAGTTGTTTTATAGGAGAGCAAAAGTGCATGGGAAATGTGCTTGCACATCTATGTCCACTTCAGTGGGCATATATTCATTATCTGGAATTGAAAAGGTTGATATGGTATGGACTACTATTTGGTAACAGGAGCAATCACTTAATTCAGGATCTATTTGGTATATGCTCTAAACTTTTTTGCTTTGCCTGTAGAACTTACAATTATTTATTTTCACAAAACCTTGAACTTGACCAGTATATGTGTATTGTTCTAAACGCTGCTGCAATGCAACACATTTGCAACTATGTAACTAATATAGACTTGATGCAATGCAAGTTATAAATAGTGTATACTGTATGGCTCTACTGCAACTAAAGATAGGAATTCATCCTGAATTCCAACTGTGTACAAAGGGGGAGATCAAAGAGCTGGAATGTTTGTAACATAGGCCTGTTATACTGTACATGGCAAACAGTACAGCAGCCCTATGCACTGAGACAAGACATATGTACACAAGTTTTAATAGACTTAAGCTGCCATTAATCTATGGAACTACTAATGGCTATACATATTGTCCTTTTGATACAAAGCAACAGTGTCATTCCCTTATGTTGCCTTACTCTAGAATTAGAATGCCCCCAAAAGTGCCTTATCGATCACTTGTCTCCCTTTGCTTCCAGCCCAAACACAAAACCCAGTAGTAAGTCAGAGGATGCACGGCCACCCACATATACGGACAATATTTTTCACAAAATTTGGATCTCTCTTACTTCTCTTTGCATTTACAATGTATAAAGAGGCAGAAGGCTGGAAGCAAGATATACTGTACAGTCATATGAAAAAGTTTGGGAACCCCTCTCAACCTGCATAATAATTGACTCCACTTTCAACAAAACAAATGATAACAGTTGTACGTCTTTATTTCCCAGGAAGATCTGAGTATTGGGGTGTTTTCTGCTTCACTAAAAATCTTTGTTCAGAATTCAGTTGTATGAAATGAAATGTGAAAAACTGGCTGTGCAAAAATTTGGGTACGCTTGTAATTTTGCTAATTTGAATGCATGTAACTGCTCAATACTGATTACTGTCGACACTAAATTGGTTGGATTAGCTCATTAAGCCTTGAACTTCATAGGCAGTTGTGTCCAATCATGAGAAAAGGCATTTAAGGTGGCCAATTACAAGTTGTGCTTCTGTTTGACTCTCCTCTGAAGAGTGACAGCATGGGATCCTCAAAGCAACTCTCAAAAGATCTGAAAACAAAGATTGTTCAGTATCATGGTTAAAGGGGAAAGCTACCTACAAAAAGCCATCTCAGAGGTTTTATCTGTCAGTTTCAATTGTCCAAAACGGCACTGCATACTCCAGATGAGGCCTTTCCAGGGACCTAGAAAAAGGCATAATTATGTTTTCATCCCTTAAGTTAATGCCTTTTTATGCAAGACAGAACTTTATTTGCTTTTGTAGCCACAGAATGACACTACCCAGAATTAGACAACTTGTTATCTACAAAAAAAAACAAGATCCTCCTCATTTAAGGAAACTCCCAACACACTTGCATTTATATTGTTCTTGCCAAAGTTCATAACCTTGCATTTATCAACATTGATCCTCATTTTCCAGTTTGCTGCCCAGTTTTCCAGCTTAGACAAATCACTCTGCAAAGTGGCAGCATCCTGCCTGTAACCTGTAGCTCTGCACAATTTAGTATCATCTGCAAAAATAGAAACAGTACTTTCAATGCCCACCTCCAGGTCATTAATAAACAAGTTCAAAAGCAAGGGACCTAGTACAGAGCCCTGCGGTACTCCACTAACAACACTGGTCCGATTAGAAAATGTTCCATTTATCACCACTCTTTGTAGTCTATCTTTTAGCCAGTTCCCTATCCAGGTACAAATACTATGTTCCAGGCCAACGTTCCTTAATTTAACCAGTAACCTTCCATGTGGCACTATATAATATGCTTTAGCAAAGTCTAAGTAAATCACATCCACTGCCATCCCACAATCGAGGTCCCTGCTCACCTTCTCATGAAAAGAAATTAAGTTAGTCTGGCAAGATCTATTACGCATAAAATCATGCTGGCGCAAACTCATAATATTACGATTTGCTATGAAGTCCAGTATCTTATCCTTTATTAACCCTTCGAAAAGCTTTCCTACCACTGACGTCAGACTAACTGGCCTATAGTTTTGAGGCTGAGAATAGGATCAATTTTTGAATAGTGGCACCACATTAGCAATTTGCCAGTCTCTCTGCACCATGGCAGACCTCAATGAATCCTAAAAAAATTAAGTAAAGAGGTTTGGCAATCACAGAGCTAAGCTCGCCAAGTACCCTGGGATGAATACCATCTGGCCCCGGACCTTTGTTTATCTTAACATGTTCTAGTCTCTTGAATTTCCTCGTGTGAACCATGTATCATTAGTTGTATTACTAGAATTTGGACTATTAAGAAGGAAACCTTCATGAACTGGTTCCTCATTTGTGTAGACAGACAAAAATATGTACATTTCAACTGCTGTAGAACTGCCCCTCTGCAGTGCCATAGAAGGTGATCTATTATGTTATAAGGTAGCCTTTCTATTAAATGTAATGTCGGTAATAAAACCAGGTAAATCAGCCACACTGAAAATGAAGTGAATTTATGCTCAACTGATGTGGAAAGCTGTTAACCTCTGAGATAGCTGTTTTCATACGCTAATGAAAGCAAAGTGGCATACTAGCAAGTATGAAGATTCTTCCAAATATTTCACAATGGCATTCGAATTAACATTTAGAAGACCCTTCATATCATGTTTCTATCCCTACAGTCTCATTGGCTGCACAAACAAACAAAGACCCCTTTGAGTGAGGTCTAGTCAATGAAAATCCTAAATCAATAATGCTGCTTCTTGCTTTGGCTCTGCCAGCTCTACTGGTTAATATACTCTTTAACTTTCTAATCATTTCTTCAGCATACAGATTGCTGAATAGTAAGGGAGTCTTGTCGGAAAGCGGGTTAACTGGCACAGCTCTATGTTCTGACAATCAAGGACACTGGCTCTGACACTGGGAAAATGAGTGATATGAAAAATTTGGTTAGCAGAAGCCACAGCAAACTGAAGAAACTATTATTTTTTATTTGAAGATGTTTGAGTCTTTCTTTAGTCTTTTTCATACCATCTCTTTTTTGAAGCTCAAAGTTATGTCATTGCCCCCATTCTGCCTGATATTCTGAGATACAGTAAGTGACAAACTGTCAGTGCAGTCCCAGTTACCACCTGAGGCCTTATATAAGCTCACGGTTTCCTGTGAAACAATTTTTTTTCTTATTTTGAACCTCACTGATACTATATCAACAAAACCCAAGAGTAGCTATTGCAGTCCAAATTAAATATGTTAAAGATACTTTAAAATCACCCTAAGACCAAACAAAATCCCTGGCTTGGTATAACGAGAGAGAGAGCAAACACTCCTATGCTTATTTCATCAACGTTTTTACTATGCAAACTCTACTGGGAGATACAAGCATTAGGAAAGTAAAAGTATAGTTCAAATCATTTAAATATATGTCTAAAACATAAAAAGAGAAAGTTCATTTTTGCTCATACCCTTATGTTACAGTCGTATTTGCCTAAATAAGTAATTTTTGTAAGTAGGATATACAGGTATAGGACCTGTTATCTAGAATGCTCAAGACCTGGGAAATCCCAGTACAAAGTACGTTTTTTTTATTACAGAGAAAAAGGAAATGGTTTTTAAAAAAAATGTTAATTATTTGATTAAAGCAGACATGTGTAAAATAATGCACCAGTACATTATACTCATTTAGATATAGAAGAATTGTGCTTAATAAACTAGTGTTTCAGGCTGATTTATTGAATATTTCTGCGAAAACCCTAATAATCCCTCCCTTTCCTCCCACTTCCTGCACCCTAAATTCACCAGGCTGTGCATCGGAGCCGGCGGCACACAGCACACTGCACTGTAGGACAGGAACCAATCAGCAGCTAGCAGGACCTGATAGGGAACTGAGCCTGTCTTTGCTTGGTGTGACGGCAGGGATGCGATTGGCTGTTCCCCTCCTAATGTGTTTCTGGCAGGGACAGTTAGGACACACTCACCACTCATTTGAAACAGGGACCAGTGAACATCTATAGGGAGCTCCAAAAGGGACTATTTTTTTAAAAAAATATTCATTTTTAGCACCATGTAAAAGCAACATCATAGATTAGAATTGCCTAAAAATTAGGGTTTTTTTCATTTATTCTATGTCTTCTTTAAAATGGAGTCATTCAAAGCTTTCTGGATAACATGTTTCCAGAGAAGAGATTCCATACCTGTATTTTTAAAAGAGTAAGTAATTATTTTTTTATTTTAAAATCCCTAAAAAGACTCTAAACAGCCTTTAAAAGTGTCGTCTACTTGATTGATTTCCATTGGAGCAGGAGGCAGCAAACAAGCACAAGATAGACCCAACTTCTTATTGGAAGGAGAAAGAAGGATGAATATATTAAAGGGGTGGAGCTGCACATCCGATAAGGAATTGACTAAATTCTACTACAAGCTAAGCTTCTGTATTAGAAAGACATCAGACAATGTTAGGAGAGACTTGTCATTTTGAAGGCTAGAGTCTTTGTATGGATTTTAAAATAAAAGGTTTACTTGTCCTTTCCAAAAATGCTGGTTTCTTGATATTTGAATCGCAGGTCATCACCTACACAATTAGCATATCCAGCTGGGGGGGTCACTACTATGATGAACAGTAAAAGTCCACATAGATGCAAAGATTTCTCTTGCCGAACATCTCACGATTTTTTGGGCCGACATCTGTCAGGAAATTGATTGGCCGCGTTAAAAACTCTTTGGGGCAAATTCACTAAAGGACGAAGCGCCTAACGCTAGCGTTAATTCGCCAGCATATCGCATTTTCGTTAATTCGCCGATTCACTAACGGACACTGGCGTAAATTCGCTAGTGTTACTTCACACCCTTACGCCTGGCGAATTTGCGCAACGGGCGTAACTACGCAAATTCACTGACGCACGCATTTTTCTGAACGCTCCTTTTTACGCCAGACTTCCTTCGCCACCTCAGACCAGACGAAGTGCAATAGAGTAGATAGGGATTGCTTCAAAAAAAAGTTACAAATTTTCCCCAAAAAACGCTGGCGTGATAGGCTGAAAAAGATCGAATTTTTTTTTGGGGCTACCCGCCTTCCCCCCTACATTTCCTAACTCATGGCACCTTAACTACACATGTGCTCACTGTATATTTAAGGTGCCATGAGTTAGGAAATGTAGGGGGGACAGAGGGTAGCAACCAACACACCATTTTTACCAGTGCAGGGCAACAGTATTATATTGTCGTTCCTATAAAACTCTTATTTTTAGAAGTCTCTGTTCCTTTGAAGGTAAATGTGCTTGCAAAATGTAACTAAGAATTTACCCATGGCTGCTAACAAAAAGTGTATGTCAATTTACTAAAAAGGAGAACATCATTACGGAGTATGTGCAATGAGATCAGTGGCTGCAGCTTGTAACTTTATTGGAGCACAACCGTTTTTTGCAACAGAAAAACCAATAGCTATTTCTGGCTATCTATAAAAAGCATACCCCCCCCAAAAAAAAAAAAAAACCAAACAAAAACAAATTCCTTAACCACACACCAACACAAATGTGACAGTATTTGGGAGGTACAGGGGTACTCTACTCGTGGCAGAGGGGGCCTCAAGAGAACCCCCACAATGCACAGGGGGCTAAGTGTTAGACAAACTGTAGGCAGAGTTATGGTACAGTTGCAAAATGGAAGGTTGATCAGGCATGTGGCCATTCCTGCTAGGGACATTTCATTGGGGGCTCATCTACTTGTTGGCAGGGCCCACCTCTAATATTTGGGGTCCCCGGGGGAGTGCCCTACTTAGTTGTATGGAGCCTCCTAGATTGAGGATGGTGCCTTGTTATAAACAGCCATTTGAGTAATGGAAGACAGACTGTGGCTAGAATTCAAAGGTCCCTGATTGCAAACGGAGGCTGGCGTTCCCCCAAGAAACAAAAAAAACCATAACTTGCAACATGTGATTCACACCTGCAATACTGGCAGGCTTGTTTGGTGACCTAAACGTGTAGAAATAACTTAAGTCCCCATAAGAGGCATCCATCCAGCAACTGCCAGCCTGACCTGCATTTAAGCAACCAAAACCTACCAGCTTGGATTATGTCCATCCAAAAAAAAAAAATAATAATAAAAAAGCTGCCTTGCAATCATTTGTGCATTGTGTACAATGGATTAGTATCCACACATGCAGCCCCTGCAGACCAGTCCTGCTTTCACAAATGCAGCACACATTACCTGGCATACACCCACACATACATTCCTTGAGTCCATTCAGCACCTGCAAGCCTGACCTGATTTCATACATGCATCCCCATGCATCTAGTCCCTGCTATTTTGACCTGTTTCCACACATTGTGGTCATAATCGATTTCAATGTAAATGTGAGCATGCATTAATTCATCTACAGTGAACAGAGTAATCTGCACATATTAGAATGCATCCATTATCAATGAACATTAATGCAACTGCCAAAAAGTATTTTAAATGCATTAAGTGGGCTGCCCCTTTAAAGGCACACTGCACGTTGTGAGATTTGGATATTGTTGAAGTGGTGGGTTTATTTGTAATTAAGCAGCACTTTAAGGATTGTATCCATCATAAAACACTATAGCCAATCAAGTGTGCCCAATTAGGACTTGCTTCGGTATTGTTTTATTTTTATTTATTTTTTTTTAATTTAATTTTGGGGTGGTCTGTAGCATTTCCCCATGACAGGAGTCAGGGGCGTAACTATAGAGGAAGCAGATCTGCTACTGCAGGGGAGCCCAGGAGGTATAGGTGCCCTGTGAGGCCCGAATTCATATACAAATTATATACATATTGGTGAAAGAATCAACCTCCAGACATTTTGGGGACCTGAAAAATAATTTGCTGTAGGGCATATTAAAATCTAGTTACACTACGGCTTGGGATACTTCATTGACTTGCTCCAGTGGTTAGCCCTTTAGGACGCATTGCTATTTCGGGAGATAAAGTTACCCAACGACAAATCGATTCTTCTTCAGGCGACTAATCTCCCTGAACTGCCTTCCCGCTGGCTAGAATGTAAATCGCTGGTGGGATGACCCTCGGGACGCTTCGTTTTAAGAAGTCGCCCAAAGTTTCCTGGTGAGGCAACTTCGCACGACTTCTTAAAACGAAGCGTCCCGAGTGTCATCCCGCCGGTGATTTACATTCTAGCCAGCTGGAAGGCAGTTCAGGGAGATTAGTCTCCAGAAGAAGAAGCGATTTGTCGATTGGGCGACTTAATCTCGGGCTGATAAAAGCTGTCAACAGACCAAGGGGCAAGTTTACTAACATTGGAGATAAATATCTGGAGAGATCAGCAATTAGATTTAAACAGCCAGCAAAGATCTGATTGGTTGCTATGGGCAACATCTCCAGAAATCTCTCCAGATATTTATCTCCAATGTTAGTAAACATGCCCCCAAGTCGGCATCTTAGCGGGCGGTGTGTAGAGGCCCCCCCCGATGGGCTTACCCAAACGATATCTTGCCGAAAGTTGTCCAGATGCCAATCGTGCAGGTTACCAAATCCCGTTGGATCGCCGCCGCATCTTTTCGTTGATGCAGCCCCGCGATCCGACTGCCCATTTGACCTCCATTCTGATGGCCCATGATCCAGATCGATATCACCCATTTAAATATGGGCATATCGGGGAGAGATCGCCAAATGATCGGACCTCTACATCTATGGCCACCGTTACACATAGGATGGGGATGATCTATTAGGCTTTACTCACTATCATAGATAAAGGACACTAGTCTGGGCTACAAGAGGCCAGTTGCCTAATTAACCAATGCACCATTTGGTAGAAAGACTTTAGATAAAAAACAATAAACATACAATAGCGAGACAATTTTATAACATTTGCCCATGTTTTGAATTCCCTCCCACCCCCCATAACTGTGATAATCCCAAAAAAATGAATAGGAGCCAACAAACTGAAATGCTACGGAGGTCGGTTCCGCAACAACTCCCTGCTACTTTACTCTGTGCGTGCCGGGAGTTTTAACATGACGGCGCAGCTGGAGGGCAACGCGTGCGTCGTTGGGAGAGAAATCGCGCAGACTGTAGTAGGGAGCGGATCCGCTGCAATAATGAGCTGCAGTAAACACCAATGTCATGACTATTCCCCGCTCTGCACTAGTCCGGTCAGTGTGGCTTTTCTCACTGCACATAACGGTTCTCAGTTGCCCCATACAATATCATTGCGCTCACCTTCCCTTCCGCCGCCTCTGCGAGCTGCCACTAGGAAAGCGTTCGTTAGAGTAACAGCGCGATAACAGATACTTCAGCAGAGCCGCGCCGCTCCGGTACCGCTGCCCTTACTCTTAACCGGGATCTGTCAAGCAGACAGCTAGGACACCAACATTGACCAATCGCTTGCCGCGGCTCCCTTTACAACGCTTCGCCTGGTCAAACAACAACCAATCGATATTGAGCGGCGTTGCCTTAGGCGCAGCCTACCATCTGTAGCAGCCAATGAACAGGGGCAATGGGCGGGAATAGTGTGAGGGGCCTTTATCCATCCAAGGGGCTCCTGTGTTTTCTCGTGCTGCACGGGGCAGCGGGAACAGGTTTGATCCAGTGTGGCTGAAATGCTCACTTGTTCACAGTGCCCCCCCCTCACCTTTTTTTTTTTTTTTGCTCTAATCTCCCACTCTCCTCCTGCCTGACAAGTGGCAAGTTAAAATAGAAGGCTGGATTCCTTCTGTTCTATATTAAAACCGTTATTCCTCTTTCCATTGCTGCAAAACATATCATTCTATGTTCCTGTGGTGAAATATTTGAGCACAGGCGACTGGAATAATAAGGAGTGACGTCCCATGTTAAACCCAATAAAAGAATAGTTATAAAACAATATAATTCTTTCCAACCCTGTAATAGACAGTCATAAAACAAAGTAAACGTTAAAGGGTTGTTCACCGTTGAGATAACTTTTAGGTATGATGTAGAGACTGATATTCTGCAATTAGTTTTAATTTTTTATTTGTGGTTTTTGGGTTATTTAACTTTTTATTCAGCAGCTCTTCAATCTGCATTTGGTAGCTAGGGTCCAAATTACCCTAGCAACCATGCACTGATTTAAATAAGAGACTGGAATATGAATAGGAGAGGCCCGAATAGAAAGATGAGTAATAAAAATTAGCAATACAAATACATTTGTAGCCTTAAGGCCCCATATACAGGCTGATAAAAGCTGCCGACAGGCCGAGTCGGCAGCTTATTGGCCCGTGTGTGGGGCCATCCGACGGCTTTCCCTGATCGATATGTGGCCAATCTCGATAGGGCAGGTTGATGCAGTCCCGCGATCCGCCCCTATCAGATGCATTATGATCCGATCGTTGGGCCCTAGGGCCAGGACCGCCATCAGAAATCGCAGGGCCCCATACGACAAAATTTCCTGGGCTGCACCCACCGCAAGCCCCACCTACAGGTCCGCCCTCCCCACCCCACAGGTCCGCCCCCCACAACACAGTAAAAAAACAAAAATAATATTGGTGGCTAGGGTTCCCACATAGTAATAAAAAAAAAAAAGATATTGGTGGTCAGGGCCCCCCATAAAAAACATTTGTGGCCAGGGCCCCCCCCCATTAAAAAATATTGGTGGCTAGGACCCCACATGAGAAAAAAAATTGGTGGCCAGGGCCACCCCCACACATTATGAGAAAATTGGTGGCCAGGGCCCCTTAAACGTCCATGCCTTCCCAAAGTCAGCAGCTCTCATAAAGATGGGGGGCCCGGCTAATCAAGTAAGTGTGGCATGGCCAGGCCCCCCTTACCCTCGGGGCCACCTACAACTCTCCCCCCTGTCCCCCCCTGATGGCTGCCCTGCCTAGGGCCCATGGTCGAATCAGCCCAATATCACCCACCTCAATGTGGGCATATCGGGGAGATATCCGCTCGTTTGGCAACATCGCCAAACGAGTGGATCTCTACGTCTACGGCCACCTTTACAAAGCATTTGCTTTTTAGAAGGGAGTCAGCGACGCCCATTTCAAAGCTGCAAGGAATCAGAAGAAAAAGGCAAATAACTATAAAACTATAAAAAATAAATAATGAAGACCAATTGAAAAGTTGCTTAGAATCGGCCGTTCTATAACATACCAAAAGTTACCTTAAAGGTGAACCACCCCTTTAAAGTTACAGTAGATTTTACATTTCCAGGGGACCAGGAAAATATGGTGTAAAATCTAGGAAAAATGTAATGGTGAGATCACAACAAAAAAGCTAGTGAAAGCAGTATCTGCCTCTCTTTTGCTAAGCAGCTGACTTTTTGAAACAATGTAGCAGAAGTCAATGAATAAGGTGGCATGGAACTGACTTCTGTTACATTGTTTACAGGAGATGTTCACCTTCAGACAAAAGTCAAAGTGAACAGCCACTCAAATTAAAAACAGTTTTCTAACTGAGTTTTTTTTAAAGGAGAAGGAAACCTCCAAATGAAGTGTTACCAAGATATTTATTTCTGATCTCCTCTTTACAGGTTCTGAACGAACTTCAGATTCCTCATTGAGATTGGTTTCATGTTCCTGCCCCATTTCAGCCTATTGTAAAACCCAAAGCACTATTGTCCAAGCACCTTCTGGTTAAATTACATATCAGTAATCTGATTGGCTGGCACACCAGTAAATCACACCAATGAAATGCAGATTAAAGTGTCACATGCATACGTCCTTATTATGTGGCCATGCTCCACCTTCACAAGTAGGGGGTCGGCAACCCCCCCAGCTTGGGGAGAATGCAAGATTTGTCAGGACTGGAAAAGAGGAGCTGCAGAGCCTAAAAACAAAAATAATTAGAAATATGTTTGTCAGGGTATGAGCTGTTCAATTTTTGACTTTTGTCCAAAGGTGAATAACCTTTTTAAAAAGGGGGATATGAAGAAATATGTATGATCTTGCAGCCAACACAACAAAGTTACGAAAGTCATCTTGCATTTCATTATCTATTGATGATGAATCAATTGAAACTAACTGCAGATTGTGTGTTTATCAGCACAACACGTTTCAATATTGCTCCGGTCTACCAACATGGTGCTAAGAAAAAAACATCATAAATGTGAATTCCAGTGGTTTTCTGAACAGTTTGATGTATAATATAAATAGGTTTACTGAGATATACGACATGAAGGGACCCTAAAAATCAAAATAGAGCATATACTTTTTCTTCAGCTCTGCAAACAAAGCCTGCATGTTGTCTATTGCCAGACACCGAACATTAAAGGGATACTGTCATGGGGAAAAAATATTTTTCAAAATGAATCAGTTAATAGTGCTGCTCCAGCAGAAATCTGCCCTGAAATCCATTTCTCAAAAGAGCAAACAGATTTTTTTTTATATTGAATTTTGAAATCTGACATGGGGCTAGACATATTGTCAATTTCCCAGCTGCCCCAAGTCATGTGACTTGTGCTCTGATAAACTTCAATCACTCTTTACTGCTGTACTGCAAGTTGGAGTGATATCAGCCCCCTCCCCCCCCAGCCAAACAAAAGAGCAATGGGACGGTAACCAGATAACAGCTCCCTAACACAAGATAACAGCTGCCTGGTAGATCTAAGAACAACACTCAATAGTAAAAACCCATGTCCCACTGAAACAGCAGCCTGCCAGAAAGCATTTCTCTCCTAAAGTGCAGGCACAAGTCACATGACCAGGGGCAGCTGGGAAATTGACAAAATGTCTAGCCCCATGTCAGATTTCAAAATTGAATATAAAAAAATCTGTTTGATCTTTTGAGAAATGGATTCAGTGCAGAAGTCTGCTGGAGTAGCACTATTAACTGATGTGTTTTGAAAAAAAAAAAAAACATGTTTTCTGATGACATGATCCCTTTAAGATGCACATATAAAAAACATACAAAATTAGCAGTTTTTATCAAATGTTTGAATTTTACTTCAAATGGGGTGTTCACCTTTGAGATAACTTTTCGTATGATGTAGAGCGTGATATTCTGAGAAAATTTGCAATTGGTTTTCATTTTTTTATTATTTAAGGTTTTTGAGTTATTTAGCTTTTTATTCAGCAGGTAACTAGGATCCAAATTACCCTAGCAATTGATTGGAATAAGAGACTGAAATATGTATAGGAGAGGCCTGAATCGAAAGATGAGTAATAAAAATTAGCAATAACAATACATTTGTAGCCTTACAGAGCATTTGTTTTTATAAGGGGTCAGAGACACCCATTTAAAAGCGACAAAGTGTTAGAAGAAAATGACAAATAATTATAAAACTATTGAAAATAAATAATGAAAACCAATTGAAAGGTTGCTTGAAATTGGCCATACTATAGCATACTAAAAGTTACCTTAAAGGTGAACCATCCCTTTAAAGCTTACAAATTAGCCTTTCACAATCCCAGTTGCTACATTTTACAACTTCATATGTGTCTTTTAAAGAAAAATATGTACAAAACTAAACACATTTCCAGTTAGTTACTATAAAATGCGTGTGGAATCCTCATCATAAGGGCTCTTACACACTGGTGTTTTTTCCTGCGCTCCCCTGCGTTGCGATTTCTTCCGTTCAGCTGCAGGGGAGCGTAGTAATAGATGCACTCAATTATTGTGAAGGGGGCTGTACTCAGACGCATGTATGCCCTGAACACAGGTGAAATGCAACATGCTGCGTCCCACCTGCGTTTAGCGCTTACTGTCTGTGTGAGCACAGCCCCCTTCACAATAATTGAGTGCGTTTACTACTACACTCCCCTGCGGCTGTTCAGGATGATGAAGGGAGTGATTTTGTGATACAATTTGCAATTGGTTTTCATTTTTTTTAGTTATTTAGTTGTTTAGTTGTTTATATTTATAGTTTAACAGCTCTCCAGTTTGCAGCTTCATCTTAAGTCCCCTAGCAACCATCCATTGAATTGAATAAGAGTCTGCCATATGAACAGGAAGATAACAGGGGATAAGATATCAGTTTGTCAGAAAGTAAATGACATTCTGCCCCATGGTGTAGTAGTGCTCAGCACTGAACAGCAGCAGGATTGAGTGCTATCAATTGTCAGAATCCGTGTTTAAATGGGTGTATTTGTATACAGTGTCAGACTCAGGCATCTGCCTCTCCCCCCTTAGGTGGTTGGTAAGATATAGTTTGTAGATAACTCAATAGTACTAGAACAGAAATGAAGTAATTTTTTAAACAAAATTATATTTTCCATTAATTTCATATCACATAGATTCAATACATTAGGGGGCAGATTTATTAAAGGTCGAGGTGAATTTTCGAATGAAAAAAAAAATCGAATTTCTATCTATTTTTTGTGTACTTCGACTAGGGAATAGTCCATATCCGATTTGAATAAAATTAGAATATCGAAATTTATCATGTTCTGTCTCTTTAAAAATTTGACTTCGACCATTTGCTATCTTAAACCTGGCGAATTGCTGTTTTAGCATATGGAGGACCTCCTAGAACTTATTTCATTAGTCATTTGGTCGATAAATTTTTTTGGGGGGAAAAACTTTGTATCGAATTTGATCTAATGCGATATTCCTTCGATTCGTATGATACGAATTCGGCCGAATACGGACCTATTCGATCAAAAAAAAACTTTCAACTTAATTTCGGTTGGTCTTTTTGAATTAGAATCTTGAAGTTTTTTCAATTCGAAATTTGACCCTTGATAAATATGCCCCTATCTGTTATAAAGACTTGTGTTTCTATCCACCTCTCCTTCCAGTTGTCATTGCCTGCCATTTATGACCCAGAGAGGACTTCATCCCAAGGGCCTGATGTTGTTTCTTTTTTTTTTGGAATTGGTCCTGTTGCCGGTGTATTATGGTGCCTAGTGATATAAATAAAGGGTTATAATAATAAGTCCGGGATAAACTTAATTAGCTTTTTATTGTCATGTGTTCTGTCACTAAATTAAAGGAAAAAGATACAGATGGATCTAAACTCAAACATATTGGGGGGAATTCACAAAAGTGTCGGTAAAAAAAGTAACCCAGAAGTGGCGGTTGACAAATTTGTAAGATGTCGTATGAACGGCAAATTCACAAAGGCAGATGTTACCATCTCTGAATGTCTCGTAAGTCTGACAATTTTCTAAAATGTCGTATATCTTTTCATCGTACAAACGACATTTACCAAGACTTTTTAAACGACAATCTGTCTGACATTTTCATTTTGGAGAGCCTAAAGTGTCTGAAAAATTGTCGGGAAAAAAAATGAGTTTACGAGTAATTCATAAAAATGACGGGAAAAGTGGCGATGAAAAAACCACGCCCACTTTTAACGACACTAATTCAAAAGTGTCGCACATGTCGGAAAATTGGCGGAGAAATGCTCTGTGAATTTGTCGGCTGTTGCTACGACACTTTCTATGACATTTTAAAGACATTTTTTCGTTCCCGACACTTTTGTGAATTCCCCCCATTGAGTCACTATTCCTATACTATAGAAATTAAACCTCTTGCTAATTATTAATATGTGCCAAAACTGACTTTTGGTAATGGCTTCACTATGTTTGTAAGTCAGGACGTAACCTCTTACACAAATCATCCCTGTATCATCATCTTCCTTATATCTCTAATCATAGTCACTTTCCTATTCATAATATCAATCTCCGTTTATCAGTTCTTATCCTTTAAACATAGTTCAAAGTCAGCAAAATGAATACCCTGGTGCTGTATAGAGAGAACATCCTTGAGTTTGCTTCCATTATCCTGAACATCCATACATCTGTCTTATAATCCATTAGCCCCAGGGAGCAGCCAGTCGGATCACTGGTCCATTTAACTATCCTCTCTTATCTTTCATGAATCCTGGCCTGGGTGCAGAATGCCATGAGCTCACAGCCAATGGGGAATAAGCATATCCAGAGCAATCATTTGAGCTGTCAGTGACTTATTTTGCATAATTCTTGATATATTCTTCTATTTTATGGTTGAGGGCACAGAAGATGCAATTTGAATTTGTTATAAACCATCTAATTCTACTTGGGGTTTCATTTTATAAAATAATAAAATAAAAATTATTTAAAAATATTAATTGTTTGCACCCTGTCTTTTAATAGGTACAGTGGTGTGCTAAACTATTTGCCCCCTTCCTGATTCCTTATTCTTTTGCATGTTTGTCACACTTAAATGTTTCTGCTCATCAAAAACCGTTAACTATTAGTCAAAGATAACATAATTGAACACAAAATGCAGTTTTTAAATGAAGGTTTACGCTATTAAGGGAGAAAAAAAACTCCAAATCTACATGGGCCTGTGTGAAAAAGTGATTGCCCCCCTTGTTAAAAAATAACTTAACTGTGGTTTATCACACCTGAGTTCAATTTCAAAGGTTATAAAGCCATTTCTAAAGCTTTGGGACTCCAGCGAACCACAGTGAGAGCCATTATCCACAAATGGCAAAAACATGGAACAGTGGTGAACCTTCCCAGGAGTGGCCGGCCGACCAAAATTACCCCAAGAGCGCAGAGACAACTCATCCGAGAGGCCACAAAAGACCCCAGGACAACATCTAAAGAACTGCAGGCCTCACTTGCCTCAATTAAGGTCAGTGTTCACGACTCCACCATAAGAAAGAGACTGGGCAAAAACGGCCTGCATGGCAGATTTCCAAGGCGCAAACCACTTTTAAGCAAAAAGAACATTAAGGCTCGTCTCAATTTTGCTAAAAAACATCTCAATGATTGCCAAGACTTTTGGGAAAATACCTTGTGGACCGACGAGACAAAAGTTGAACTTTTTGGAAGGTGCGCGTCCCGTTACATCTGGCGTAAAAGTAATTGCTGCTAACAGTGGCCCAACCAGTTATTAGGTTCAGGGGGCAATTACTTTTTCACACATGAAAATGTAGATTTGGATTTCTTTTCTCCTTAAATAATAAAAACCCTCATTTAAAAACTGCATTTTGTGTTTACTTGTGTTATCTTTGACTAATAGTTAAATGTGTTTGATGATCAGAAACATTTTGTGTGACAAACATGCAAAAGAATAAGAAATCAGGAAGGGGGCAAATAGTTTTGCACACCACTGTATGTTTGCATACCAAGCAGATCTCCAGTCAAAAAGGCCAATTATAACAAGGATTGATGCCTTTATACTTTCTGATAAAATAAAATATTGGTTAAATTACATATTATTCTTCTTATTACTGCAGTTCCCATTACTTTTCCCTTTTTACAAATATTGGCTTACAAAATGGCAACATTTTGGGGCATACCTATCACAGTGAGAAAACTGACCTCCAGAAATGACAGAGGCATATTTTACAGATGTCTGTTCACTTGCATAAGATGTTTTTAGGGGCTTTTTCATCAAAGGATAAACGGTCACCCATTGATAATTATTCCGCTAAATGTTATACAATTGAACAAAGAGCTGTAACTATTCCTCTGGTGATCTGTTGTAAGCTTTTTCTTCCTTTGATAAAACATTTAAAGGACAAGTCAACCCCAAAATAAAAATTTGCCTAATAAAAGAAAACATAATTCTAAGCAACTTTCCAATATACATTTATTAAAAATGTTCAGTGCTTTTAAAGTTATTTGTTAAAACAATTGTTATTGAAAGCAGCATTTGACTAATTCCTAGTTGTTACTGTTTATACAATGTTGTCTTATGGTGGCCATACACGGGCAGATAAAGCTGCCGATATCGGTTGTTTGGAGCAATTTGACAGCTTATCTGCTTGTGTACGGGGGCTTCCGACGGGTCTTCCCGATCTATATCTGGCTATGATATCGATCGGGAAGGTTTGATTTTTAACCGATCCCTCGGAGCCCCTTGGCGTATCGTAATTCGATACGGCCGAACGTTCGAATTTCCCCCGATATAGCCATGCCGTTAGTGACATATCGTGGAAAGATCCGCTTGTTTGTCGATGTCGCCAAACGAGCGGATCTTTGAGTCTATGGCCAGCTTAAGTTCCCTAGCAAAGACAGATCTGTTAATCAACTCCCTTGTCTTACATTGTATCACCAGGGAAGAAAATAGAAAGGCACAAACACTACTTTCAATAGCAATACATATACAAATAACTTAACTACCATAGAAAAATTGTGATGAATGCATATTGCAAACTTGCTTAGATTTATGTTTTCTTTTATTAGGCAAAAAAAATGTTTTTGGGTTGACATGGCTCAAATGGTATTTGAGTGCTACCAGGGCTGCTCCTGCCAGGTAAGAACAATTCCTCATGCAGAAGTGTGTAGCAGGTTACCAGCTGCTGCAAAAAGAGCCAAATTTCTGTTTTGAAACTGGAAATTCATTTCTTTTAGTGCAGAGAATGCAAATTCTCTCTGGGGGTGGTCGCATTACTGGTGCCACTGCCTCAGACATTAGATGCTTTTGGAGAGCCCCTATTATCAGGGCTGGATTTACGTAGCAGGCGCCACTAGGCCTGCTGCCATTCATCACTCCTGTCCCCTCCCCTTTATTCGTGCAAATCATCGGGACCAGAAAAATGGGGATTGCGCACAGTAATTTTAGAAAACTATTGTCTCTCTTGTGCATCCCCAGTGTTTTTAACCCAATGTGAGTGTGGCTGGACAGCATGCTGCCCCCTAAAATCCTGCCGCCCTAGGCCCGGGCCTTGGTGGCCTTTCCACAAATCCGGGCTTGACTATTATATAACTCTAAAACCACTCTATGTAATAAAAGATGGGTGATTTGTAAGTGGTCTTATTACCAAAAAGCAGGTAGCATTGTTTAAAAGGAAACACCTAGGGGTATACAGTATTTATCAAAGAGTGATCCACTCTCCATTCAATTCTATGGGATTTTTGAAAGAGTATTTATCAATGGGTGAAAGTGAAAGTTCATCCTTTGATAAATACGCCTTTCAAAATCCCATAGAAATGAATAGAGAGTGGCAGGATTTCACTCCAGCAGACTGTGGCGATCTCTAACTTCAGTCTTTGATAAATATACCCCCTAATTGTTTGCAATAGACTATTGCACCAGTCTTCTAAAAATGTTCTTGCTGAAAACATTTCTTGCTGACTAGAATAGGTAAAGCTGAAATATATCGGAAAGGAATACATTAGTTTTGAATCTCTGCCTTGTTCCAGTTTTAAAAACTTTTGTTAAGGTAAGTGTTGCCACCATGTGTTTGTCTTAAGGAATTGCAAGTTATTTCTTTGTGTATTTGCAGTTTGCAGTTTCTCTCCAGGCCACTTGGAAGTCTTGGAATTGCTGTTTAGCCTATGGGGGACCTCCTAGAACCCATCTGAGGCTTTTGGGCAAGTTTTGAGAAGTTAAAGTTTTTTTTTGAAAAATCCTTCGAATCATTTGATTCGAAAGGTTAAATAGTTTGATCGAATACTGCAGTTTTCGCTGAAAAAAATACTTTGACTATCAAAGTACTCAAATTTGTCGAATTTCAACGTTCTTTTACTTCAAAATTTGATCCTTGATAAATATGCCCCTAAACATTAAATTTAGAGAAACAAACATAAAAAAGGAAGGTTTCAAAAGAATGCTGATTCTGCTTTCATTTTCTTGTGCAAGGCATGTGCAAGCCCTCTTGGCTTCATTCTCAAATCAAGTTTGGAAAACTCAAAATAGAAAAAATTAGAAACTGTGAAGGTTGCTCTGATATATTTACTTTAAAGGGACAGGTAAAGTTGGTGTACCAAGTTAGCCAGTAAACATGTTACAGGGCAACCCTTTTAAAATAAAAAAATAACAAAGTGGTATAACGGTGATACCTTTGTTGGCTAACTACTATAATCACAGCAAGCTTTCAGAACATTTTAGTTCTTTTTCAAGCTGATTACAATGAAGCTGTGGTGTTCTCTGGTATATATACTGTATATCTCAGACTTTGCCCAATCTCTCCTATATTCAGTCTCCCTGTTATGCATTTAGTGCATTGTATTAAGTACCCCACATTGGAAGAAGAACAGTTGTAGTGACCATGGATTCTGTATTCCTCTAATTTGTCCGGAATTGGTATTTTGTCTGAAGTCAGGATGTGTGGGCAGGTTTTATATTGTTTTTGCCACATGGGTATGTTTCATTTTTGGTGGGGTGCAATAAGACACTTCTTGTTATTAGTGTCTTCAGGTTGGGAGGAGTGGTGGGGCTGGGAATATGTTTTTGAGCCTCTAGTCCTTATGAAGTGTATCCTGTAGATCTCTGGCTATTTTTCTGAGTGTCCTTAGTTGTGGATTGTATGTGACTACTATAGGGGAACCAGATTTATTTTAGGCTTTTGTTTATACTGTAGAAGTTGACTTTTGGGAATACTGGTGGCTGCATGAATGAACAAACATGGGGTTGTAGCCCTTCTTGATGAAGTCTGCTTTAAGTGTTTTGAGGTGGGGATTCATTTAAGAAACAGTAAGACCATAAAAAAGTGTTTTAAGGTAATTAAAATATAATGTATTGTTGACTTGCACTAGTAAAACAGGTGTGTTTGTTTCAGAAATACTACTATTGTTTATATAAATAAGTTTCTATGCAGCTGTGGGGGCAGCCAGTCAGAAAAAGAAGAAAAGGTACAGATTACATTGTATTGTGTAAGAGCTAAACCATTTAATCTACAGTCCTTATCTGATATGTAACATGTACCATTTAGCCCTATTTCAGCTTGAAAGGCTGCCCCATGGCTGAATATCAGCTTATTTATATAAACTAGAGTACTGTTATTTTGTCCTTTTAACCATATCTACAAATTAAAAGAGTGGGCGTGGATCATATTGATATTTAAAGGATTGTTTGCCTTTAAATGAACTTTTAGAATTATGTAGAGAGTGAAATTCTGAGACAATTTGCAATTGATTTTCATTTATTATTATTTGTGGTTTTTGAGTTATTTAGCTTTTTATTCAGGAGCTCTCCAGTTTGCATTTCCAGCAATCTGGTTATAAGGGTCCAAATTACTAGGGAGGCACCAAATTCAGGATTTGGTTTGGGATTCGGCCAAGATTCAGACTTTTTCAACAGGACTCAAATTCGTCCAAATTTGAGCGCCTGGCCGAACCCTTAAAATGATGTAACTGTCCTTCACACAAACAAGGAAGTAAAAAAATATTTTCAATGTGGCCCTAATTTGAATATGCAAATTAGAGTTCAGATTTGGTTTGGTATTTGGTCAAATTATTGACAAAGGATTTGGGATTTGGCCGAATCCCAAAATAGTGGATTCAATGCATCCCTACAAACTACCCTAGCAACCGTGCATTGATTTTAATAAGAGACTGGAATATGAATAGGAGAGGCCTAAATAGAAATATGAGTAAGAAAAGTAGCAATAGCAATACATTTGTAGTCTTACAAAGCATTTATTTTTAGATGGGGGTCAATGACTCCTATTTGAAAGCTGGAAAGACTCAGAAGAAGGCAAATGATTAAAAAACTATATATATAAAAAAAAAGCGATATTAAGGCCATTTGAAAAGTTGCTTAGAATTAGCCATTCTAAAACATACTAAAAGTTAATTTAAAGGTGAACTACCCCTTAAAGTGTTAAAATGCTTTTTTCTGTTTCACAGTAATAAAGTGTTATCCTGAACAAATTGCAGACACCCTTCTTTTACTCATGAGGAAGAGACAAACAAACACAGAAAAAAAAAGTAACAAAATAGAAAGCAATAGGAAAAAATCATCATTTGTGGTGTAATTTTTGTGAAGTTTTACATTAGCTATTACCCTGCCTTTCCTGACTTGCGGAGAGACTCAGTTTACAGAGGAAGGCAACTCTACAATAAACATCAGTCTAGGGAGATATCCGTTCAAAGGGCAAATGAAAATAGAGTTTACCACAATTCAGCAGAGAGAAATCCCTAGGTCTCTATTCCATTGTATATGATTTTTAGGCACATATTTATGAAAGGGTAAAGTTTGTTCTGTTTTCACTTCTAAATGCCTAGATAGATAGATTCAGATGCCTCTAACAATCCAATTCAAGTTAACAGAGAATTTAAAGTATCAAACTAGCAATTGATAAATATACTCCCTTATGTATTAGTACACAGAAAAGGGGGGAAATAAATGAATTCTCTATATGATAATTATATGCCTTATACTGTGAGTATGTGACCCAAACAAATAACATTTATCAAATACTAAGAAGCAATGAGATGGATGCAGGGCTAGAAGTAGCTACTGCAATAGTGCCAGAAGATGGTGCCGTTAACCACTGAACAAAGCATAGTAAAAGGAGAAAATCAATTTAAGGACTATGTTGGAGAGACATACCGTACTTTAAAAGTGAAAAAAATTAAGGAAAAATTATTGAGCTGCATTATTAGGCTGAAAAAGAATATACTGTAAATACTGCAATTAAAAGTAAACATCATGAAGATCTAAATGATAAGCAATATCATTGAGCAGGAAGCAGAAATTCTTCAGAATATCAAGTGTTCAGATCCCAAAAAATTTAAATTATAAATGATGAAATGTGAAACACCAAAGAGCTTTACATTTCGATGGATTGTTTGATGCTTTTAACAGTGAGAATTACTTTTGCAGAGTTAGAAAATGAAAGGGCTGTGTTTACTAGTAGATTTTGTACCATTAAATGTGCACAGATGAAGTAAGAAAGACACAAAAGATTTTTTCTTGGATATTGCCATGTACTATGTCCATGCATATTAACACAGATACTAGCTATATACTATATATATATATACATATATACTATACACTATGGGCAGATTTTGTGTACTTCGACTAGGGAATAGTCCAAATTTGAAAAAGATTTGAAAATTCGAATTTTGAAATTTATCATGTACTGTCTCTTTAAAAATTCGCCATCTAAAACTTGCCGAATTACTGTTTTAGCCTATGGGGGATCTAGTGATGGGCGGATAAATTTGGCAGGCACGAATTTGCGGCGAACTTCTGCTTTTCACCACTGGCGAATAAATTTGAGAAACTGCAGCAAGAATTTGCCGGTGAAAAATTGTCATGCGGCAGAATAGTCGCTCATCAAAATTATTTGGATGCTTATTGACTTTAATGCATTTGGACAAAATAGTCGCGCATATAAAATTGTCACATGTCACAATTATTTTGACGCACATTGACTTTAATGCGTTTTGCAAATTCTTCGACAAAGCAAAATGGCACAGCTTCACCCATCACTACTCATATAAAAGGACTGCCTCGACTGCAACTTTGCAAGCAGGTGGTAAATGGTGCAATATTCCTATCTTCTGCATTCTGAATAATGTTTCAGCTGAATTATGTTCTAGCCACTATGACTCGTAATTAAGGATGCAACGAATCCACTATTTTGGATTCGGCCGAACCCCGGAATCCTTCGAGAATACCGAATACCGAACCAAATCCAAATTTGAATATATGCAAATTAGGAGGGGAAACATTTTTTACTTCCTTGTAAAGTCACGCCTTTTGCCTCCCTGCCCCTTATTTGCATATGCAAATTAGCATTCGGATTAGCTTCGGCCGGGCAGAAGGATTCAGCCAAATCCGAATCCTGCTGAAAATGGCAGAATCCTGGCCGAATCCGGAACTGAATCCTGGATTTGGTGCATCTCTACTCGTAATAGTCCTTAACAGTAAGTTAGTTAGTTCCACAAATTGTATATATTTGTGTTTTTTTAGAACCTAGTCTGAAAACAACAAAACAAAACAACAATAGATATATATTCTGAATAGGTTTTTACCAAATTCACAGGAGTACCCAACTATGCGTCATGCAGAGACTACAAAATGTAAACTGGGCATATTCATTTTTATGGCTGACATATTTAAGGTACTTGTGTCAAAATGCACGCGTACTTCTAAATTGTTGCACTCAGTGCTGCTCCTGCTTTATTTTCCAAATGCTATGACTATTGACATAGGGAATTGTTGGAGCTACTGCCACCTTCAGGGAGTAGCTTCCCCAGTCCTGGATTTGTGTAAAGGCCACCTAGATTTTAGGGGGGCGGCATGCTGCCCAAACACACCAATATTGGTTCAAAAACACTGGGGATGCGCTGGAGATACAAACATTTTTTAAATTTCCCATGCGCCAATCCCCATTGCTCCAGTCCAGATGATGAAAACTTGCATGAATAAAGGGGAAGGGACAGGGGCGATGAACGGCAGTGGGCCTAGGGGCACCCACTTTGTAAATCCGGCCCTGAGCTTCATGGTTCCCACAGTGCCCTGCATCAATCTCCACAGTTCATTTGCACTGAAAGAATAGGGCATGCACGTCACTCTCCAGAAATATATCAAGTACAGGGTATTGTTTTATTATTACAGAAAAAAGGAAATAATTTTTAAAAATTTGGATTATTTGATTGAAATAGAGTCTATAGGAGACGACCTTCCCAGAATTTTGGAAATTTCTGGATAACATACCTGTACCATATTCTAAATCACATTCATTAACACACTGGGAACACACACACTGGGTAGTTTAAATACGGTTTCTATGGAAATGATCCAAATGAAAGCATCTTATTCTTCGGGGGACTGGTGAAAATTAACAAAGCCCGATACCTGCCATTTATTATTGATCTCTTTCTTTCTAATACACATTCACAGCTGGGATCAATAATGACACAAATAGCAAATTTTACTCTCAACATAGACAAATAATAACTGCTTTTCTTCTGCTGTTAGCACTAAGAACAGTAACACACAAAAAAAAGCGTTTTATATGCATTTAAATATAATGTGCTGTTACCTTGCACTGGTAAAAACTTGTGTTTTCTCAAGAAACATTACTATAGTTTATATAAATAAGCTGCTGTCTAGTCATGGGGCAGCCAATCAAGCTGCACAAGGCAAAAAAGGCACACATTGATACACAAGATAGCAGAGATGATGTGTAGAATACAATGTGTGTAGTTCTTACACAGGAAGATAACCAGGGGGTGACATGCCAGGAAAAATCTGTGCATGAGGAATGGAGGACACTTGAAAAACAGGATGAATATTGTAATATGGTATGTTTATACTGATCATAGAGATTCACACAGAGATGCACATAGGATGCAGCCATTTTTTGTTCAATCTGTAAAATTGCTGAAGCTCCGCCAGGTTGACCTGACCTTTGATAAACAGCAACGTTTAAAGAACAATCACTTTTAGTATGACGAACACATGTATATTTTAAGACAATTTGCAATTGGTTTTCATTACTTATTATTTGTGGTTTATGAATTGTCTATGAAGATTCTCATTTATCCAGGTCATTATATACAATATCTGGTATAATTAAGTCAAAAAGCAACTGGACATTGGGAAGTACATTTATCAAGGGTCAAATTTCGAATTCATGTGATTTTTTTTTTTTTAAAACTCCCATAAACTCAAATCTCGACCGATCGAAATGTATTAATATAATCACATTTTCTCAGCTCGGACGAATTGAATCTACCCGAATTTAATTCGATTTGGATTAGAAAAACCTCGAATCGAATTCCCTGGCATTTTAACCCTAAAGGGTAGTAAGGTCCCAGACATCCAATCACAATGTTGGCTGAAACTCACAGATGTGTGAACTAGGGATGCACCGAATCCACTTTTTTGGATTCGGCCGAACCCCCGAATCCTTCACGAAGGATTTGGCCGAATACCGAACCGAATCCGAACCCTAATTTGCATATGCAAATTAGGGGTTGCAAGGGGAAAACATGTTTTACTTCCTTGTTTTCTGACAAAAAGTCACGCAATTTCCCTTCCTGCCCCTAATTTGCATATGCAAATTAGGATTTGGATTCGGTTCGGCCGGGCAGAAGGATTCGGCCGAATCCGAATCCTGCTGAAAAAGGCCGAATCCTGGCTGAATCCCGAACCGAATCCTGGATTCGGTGCATCCCTAGTGTGAACATCACAATACCTTGATTTTCATTGAGGCAGGTGTTAATCTTTCAATGTACATGACTGAAAGTGTGAATTTTTGTAAAGCTGCATGTCAAGCAGTGATCGTACCCTGACCAGTGTTGCATCTCCGCCGTACCCGGAAAGGAAACACGCGGCAGGGAGGCAACGCTAGTTGGGGCACAACTGCTGCTAGTGCGGGTGAACCATTGACTGGGGAATTGCGATGCTTGAAACCTTGCTACAATTGTATTTTTAAAAATGTTTTTATCACGGAATAAAAGGATTTTACGCTGTATTATTACTCCATTTTTAAGGCTACAACGTGGGATCATATATGCTGACCGGAATTAAATTACTTTGATGGGCACAGAATATTATGAGCGAGCCACATGAGCGTGTTGTGTATGGCATTAAAAGACGTAAGAATGTGATGTTTCTCCAAAAATTCTCCCAAGTTTTTCTGATGTTCCAGCTGTCAGGGAGCCGGGAGCTCCCTCCAGGGAGGTAGTCAGGATCAAGGAAGAAAGCCCACTGTATCCAAAGGGTTAAACAGCGGATTATCAGAGTCCAGGCAAGAGTTCAAAGGCAGGCAGAATAACAAGCGAAGTCCAAAGTCCAGGCAAGGGGTCAGGCAACGATCAGAAGCAAGATACAGTCTTAAACTGGAACACAGGAAACCCAGGAAACATACAGGAAATGGATCCTATACTTGGGCGCCATTCAGGCGTCTTGGTGGCGTTTAAATATTTGAATTTGGCGCCAACGTGACGTCACTGGCATCCTTACGCCGACATCAACGCGCTGGCGTCATTTGGAATCGCCACCGGCAGGGAAGGACGCGCCGCCCGGAGCTCCTGGAACTGCTCCGGGCGGCGATCGTGACACCAGCCACATGACTGTTACTTCACCTGCTATGCTCCTACCCTCCTAATTCTTGATTAGGTCTTTTTGCTTGGCTTTGATTTTCTTTTGATAAAGGCCCAGTCTGGGTATCCACAACTTTTCAGAACTCCTTTCAGCTGTTTGTTTCTGAGAGAAAAAATACAAACATCTGAAAAAAGCTCCCTTTTGGGACGTCACTTCATTTTGTCAGCAAATACTGATATATTGCCTGCAATGTCCTCCCAAATACATAAATTATGAAACGAAATAAAAGAGGGCCCAATACAGAACCCTGTGGGATTACACTAACGTCCATTCTCCAAGTAATAAATGTTTAATTAACAACCATCCTCTGTACATGACCCTTAAGTCAATTTTCTATCCACGTACAAGCCGCATTACTAATTCAACAAACCTTATCTTAAAAAGCAAATGTCCATGTGATCAATAAATTCCTGGTAAATTTTAGATTACCACCTGTTTTCCCTCTAGTATTAAATTAATCCCACTGGTTTAATTCTCTATTTTTTGTCCTCTGCCCTCCCTTCCTAAAGGACTTCTTTTAGTTTTAGGAATACCTTGTCAAATAGTAGGTGTTTCATTCATCTAATAAGAACTAAATAACTATCAAATAATTAACAGGAAGTACAGGTATAGGACCTGTTATCCAGAATGCTCGGGACCCGGGGTTTTCCACATAACGGATCTTTCCATAATTTGGATCGGCATACTTTAAGTCTACTAAAAAATCATTTAAACATTTATGGGGTTATTTTTCAAAGATCGAATGTTAGAGTTTGTTATACCTTGAATGAACTCACAACTCGAATGATATCTTATTTAAGAAAAAACTGAAATGGAAAAAACCCGATTCTGCAAGTTCGTTGGTGCAAAACCCAAAAACTCGACTTAATTAAAAACTTGAATCGCTAAAATGATTAAATTTTTTTGGGCAAACCCTCAGAAAATAACTCTAACATTGAATCATTGAGGCTATTAACATCTTTAAATGGTTCAAAGGACCTCTGCCACTGACTCCTACATGACCTTAACAGGTTTTAGATTTTTGTATTTTTGGATTCAAACTATTTATAGGGTCGGGGTATAATAAATCTCGAAGAAAAAAAAAAATTTTAACCCAGAAAATGTGAGTTTTGACCAAAGAACTCAAATTTTTGTGGAAAACAGGACTCAAACTAAGAAACTAAGAAACCAAGCCAGCCTGAAGCTAAGCATAAAGCCCTTATCATAACATATAATTCTTAGCTTGTCTGTAACTACCAAACTTTAAGTGCCAGCATATTTTAATGACATTGACCTCTTATACCCACAGTACAGCATATTATTGTTCTAGAATTAAATGTTAGCTTTTCTTTTCTCTTGTGGTCACATTAGGAAGAGGGGCTGCTGAAGACCGAAATATAATAATTGAATAAACTTTGTCTTACTATATAACAAATAATTAAACTTTGTTATCCCTCCTGTGGAGCCTGCTGCAGAATTGACCCCATTAGCAATATAATAATTTAATCCTACAATTTTCTATTCTAAGGCATGTAACACTAAAAGGATTAATAGGTTCTACTTTTCCAGGTTTCTCTTTGATCTATGCTGTACTACTTATTCACTGGAAACATGCGGTGCAGACAGAGGAGAGTATAAAATTGGAAAGGTATTTCAATTGAAAATGTGAATTGCGAGGAATAATATATTCATGGCTGTAAATTCAACATGCTGTAAATATATGTACTAGGCTCAGTAACTTTTATTAAGGGAGGCTAGATGTCCACCCTTGTGCCTTTATCTGGTCGTGCACCTTATTAACCAATATAAAAAACTGCAAAACAGTAATAGCCAACTGCATTTATTAAAAACCACCAAAACAACACAAACTACTGTTTAAGTAAAGTTCCTTCACTGCAAACATTTTAACAGAAGTAAAAACATCAAAACAAGCTTTTAAATATATCATTCAAGTAAGTAAACATGAAATGCAAGTCATGATTGCATAGCAATATTTTTCCAACAATATTAAGAAATACATTTATTGCACTTTAGGTGATTAAACGTGTGTCCCAGTATATGATAACTATGTTGGGAAGCTTTGCATAATAATAGCACCTCATCTATAAATGTTGTTTCCTCAAAAAGAATGAGATTACACAAGAATAAATAAGAACAAAATTAAAACCAAAATACATCCCTCATACAGCATTTTCATTTAAATCAAGGTGCTTTTTCATAGCAATCTGTAAACCACATACATATACAGGTATGGGACCTGTTATCTAAAATGCTTGGTTTTCGGATGAGTCTTTCCGTAATTTAGATCTTTATACCTTCAGTCTACTTGAAAATCATGTAAACATGAAATAAACCCAATAGGCTGGTTTTGCTTCCAATAAGGATTCATTATATCTTAGTTAGGATCAAGTACAAGGTACTGTTTTATTATTACAGAGATTTTTCTAAAATTTGGATTATTTAGCTAAAATGGAGTCTATGGGAGATGGCTCTTCCATAATTCCGAGCTTTCTGGATAACAGGTTTCCAGATAATGGATCCCATACCTGTAGTTTAGTTAACTTCTGTTATATTTTACTTTAATCGGATTTGCATTGTTCTGCTTCCTCAGGCCAGTGGCACCCCTTGGTTTATAAACTTGCAGATCTTCCAGTGAGGATATGCCACACTTTTTCAGCTTACTGCTTGCCCAGTGATTGCTGTTTTAGCTGCTTGGATAAATAGCGTTAAAGGAGAACTAAACCCCTACCCTCCATAGTCCCCCCTTCCTGTTCCCCCCCTACAAAGATGTTAATACCTGTAAATGCCTCTAAGTCTTTAATTACCCCTCAATGCAGAGTCAGCACAGCAGAGCACATAGGCACCATCTTCATTGCTTCGGGTCCCTTCCGCAATTTCCCAATTTCCGTGGCTGTCGGCGCATCTGGAAAATTGATACAACTGCACATGCGCCGCTTACTTACTGAAGGCTCCCGAAGCAGTGAAGAGGGCGCTTGTGAGCTCCGCTGACTCTGCATCGAGGGGTAATTTAAGACTTACAGGCATTTACAGGTATTAACACCTGTGCAGGGGGGAACAGAGAGTGGGGACTATGGATGATAAGGGTTTTTATTAGTTTAAGGGTTTAGTTATCCTTTAAACACCTATGCATGCTGGTAAGGAAAACCAATGTGTTAGAACTGTGATTCACATTCTGAATTTCAATCAGGCAAGGAAACTAAAATGTAATGTTTGTAGCGCTGGCATTAGACAAAGCAGCAAGCCAAAACACTTTGGTTTCTGTTCCCATTGCTGCAAAAAGGTATTTATTCCCTGCTGAGTTTAGTGTGGCAACGAAATGTGTTAGCAAGGCAGCCAGCAGGAGGTGAGAATGTATACAGATAAACCTGATGCTACAGTTGGGCCAGGGAGCAAATATTTGAACAGAATAGATAATACCATACATATACTAGTAGTATGTAGTAGAACAGCACTTAAAACAGATCTTTATTAATAAGAAAAATAAAACAATTACCAGAAGTCCTCCCTTCCATAAAAAAAACACTGCTGAGAATTGGCTCTGAGTTGCATGCACGGGTAGTTCTCATACAGTTTCTTTGAAAATGATATTGCTGAACACTCCAATACCTTTAGGGTAGCCTGGAGAGAGAGGATTAAATGGACATTTCTTCTCAATACACATTCACTGCCAGCATCAATAATAATACAAATAAAACAAGAGCTTGTGGAATATTGAGTCTGAGCCAAAAATGTGTTTGTGTAGGACTGATAATCCTACGGCCATCTCTTCTCCAACCATGTACAGTATAATAGAGGTAAACATTCTTCCTCCACCCAAACCAACCAGAATGTAAGAATTCCTAATTTGCTTTCTTCTGTTTTTAGCGCTGGGATCAATGGCTATCCTTTAACTCCTCATGTGCACATTCCTGTATGAGACCAAGAGCGTTTCATAAATAAAAGAATTTTTGGGGTGGAAATTTGGTGAGTGCCATTTTTAATTTTGGATGTCTATTGAACAATTGCTCTTTTTATACTAGGTAGTTTGTCCAAACTTTGCTTCTAATTGCAGGAAATACCAAGTATCCCACTCAAAGTATAATGGTGTACCTGATTGCATAGATAGTAAATGTCATTTCCCTTGGAACTCTCAGGATATCTATATAAAGTTTATGTTCACTATCCCTCTCTCTGCATCTGTTTCTCTTCATTCTCTCTTTATGCAGCAGTTGGGTGTCAGATTGTCATTGACAGTTAGATCCAATATCTTTTAAAGGGGGCGCCTATTCCTAGCAGATGAATTAGAGCTCACTTAACTGATTCCACTTATTATGCACGTAGAGAGACAGGATTTCTTGTGATTTTAATAGAATCAGCTCTAATAATCTTCTAGGCAAAAGGAGCCTCCCTAAAAGATATATTGGATTTACCTCAAAATCAGACTCCCAACTCCTGCATGAAGAGAGAATGAAGAGAAACAGCTGCTGAGAAGGGGATAGTGAAGGGTAACTTGAATATTTCAGAAATGGTTTAGAATTTTAAATTGATTATATTTAGAAAGTTTCTTATTTCAGTATGATGAAGCTTATGCTAAATTTTCATTTTCATGATAGTTCCTCTTTAAGTCTGAGGAGGTATAAACCCTGGATCAATGACCCACGGACCCTTGGCAAAATTAATATTAGAAAAAGCCCCAAATAGACATGGAAGATATAATTTTGGCCCCATACAGAGGATCATTGGCTGTTTATTTAACCAATAGAGGCTGTATCAGTGTTTACCACTCGCCTATACATGGGTACCTTTGGGTCTAAACATGGATAGCCTTGATATTGTATTTTGGATAGTAAGGTTTAATTAGAAGATTAAAAACAAGTGAAATTAATATATAAATATTTATATATTATCTCAAGTGATTATCTCAAAACCCCATCTGCTGGTCAGATCATTTATTATACACAAGTTTCCCAGATCTCTCTCAATTCCTTACTCTGGTGCTCTGTGATAAAGGAGGTATTGTGCCTCCATAATATTTTTATTTCAAAGCATTGAAACTCAGATTTGGACTGCCCTGATGGAAGATGATCTTTCTGACAAAATTCAGTTTTTTTATCAGCCTTAAACAGATTATTTTGAAGAACAGATATGGTAATTATTATCCAAAAAGTTCAGAATTATAGAATGGCCATCTCCCATAGACTCCATTTTACAAATGATTTCCATTTACTCTGTAACAATAAAACAGTTGCTTGTACTTGATCCCAACACCATGCAGATAAAGCTCTGTCTTGGCCGCATCTGACCGCAAAATAGTTTTCAAACAAGTCACTCACACAAATTGCAATGTGCTTTTAAAATTTGACTCTTTTGCATAATAACTTAATTTGCCCCACACTTACAGGCAAGTGTTATGCAAAAAAAGATGGCCCCTGCATAGGGTGAAGTATGGGGGTGATGCCAACATCATTGTGTTGGGCTGCTTTTCATCAAAAGGGTCTGTGAATCTTGTTAAAGGGATACTGTCATGGGAAAAAAAAGTTTTCCCAAAATGAATCAGTTAATAGTGCTGATCCAACAGAATTCTGCACTGAAATCCATTTCTCAAAAGAGCAAACAGATTTTTTCATATTCAATTTTGAAATCTGACATGGGGCTAGACATATTGTCAATTTCCCAGCTGCCCCAAATCATGTGACTTGTGCTCTGATGAACTTCAATCACTATTTACTGCTGTACTGCAAGTTGGAGTGATATCACCCCCTCCCTTTCCCCCCCCCAGCAGCCAAACAAAAGAGCAATGGGAAGGTAACCAGATAGCAGCTCCCTAATACAAGATAACAGCTGCCTGGTAGATCTAAGAACAATACTCAATAGTAAAAACCCATGTCTCACTGAGACACATTCAATTACATTGAGAAGGAAAAACAGCAGCCTGCCAGAAAGCATTTCTCTCCTAAAGTGAAGGCACAAGTCACATGACCAGGGGCAGCTGGGAAATTGACAAAATGTCTAGCCCCATGTCAGATTTCAAAATTGAATATAAAAAAATCTGTTTGCTCTTTTGAGAAATGAATTTCAGTGCAGAATTCTGCTGGAGTAGCACTATTAACTGATGCGTTTTGAAAAAAACATGTTTTCTGATGACAGGATCCCTTTAAAATAGAAGAAAGAGTGAAAAGTACAAGACACAGATAAAAATATTGCAAAAGAACCGAGTCTTGGGAGATCTTCCAGCAGGGCATTAGCCCAAAGTAACATTGGACTGGAGTGACTCAAGGACAAAAAGTCAAATGTCCTGCAATGGTCCAGTCAAAAGCCATTCCCAACCCAAACATATACAGTATCTAGGAAAAAGGGCCCACATCACTCCTAAATAGTGTGTATAAAACACTTAAAACTGATAATGGTAAAAGTCTGGTCTAAAATGTGTGGGACACTTTTGTACACAGCATAGCCCTTTTTCTCAATATTTTTTTTAAGCTTTTCTAACATAAAACTGTCACATTAAAAACATGAATTTCAATGCTTTGAAATAAAACAACATGTAAAAGACAATTTTAGAGCAGAATTTGTATTTCATTAAAATAACTGCTAAACAGGATGATATACTGTACTTGGGGTCTTTAAAGGAACAGTTCAGTGTGAAAATAAAAACTGGGTAAATAGATAGGCTGTGCAAAATAAAAAATGTTTCTAATATAGTTAGTTAGCCAAAAATGTAATCTATAAAGACTGGAGTGAACAGATGTCTAATAAAACAGCCAGAATCCAACTTCCTGCTTTTCAGCTCTATAACTCTGAGTTAGTCAGCGACTTGAAGGGGAGCCACATGGTACATTTCTGTTCAGTGAGTTTGCAATTGATCCTCAGCATTCAGCTCAGATTCAAAAGCAACAGATATGACCCATGTGGCCTCCCCTCAAGTCACTGATTGGTTACTGCCTGGTTACCAGGGTAACCAGTCAGTGGAAGCCAAGAGAGCTGAAAAGCAGGAAGTAGTGTTCTGACCGACATGTTATACATCAAATCACTCCAGCCTTTATACATTACATTTTTGAAAACATTTTTTTTTAAACATTTTTTATTTGGCACAGCCTATCTATTTACCCAGTTTTTATTTTTACACTGAACAATTCCTATACAACTATAGAAGACTCCTAGGCTTGGAGAGGCTATCTAGTATCTTATGCATATCCACTTATTGTGCCATTGGAAGACGCCAAATTTATAATACTAAGGGGCAGATTTATTAAGGGCCGAATTGAAAATCTGAATAAGAAATTTGAATGTTTGAGTTTTTCTATGGTCAAAAACATTCAAATTAGATTTTCAAGATTTATCATACTCTGGCCCTACTTACTATTCGCCGCCTAAAACCTGCTGAATTGCTGTTTAACTCAGTGGGAGAGGTCCAGGGATCAATTTTGAGTTTTTTAAATTTTTCTTTTTTTAAAATTTTTTAAAATAAAATTCGATTGGTCGAATTTCGAATTTATGGGGGTTTAGGGGAGTATTAAAATGTTCCTCTAAATGTTTGATAGCTATGGGTGGATAGAGTTTGTGGGATTACACAACTAATTGTTAATGATGACATACGTACATAAGGGGTCCACAGGTCTCTAGATGTACCACGAAAAAGAAAAAATGTGCATTCTGTTTTTAGTTAAATATCTAAAATATAAAGCTTTTTTATGTTTTGTGATACTGAGTCAATTGCTCTGCCTGTTACTTGCTAAAGCTACTACTTGCTTTGACAGAATCAGAGCAAGATTACAGAGTTTAGCAAGATTTTCTTTGTTCTTGGTTCAGTGATCGCTATTCACTATTAACACTGGGTTGGTCATCTTTAATTTTTTTTCCAGTCAAGTAAGTGACACTGTAGTAATTTTCCACAGCTCCTGTTAAAGAAAAATAAAGAGATTAGGCATATTACTCAGGGGGGCAGCAAACAAGAGTTTATCTAGGTTTGGCTAAGACACTTGGGGGCAGATTCCCTAAAGGGCGGTGTATAACGCTAGCGGAAATTCAGCAGCGTTATGTCATTCCAGAACTTCGCTTATTTCCTAAGGGGCGCAGCCGTCACTTCGCTAGCGAAGGAGATAGACGCACTCTAACGCCAGGTGAATTTTTGCTCTGGCGAATGGACGTAAATTCACTAAGATGCAGATTTTACTTAAAGCCTGCAAAGGTCCGTAAAAAAATATTTTTTTTTGGGTAACCGGGTTCACCCCTCCATTTTCTAACATATGGAACATAAACTATACACTGGGCTCATGTGTAGGGCATTATAACAACTCTATTTTATTTATTAAGGTTCCCTGGACTTTGTAATGCATTTGCTGCAACATATACGTCCATGTAACTTTATCATTTCCCGCCATATACAAATGAGCGCATCTTTGCTTGCCGAAGTTATGCTAGCGAAAATTTGCCAGCGTTCGGTGCCCTGAACACAACTTCACACCTTAGAGAATTGCTGTTGTCCTAGCAAATTTATGACTTGAGAAGTGTTGCGATGGCTGCGAAGCCGTCGCTGGCGAATTTTCGCCAGTTAGGGAATTTGCCCCTTGGCACTGTAGTTAGCAATTGGATGGATGGACAAATATTCTACTCTAGAGTTAAATATTCTGATATTTGCTTGATGGGCAACATTTTGAGTAAATCCTAATATGTTTTAACATCAAACGGTAACAAATTGATGGTAGTTACATATGAAGTGTGAAATTTATCTTGTATTTACAGTGTTAAATCAGGGATTACATCCCTGGAATTGCAATACCAATCCCTCATATACTGCGCATTGGGCCAAGATGTAAACATGAGTTGGTTAATTGTAACAATGTCTATTTAATAATTGTGTTAGAGAGAAAAATACGCAGATTTGCGAAGTATAAAAAAATATAAATGTTGCCTCTTGCAGAAAGTAGTTATATGCACTGTAAACTCAGGTAGAGGCTAAAAACTTACCAGGTGTTCTATTCGTTCATAATTAAAGAACTGAGGAAATGTAGGCTTGATCTCTGTTGCAGTACATTTTAGTTTACCATCACTGATGTTTTCAAATTTTTCTAAACATCGACGGAAATGATTGTAAGCATCACATGTAATGTCCATGTGTCTTATAGTAAAATTAAACCTAAAATTTTAAAAAGGAAATGCATGTTTAATTGAAATTATGGAGGTGAATACATTAAAATGGTTAGAAAAAACAAATCATGTAAGAGGAACATTTAGACAAATCTGTAAGTGGCTTATTTGACATATAGGGTCCTATTTAAATCAATGAGAAATAATGTTGGTTTACACCAAGTCTTTTGCACTTTGCAGCATGACCTGAAATTAGTAAATGAGCCCTACTGACTCTTTACTGCATCTGTTTCCACTGCAATCTCCCTTCTTAAACCTCTGCTTCTACTTATCTCTACAGTTCTATCACTGAATTCCTCTGCGAGTAGTATAGTATAAACTCTACAGGGGGAGGGCATCCTTCCTCCTGTGTGTCTTAACACATGGCACTTCATCATTTTAAATGTATAGATTTTTATTTTAATATTTGAAAACTGCCTGACCGGTTTTCCAAGCAACATTCTCCTAGACTGATGTGGCGATTGGCCAATCACTGGTTGCCACATCATAGCCCTGCCTTGTGACGGCAGCGGTCCACCCCATAATGTCAGAGGTCCGTCCCATGATGTCAGCCCCCTCCCCCGTACGGACCACATGGTCCCAAAAGGTGGCAACCCTAATCAACAGGCATCACAATCTGATGTGGCTGCTGGGAAATTTGGTGTAAAAAATGGCAATAATCCATTACCGCTTTTTTTGCATTGTTTTTGACCTCCAGAATTTGTCTGATTTTTTTCTATTGATTTGAATAGGTTACACCCTAAGAATAAAGTGAATGGGTGGCTTAAAATAAAATACATATCTTTTTAAATTCCCCATATATTTTTCTATCTTTCTTACATTGTGCTGCTGGCTTAACAATTTTAGTAATAATGATAAACAGCTCCCATAATTTACTGCTAAAATGTACAGCACTATGTATTGATGTATGTGTATACCTACACACATAATTGTTGAACTGCAAGTAATTTGTAACAAATGGGGTTGCTGGTTTCATAAATGGGTTCTCATAGGGAAAGTCATCATTACAGAACAATATATCTATCACATGGTGTAAAATTATGGGAGAATGTACACAAAGCGTAAAAGCTTGCATTTAATAGTTTTGGAAAGTGAATTTATAATCCTTTTACTGGCTAACTGCTCATCAGCTATAAAGCAGAATGTGCGGGAGCAGTCTGACATTCTACATATGACATGAATATTTTTACAGATTAAGTACAAAATAGAAAATTGTAATGACAAAATAAAATATAAAAGAATGTGAAAAAAAAAATACAAATTCATGCGCTTTATGTAGTGCAAATATTTCCTATTGGGGTTCTACCCCCCTGTGCAGCGCAAAGCACACTCTGCATGTGCGTCTGTGTTGGTACCGTTGGCACAACAAATTTGGATTTGTAGCAGCTTTATGGGTTATATAATAAATCTCTAAAAAGTCAAGTTTTTATTTTGCCACAAAAAAATCCAGTTTTTCCTCTAAAAAACACAACCAGAAAAAAAAACAAGGTTTAATAAACAGGCACCCATAATTTAAATGTTACATATATGGTATAGTATATACTATATAGTATATATAGTATATAGATATTTTTTAGTTTAGTAGTTCTTGCTCATATGAACATACCGTGTATGCAGCTTAAAGGGGTTGTTCACACTTGAATTAAATTTTAGAGTCATAAAAAGCAATAACAGTACATTTGTAGTTGTACAGAGCATTTGTTTTTAGATGGGGTCAGTGACCCCAATTTGAAAGCTGGAAAGAGTCAGAAGAAGAAGGCAAGTAATTAAAAAAACCATAGCCCTTATATAACATACTAAAAATTACCTTAAAGATGAACCATACCTTAAACGCTTGTAAAGGGAATGTTAACTCATCTATACAGCCATCAATCTTATGTTCCATGTTGGTGTGCAGAGTAATATTTCTAATATTAGTTTGAATCCTTTTGCACCCCTAATAGTTAATTTATATAGCAAACAATGTACTCCCTACTGTACAATATAAAAATATTACAAGTCCCCAAGGAATTTATGGAGTGACTTTTAATATTGTCATACTTTATAACAATATGTATATTAATTATTATAAAACACAAGTTTATGTGACTCATATGATACAAATAACATCACTATGCACCAATTATAAATGATTAAATCACTAAGCACTGTTTATAAGAATGTAATTTACAAGACATTCATGGCTCTTGTGTAAATAAACTGACATTACTTATACATGCTTTATAAATATTTCTGTACTACAAAAATTACCTTTTTTCTGTTGATAAATATATAGTGCATGGATTTCTTGAACTGTGTGCAATTCGATAAAGTGTCTTGAACAGTGCATCTGTTATGTCATCATCATAAATAACTGGCAAAGGGAAAAAAACAAGTATGAGCAGAGCTATATACATATATTGGAGCTCGAAGTTGCAGTTCTGCAGCAGTTTCAGAATTCTTAAATACTTGTTGGCTTGGGAGCTACAGTTAGGCAATATCAGGAGACATACATTTACAGTCATATGAAAAAGTTTGGGTACCCCTCTCAGCCTGTATAATAATTTACTCCACTTTCAACAAAAAAGATAACAGTGGTATGTCTTTCATTTTCCAGGAACATCCGAGTACTGGGTGTTTTCTGAACAAAGATTTTTAGTGAAGCAGTATTCAGTTGTATGAAATTAAATCAAATGTGGAGGATTGTGAGAATGGTTACAGACAACCCAAAGATCACCTCCAACACCTGCAAGAACATCTTGCTGCAGATGGTGTATCTGTACATCTTTCTACAGTTAAGCACAATTTGCACAAAGAACATCTGTATGGCAGGGTGATGAGAAAGAAGCTCTTTCTGCACTCACGTCACAAACAGAGTCACTTGTTGTATGCAAAAGCTCATTTACAAAAGCCACAGTCATTTTAGAACAAAGTGCTTTGGACTGATGAGAAAAGAATTTAGTTATTTGGTCATAATTAAAAACGCTTTGCATGGCGGAAGAAGAACACCGCATTCCAAGAAAACACCTGCTACCTACTATAAAATTTGGTGGAGGTTCCATCATGCATATGATGAGATATGATAAGATTTGGTGCATCCAACCTATGTGAGCACTACTAAAGTCAATGCAATTTCAAAAATAGAATATAAATTTAGGTGGACCCCAGTTCACCCCAGTCCAAGGGTGCATATACGTAAGAACCAAAACCAAGAATGTGAGTTCAGGCAAGTGTTCAGGCAACAAGTAAAAAAGTGCAAAAGTTTATTAAAACATATTAGGACATGGCATAATGTGTGCCATGTTGGGGCACTTACTCATAGTCTGGAAGGTTCCATCATGCTGTGGGGCTAGTTCAGGGACTTCGAATATCGAAGTTGAAGGATTTTGCGCAATTTGTTCGATCGAAGGAATAATCGTTCGATCAAATGATTAAATCCTTCGAATCGAACGATTCGAAGGATTTTTATCCATCGATCGAAGGATTATCCTTCGATCAGAAAATTGTTAGCAAGCCTATGGGGGCTAACATTGGCCTCGGTAGTTTTTAGGTGGCGAACTAGGGGGTCGAAGAAATTTTTAAAGAGAAAGTACTTTGATTATCGAATGGTCGATTTTTAGTTCGAATCGTTCGATTCAAAGTCGAAGGTCGTAGTCGAAGGTCGAAGTAGCCAATTTGATGGTCGAAGTAGCCAAAAAAAAACATTCGAAATTTTAACTATTTTTCCTCTATTCCTTCACTCGAACTTAGTGAATGGGCCCCTATGTATCTACATTGTTATATCTTAATAATAACAGTAATAGCAATTTAAACTTTCAGCTCAAGTGACAAACAACAATATGACTATATTTGTTTTTATGGTTTAGTTCTCCATTTAATATCATGTGCAGTTACCCTGCTTCTGAAGCACCAATATGGTTTACATGCATAAGATTCTGTGTAAACATGGGCACAAACATTGAAGCTAAATTGGGCTAAAAGGCACGTGTTTACTTGGCAGAAAACAGATAATCTGTGTAGAAAAATATGGCTTTGGTTCTTACAAAAGAAGATAAACAGATATCAAATGCCATACTTGTCTCTCTCCAGGACTATATCATATATATTTTTTTTTCATTAACTGTCAAGAAATAGTTAATTTTTAAGTGCTGGATTAACAGATATTAACTGTAAATGTAAAAAAAAAAACACTTCATGACATCGCCAGTCATTTACGCTTTAAGTACTCAAAGGATATAGCCACAGGAGTCCGCTTTAATTTGAAATTAGTACTTTACTGTGTTAATGGCATGATTTAAGCAGTGAAGCATTAATGTATTCATTAGGGGACAGCATTCGCAAGACAACTCAAAGTCAAGACGCACGACTTAATGTGATGTGTGGATGAATATAGCAAGTGGAAATGAATTGTAATTCACAATGTACAGAGGAATGCTGGGCATGGTGTTCGTGTGGTTAGTATTTTCATTTAATTAAAAATAACACCCAGAGAGGGATTTTTAGGAAAACCATGATAATAATATTTTGGAAAAGGAGACGTAAAATGTGGGGAAATCACCTAAAAGTAACTGTGAGGTTTGATAGCAAAGGGAATGTGTTAAGGATTGCGGATACACTACTTAGGCAGGAGAAAGCAAAAACAAAGGATAACCAGACTTGTTTATATTTAATAGGCCTAACAGCAAATTGTAGCATTTTGCTTTAGGATAAAAACATTTTATAAACCCCCCACTTTTTTTTTTAAAGTGTCTGCTTGGCCAAAATGTTTGGAGATTCTACAAAGATAAATAATAAATTCCCTCTCCTCAAAGAAAAAAGAAAAGATAATCACAACATATAGGTAGTTCAAGTGCAAATATAATTATAGATGTCAAAGTGACTTTAAATCTATTCCATTACGTCAAAATGAAATGTATTGTCAACCGCTGCTATTTCAGCACCCTGAGTAAGCTATTATGAACTGATCAACCGTGTAAACAAAATCTTATATACATGAAATGCTCAAAAATGAAAGAGGGTTTAAGAAGGAGATTCATTTTCAGTGGATGTGGTTTTGAGATCAGCTCAACTGGTTATGCCTTAACTACTCCCCGATTCAATTTAAACTATTGCAAATGATCTTTTTTTGATGAGACTGCAGCGAGCTATGCGTTTACTTCCCAGTAGGTCATGTTTCAGAAGGTTATTTATCAAAGGTCGAATTTTAGAGTTTTTTAATACCTTGAATAAACTAGAATGAACTCACAACTTGAATGGTTCCCTATTTAAGAAAAAAATTGAATGGAAAAAAACTCTATTCAACGAGTTCGGGGTTAACAACCCGAAAAGCAGTCAAGCAAAAACTGAGAATTAATCAATTTTTTGCCAAAAAAACCTCTAATCGCTCAAATTCAGGGAAAACCTTCGAAAAAGCTCAAACATCATGAAGGCATCATGAGACCCACTTTATAAATACACTTGATAATAAAGTTTCATTTGTCTGCAACATACTGTTATGTCAAAATTATAAATACCGTATATACTCGAGTATAAGCCGAGTTTTTCAGCCCCCAAAATATGCTGAAAAACTCTACCTCAGCTTATACTCGGGTCAAGCGCAAAAACAGTCGCCGGCGTCTAAGAATAGTCGCCGCGTCCAAGAATAGTCGCTGGCATCCAAGAAGAGTCGCCAGCGTCCAAGAATAGTCTCCAACAATATTCGCCGGCGTCCAAGAATGGTCGCCGGCATCCAAAAACGAGACGCTGGCACCTCCAATGGGAGCAGAAACCCTCAATTTTTTGATTGCACTTACCAGAAGCTGCTGCATTTCTCACCCTCGGCTTATACTCGAGTTAATAAGCTTTCCCAAATTTAGGTACCTCGGCTTATACTCGGGACGGCTTATACTCGAGTATATATGGTAGTTTACAAAGACAATACTATGATAGATATAGAAAAGGTTATTATCTGGTGTCAGTATCTCTTTAAGGAGTAAAATACAGCTTATATAAGAAATATAGATTAGAAGCACAACCTGCATCTACACTCACACCCGAAAATGCTACCTGCAACCTGCGGGGTACCCACAATTCTTTTGCAGGTAACCCGCGGGTAATCTACCTACTGCAGGACCAGTGACCCCCAGCAGTCTGAAATGCAATTTCACAGGAGCCATCTTCCTCTCTCTGAGTCTCCCCAATGGAAGCATAACCAAAATAAAATGCTAGGATATCTGAGAAAAGCATAAACATTTCTTGGACAAAATGCAAAGACATATCTCTGGAAAAAGTTTAGACTTTCAGAGAAAAAAATGAATGCAAGGAAAAATCTTTCTGTAAAATTCTGTATAAGCTTTTATCAGTTAGAAATGCCAGGACTAAAGAAACATTTGAGTGTATGGAAAGCTCTGTGCCTATGGCACACACATACATAAGGGATAGTCTTAAAGGAGAAGGAAAGTCGTTTAGCACTTGGGGGTGCCAAATGTTAGGCACCCCCAAGTGATTGTATATACTTACCTGACACCCCAGGCCGTTGCTCCTATCAGCAGAAAACTGCACCGGGGTTATTCCAGTGAGCATCACGGAGCACTGCTCTTCCGGCTTCTTCTTGCTTCGTGCAGGCTGCACATGCGCATTAGAGAGTTGGCTTTTTCATTCTACTGCGCATGCATCTGCCCCAGGAAATTTGAAGAAAGAAGAAGCCATAAGAGAAGTGCTCCTTGGTTCTCACTGGAATAACCCCGGGCCGGTGCAGTTTTTTGCTGATAGGAGCATCGGTCCAGGGTTTCAGGTAAGTAAATATATTCACTTGGGGGTGCCTAACATTTGGCACCCCCTAGTGCTAAATTACTTTCCTTCTCCTTTAATGAACAAATGTCATCATATGAGATTAAAATCTTCTACAGTGCCATGTCCTGGGGACTCTTATTTGGGAAGTTACACCAACACCAGTTCATCTCCCATATTATTCACTTTGACTTTATGTTACTTTATAAATGAAAATATACATAGTGTAATATAGATTATGGAGTGCACTTTCTTGCCATATTTTCGGCATTTTTAGAAATAGGTCAGTTATATTGGATAGGAATAAGCCAAGCTGAGGAGTTTGGATTGCACTCTGATGGAAGAACGTTGCACGATAACAAGATCTGTAATTAAGGTCAAATGGTACAACATAAAGGAGCAGTCATAATGGCTACTGCAATTCTTGGATAGATTAATTATAAAAGAAAGAAAATTGAGGTTTCTGTGGTTGCTACAAAGTATTCACTATATATCTTCTTTAATTGTGTTTTCTGAAGCCTACTGTGGCATATTATCTGGAGTGTGCAGACATTTGAAGCTCCGACCTCCACTGTCAGCAATCTGCACTCTGGGTGGTCAGCAAATACTCACTAATTACATGGTAGAGAACTATATAAGTATTTACTTTCCCAAGTAATATTTGTATCTACTGACAGCCACAAAGACAATTCTACTAATTTAAAGTGCTACTAAGTAAAGACATTGCACAAGTACATATGCAGTATTGTCAAGCAAAACCTGAGAATATTAAAAACAGTAAAAGTGATAATGGCTTGTTCTGAGAACACTGGTCCCTTCATACAGTGACACTCCTCTGTCCTCTGAGAATGGTCCAAACTGGTCTTGGCTCATTTGGAACTTCAATGCCAAGACCATTTGCACTACTCCGTGCAAGCACTTTCTTTACTTTTTATTCTGTATATAGTTTCTTCTGGTGTAAAGATGCTAAACAAAGCAAACCTGAACCCATGGACGTTATTTTTTCTCATCCATAAGAATATGAAAAGGTAAAATGTTGGGTTTTTAGTACACAGCCCCTTTCTTCTCTCCTGCTCAGCCTGTTAATGATTAATTTTCATTCAGTGAATAAAATATTCTAACATAACAGCAAATTGCAATGCAAGCATTCCTGGTGAGTATGAACACTGTGTCAATATATAGCCCCAATCATTGCTTGGGTCCCTTCTAGGGAGGGGAGCCTCACAGTTTGGGAACAGTTTGCTAAAACTGCCATGATAGTGGAGTGGTTGAGAGTGCTAAATGACATCCCAGAAGAGAGGATTCTGATACTATTGGAAGAGATGAAACAATGGAGTACACTGTATGAAATGGTCGTGTTTGTCGTTTTTTAACTTGGGTAATTGAGCAGGACCATCAATATCTTGCTACACACAAAGATCCTCAGAATTAGTTTACCAGGCAAGATGTGATTCCTGAAAACATCACACAGCAGCAGCTTTACCCAAGAACTCTACAAACATGATGTAAATGGGTAAAAATCAAGGAGGACCTTCAAAAAAGAACCCAACTGAGAAGAAGTACTAAAGTATGTAAGATGATAAAGAAAAGTCTTTACTATGCTCTTGGGTTCATTACAAAATGTTTATATACATACATTGTTTGTTTAAAGGTGGCCATAGACGAAGAGATCCGCTCATTTGGCAAAATAGCAGATCTCTCCCCTATGTGCCCACACGATCGGATCATAATGCATCCGATGCTGGCGGTCAGATTGCCGGACCGCATAACCTGCACCGATTGAGATCTGGCCGGCTTTCAGTCTGTCGGCAGCTTTTATCGGCCCGTGTATGTGGGTCTTAAGCCTCAGGCCAATTTTGTATACACATATTAACATGTTCAGCTACTGTATAAAACTGGTAAACTCTTTATCAATGCATGTGGTCTACTTTGCAAGTAATACAACAAACTCATAAAGGCTAATAGGTAAACATAAATTTACTACACAACACTATCAGCTCCTAAGGTCATAAATCCACTTACAGTATACATTCAAAAGCTTGTAAAGTCATCTTTTGTTATTTCTAGTAAACTGTTACTTGCTAAAATTATATTCCACTAGGATTTTTCAATAATGTTTGTGCATGGAAATCAGTGGGATGAAGCTAGAACTCACAATGCACTGACAATGTACTATTATAAGGCTAATAGACTAATTTAGTGCTCATTAAAACCTCAAACCAAAAGAATCTGGCTCCTCTTACTGTTACAGGGAGCTAACTTCCTTAACCTTAAATATAGGTTTGACATGACTCACAAGAGTAAATATTATGCTATAGCAACCTTTTACAAACTAGACCCCAAACATGTATTTTTTTCCTTCTTTTAATTGGACATATTGTGCTATATTTAAGCTAATTAAAAACACTATAAACAAGCTGCTTTTGCTTCTAAATAAGCAAACATTAGTATTACCATTTCCGACAACTTATAATAATGACTGTGTAGCAATCTGCTAACACACATTTTTAATTGTTTTATACAGTAGATGAAGGGTCAGCAGGATTTATTACTCCAGCAAACAGTCTTTAAATCTTTATTTTTCTATAAGAGACAGACATTTCGATAGCTCTTTCTGCCAATAACGCATGTGCTGTCACAATGAACTACAAGTCATTATAAAAAAATAAAGTTACAATAAAGCTGATACAGAGGTTTAAGATTCACATGCTCATCCTGCCAGATACCAGTTCGCCTGCTTTCGGCCCAAGTGCAGATATAAAATCAATCCGTCATGATTCTTACAAGAATTCACAATGAAAAACAGTCTGCGTTCAACCAGGAACATTTTGAAAGTGATTGATGTTTATGTGTGCTTCCAGGTGGTTATTCATTTATTGCAATAATTGCTACTGAACGTGAATGGACTTATACAAGCAATGATTATTATTACAAATGTACCAATAATACCAACTATGTGTGCATTTGTACATGTGTGTGAAACAATACAACCCGCTGGTGATTTAATGGAAACCCAATTTGTACAGCAGGGAAGGTAAGCAAATAGGACAAATCGAGATGAATTAATTGCATCTGGGTCAAGAATAAAATTTTAATAGGGCCGTATGCAGAACTTTATTTGTCTAATAAAGCTGCATTTATAGCTACTGTATACAGTTCCTAGTGTTTCAATATATAGTAAATACATTATGGGGGTTATTTACTAAAACTTGACTTTTTGTGGCTGAGTTTTTTTGGGCAAAAACTTTGAATTTTTAGAGGAAATAAAAACTTTTTTTTGGAGATTTATTATACCCCAAAGCGGCAAAGTCCAAATCCTAAAATTCACCATCTCCGCTATGTAAAAGTCAATGGCATATGTCCCTTTAACAATTCGAAGATATCGTGATATGCGATGGGTTTCGTTTGATAAACTGAAAAATTTAGTTTTTCGGGCAGTAATCAAAAAAAAAAAAAAGAAAACGAGCAATTCCGGTGCATATTTGAAAAATTTGATTCAAGTTTTTATTTATTTGGTATAATTTTTTTCTGACTGGAGTTATTTTATTGATAAATAAGAAAAAATCGTGGATGCGAGTTTGGTCAAGCTTGATTTAATAAAAATATCAGATACATTCGAGTTTATTAAGTAGCCCCCCTATATGTTGCATGCTATGACATGACAGAAAGCACATTGATCTACAGCAAAACTATGGGGCAAATTCACTAAGCACGAAAATGCACTAGCGACGCCTTCGCCACACTTCGCCAGTGCGCCGCTAATTCACTAAAATCCAAAGTTGCGCTCAGGGAGGCGAAAGATATCGAAGTTGCACTACCATTAATTCATCAAGCAAAGCGAAGTTACGCTAGCGATGCCTAATTTGCATACGGCGCCAAGTTAAAGTACAATGGACGTATATGTTGCAGCAAATACATTACACTACACAAGCCTGGGAAAGCTTCATAAAATAAAACAGAGTTGTTATTTTGCCTTATGCATGTGCCCACTGTATAGTTAGTTGAGGTGCCATGTTAGGAAATGTAGGGGGAAAGGAAGGTACCCCCCAAAAAAACTACAATCTTTTTCAGCCTATCACCCATAAAAAAGTAAAAGACGCCAGCATTTTTTGGGACTCAAATTTTTTTGATGCAATCCCTATCTACTCCTTCGCCTGGTCTGAGGTGGTGAAGGCAAGTCTGGCACAAAAGGTAACATTCAGTAAAATCCACAAGTTAGTGAATTAGCGTCATTACTTCCCTTCGCCAAAGCATAACTTCGCCTGTGAAGTAGCGGTAGAGTAGGTCCACTTCGCTATCGAATTTACGCCAGCACGCGTTAGTAAATGTGCGAAATAACTAAATGACGTCACAGTGGCGAATTTTCACGAGCATTAGCCACTTCGCCCTTAAGTAAATTTGCCCCTACTACTTTAAGCAACAGGGACAGATTTAAGGCTTTATGAAGAAAATGTTACCATCAGCAGCAATGATGACTGTTGTATGATCATAAAGGTCAGCTATATCATCCTCTGTCCAACTGTATGGAGATTCTGAATCTAAAAAGAAAGAACAATGTGATTTCACAATCATTATGATTTTTTATATAATGCCAAAAAATTTAATTAAATATTGTACATCATTAAGCCACAAAACACCTACACAAATAGCAATAGTATACTCAATCTAAAGTTCTCATTTTAGCTTTAATTGGAAATAACATGTAAAGCTGCAACAGAATATGCCAATGGAACAAAATGAGATGCATTTCAGGGCAGTTTCAAATGTTTTGTTGCTGTCCTGTTGAAGGATTTTACTGCATGGGGCCGAAGTAAATTGTAGTTTTAGCAATGTTAAGATTAGGGTTGCACCAAATCCACTATTTTTGGATATGGTCAAATCTTGAATTTTCTGTCAAGAATTCATTCAAAATCTGAACTGAATCTGATAAATTTGCATATTCAAATTAGGATTAGGAAGGATTAAAAAGAACCACTCATGCAGCATGTGTTAATGTGACAAAAAGTCATAGAAAATGTTTTTTCAATCAACATTTCCATAAAGTCTATCTCTTTCTCCTATTCATCTTTCAGTCTCTCCTTTAAATGAGATGGAAAGGTGCTCTTTACTTGGGGGTGCCAAAAGTTAGGCACCCCAAGTGATTGTATATACCAGGGGTATACCAGGGGTACCCAGAGGTACACAATCACTGAAAATCAATACACAACATGATAAGTACTCTGATTTTTACATTGTGATGCCTGGTGATAAGCGTTGTATTTGGTCATCTTATTTTTTTTTTTTTACAAAGCATGATAAGTAGGCCCTATAATGTATACAGCCTCTGAACATTGAAAAATCTCATCACACTTAAACAGCATGATGCACATATTAATAAATAGCAATACCTTTTTTTAAGGTCAAAAATATGTATTAATCCATTACACCAAATGGACTGCCCATAACATTTGTTTATACAACAGATTACTGCTATTAACCCATATTTAAAGAGCACTAACATATTTCATGTAATTTAACAATAGAAAGACATATATACCAAACATAAAATTACTGACTGATACAAAAGGGAAAGAGGACTCTGCTCATTTGAACTTGCAATCTAAATGATGGCTGATCAGACAGCAAACTCAATGCAATAATCACAGAAAACATTTTAAATGCACAGGACTGAAATAACTGGTCTGTGGGTTCACATAAATCATTTCATTATGTTTAGGTTTATGGTCCTTTAAATTTCTGACCATAATAGCTGCAGGGCAAAATGTTCAATAACTCAAAAACAAAAAGAATAAAACATAAAGATCAACTGCACATAGAAAAGACAAATCTACAACACTAGCAATGTCAACATGTTATAGGGATAAATAGGATAAAAGAAATAAGATTGGCTACAAGGAAAAAGAGGGGAAAAGCGGGGGACCTTTCAGACTTATGTATTTGGTGGTTGAGTAGGGCAGGGAAAGGGGAGAGTTTTTGGTATGTGTGACCATGGTTTTCACTCAAACTAGTATGTTTTTTATCAGTACTATTAGTTTAAATTACATACTTACATGTCAATAATGTCATTAAAAGACGCAATATTATATAATACCTTCAGCTCATGCCAGACTATAATTTGGGCCTCTCTGCACAATCATACACAAAAAAACTTTTGGTTCAAATGTCCTCCAAAATCTTATGGGGCCCAGGGCTACTGCACTGTGGATAGTCTTCCTGCTTACTTGAAATCTACATTAATTGCCTTTAGGGTGGTGGCAGACAGGGAGATTAGTCGATCACAAGGAGATCCGAATAGATCCCGATGGTGGTCATTATTTAAAGGAGACATATAGGATAAATAATTAAAAAAAAAAATTGTAGGCAATAATGTATATTGCTGGTGCTGGTTTTACTTTTGGCTGTAAATTAATATTGTCTTCAAAATTAACCCCTTTATTTCAGCTCCCCATAGATGTTCTCTGGTCCCTGTCCGTGTGGTTGTGAGGGGTGGGCGTGTTCTAACACAGAAGCACAGAAGGAGGAGGACAGCCAATGTCAGCCCTGCAGTCACACAAGTAAAGACAGGCTTCAGTTCCCTATCAGGTCAGCCTAGCTGCCTACTATCCTACAGTGTAGTGTGCCGATTACTGCCGACAACCCTGCACAGCCTGGGAAAGAAGGCAGCAGGAAGTATAACAGATGGGTGGGACTAGTAGTGTTTTTGCAGGAATATTCAATAAATCAGCCTGAAAAACTACTTTTGTAAGCACATTTCTTCTATATTCAAAAGAGTATAATGCACTGGTAGGTTCTTGTTTTTCACACAAAATATCTCCTATAAGGATGAAACAAAACTGCAGAAGAGGCAGTGATTGCTCTCAAAGGCAAATACAAATTCATTTATATGTACATAGTTCGAAATTTTACAGAATCAAATAATCAATTAAGTAACAATATAAACAAAACATTTACTTATAGTTACTCAAAAGAAAGTCTAAGTTTATTACCTTCAGAAAATTCTTCCTTTAACCAATCCAATTGCTTTACTGTGACTTTTCCTCCTATGTTAAAAATAAAATCATATGTTATGACAAGTTAGGTATAAGAAATGTATCCCTTTTACAAATCAAGATCAACTTAAGAGAACAAGGTACTAGTCAGTCAAATATAATTTTTCTCCTGTCTTCAATTTGCATTATTTGACGGTGTTGTACAGATATTGGACAACACATAACACACCACTTTTCCTTAATAAGCTTTCATCATTGCTAAAAGGACAATAGCACCAATATAATAAGCACTCTCCATACACCTAAACATATCTACCCTGTTCTTGTATTAACTGTGTTTGCTTTAAATGGGTTGTTCACCTTAAAATAAACTTTTAGTATGATGTACAAACTTAGTGCTACTTTAGTGCAAGAAGCATGTTAATTAACTTTAATAAATGGTAACGACAAGGGCAAAATCTGCATCTATTTTAGTGTAACTGGGGTTAGGTTTGTAAAATTCACATTTTTGTACATATGTAAAAAAAAATGGCATTCTTATAAAAAAAATTGAGGTTTTAAAAACTTGGCATAGCCACAGGGTGCAAACCAAATATCACTTTCTGAATTTCATCAAAAATGTGATGTTTAGAGACAGTTCAAGTCTCTTGCCCATTTATAACAGAATGGCTAAATGAAATATACTTATTATTACGGCCATATGTTTATTCATATCATATGTTTTAGTTTTTCATGCAGGCAGCCATTTGAATAGAAATAACCTATATAAGCAAAATTGCCAGAAATAAGCCTAGTGGAGTCATAACTTCATAAAGCCTTATCGCCCGACAGCTCTGATTTATAATAGTACCCTGTGCTTGTAGGGTGTGCAAGCACCAGTAATATCCTCTAATGGAGAGGCGAGTATTGAATTTTTTGACACATTTTCTCCTTACAGACTTTATATCAACAGGCCACATAGTATTTATGGATTTCAGATGAGAGCATTTATCATATGACTATCGTGCTTAGAAACCTGTGCTCTTAGGCATTTCAGCTGTGTGTAGCTACAGGATTTATGTTACTGTGCATAAACACATGACCATTATGTATGTTTCATAATTACTTTGCAGCACATAGTACGCTGTACAAATTAATTACTGTGAACTATTTTCTGTAGTCGATTGTTGTCTTTAGAAGTGTATTCTTTATACTGCATTATAGCTCCAAAAACTTTACAGCTAATGGCTTGTCCTGCCATTTCCTTTAGGAATTTCAATCCTATGTAGTTTACTAATAAGCAGAGACCTGTACCACACTGTGACAAGTAATATGCATTATAGGTCCCTTTGCAAGCCGTGTAAGTAGATTTACTACTTTGTCTAGAGGTAGCTCCCTCATTTAAAATGAAGAATTTTGTGGGTGAAAAAAGCTTTCACAATACAATGGAGTAACACACCACTAAGTACCATGCACTTCATCATTATGTTAGCAACTTTCCAAGTTCCAATTTTCCAAAGTCTCCAGCAGAATTCCGTGCTTCCATCTTTATCCTTTCTCCCACGTAATCTTTGTTGGGTGCCATACCAAAAATTACTTAATTGTGCATATACCTGCCCAGACCAGCACAAGGGAAACATGGGAGAAAGAGTGAACTTGGAACAATAACACTGGAAAGTATCCTGGGCAAGTATCCTAGAGAAGTATCGCCTGGGGTAGAAAGTTGTGATTTCCATGCGGAGAAATTCCTAACAAATTTCAAGCCAGTAATTTTGGGTTGCCTTTTCATGTATTAGTCATAATATTTTTCCTTGCCCAGACTGCAGTTGAAACTACTATCAGGGTCACTACCTGGCTCTATGGCTTCACTTTTAGGGGGTTATTTATTAATGGTCAAATGGAGTTATTTCAGAATAATTCAAGTTTTTTGAGATTTATTATGCCCCAAAGCTGCTAAAAGCTATTATCTGAACATACCCTAGCTAAAACATGTCTAGGTCATGTAGAAGTCAATGGCAGAGGTCCCTTGAACCATTTGAAGATATTTTTTGCCTTCATGATTTTCAGGTTTGTTAAGATGGTTTACGCTCACAAGCTCAATCAATTTGAGGTTTCTTTAGCCCATAATCCATTTGCGTATTTGAGTCCATCCCCCCCGATTGCTTTTAATAAAGTTTTTTACATTCGGGATTTTTCACAAATAAGCAAACCCCCTTATTGTTATTCTGCATTATTAATGTTTATCTCAAAACGGCTACCTGGCCTGGTTAATAGGAACATTAACCAACAGGGACCAGACAACAGTTTGAATGTATTATATCTATAAATAGATTTATAATATATATAGAAGGGGAGAACTACAGAAGCTTATTACCTGCTGGTTCAGTAAGACATTTATTCAGGCTCACATTTCTCTTGCACATCTCCAACAAGTCTTCGCCAACATCTAAAAATAAGAGATTTTAAATAAATGTGCAGTATGTAATTATAAAATATATAGGCTGTAAAAATTCAATATGCTTAGCTACAGCTAAATGATGGATTTCTGATGTACATCAACAACATCATAGTGGTTATTTAGGACAAAATTTTGTCAACATTTCAACTCAATCTACTAGAAGTATTTTTTTTTTTTCATCACACAAATATGGAGTCTTAACTTATTACTTATGTAGTTAAGCAGGCAGTGCCATTCAAATCAAGTTTGGATAATTCACAATTCGAATTTGAGACTTTTGACCATAAAAAAATATGAAATTTCGATCCTTAATAAATCTACCTCATTAACTATAATCCGTCTCTGCTTTCTTTATCTGCATTAATTATGTCTCCACAATATGAGCAGTCATTAAAGGGATACTGATGGTTTGAGTGATATGCCCTCAACCTCATTAACTATAAAATAAAAACTATAGATGTGTTATTAGTCTAAAAAAACAAAAAATGTCATATAATCATACATTTGATATCTGACAGTCTTATAATTCAGTTGAGGAAGTCTACCCTCTACTGGCAAACCTTAATTAATTTGCAAATAAAAATCTCTCGGTCGAGTTTTTAAAAGGGAAAACTATTATAAATTATAAATGAGCCCCAGTGAATGTTCTGGCAGGGGAACCATCAGTAAGAGTTTATATGCCATGAGCTTTTAGGCTCATAAAACGTGGGGTGCTTTTTAGCCAGCTGGTGCTGATTGAAAATCACTCCATGTTCCGTGAGCCTACATTGTCAAGAAGAAGCTCAAAAAAAAAGAAATTATAAAAATAGCCCTTTAATATAGCTTAAGAGATTTTCATGTCAGAGTATATGCAAAACCCACAAGAGATATTAAAATTAGGCCAGTTTATATCTTACACATATAAATAGCTTTATGATATATACATAACCTTGCTTTAGGATACAATGATAGCCTGCAAAATATATTTTATGTGATTTAATAACAAAAGATCTTAAATGCATTGGGTTAGATAAATAAAACATGGACATAGTCTGGTCTTTTGAAGCTAATAAAACAGTGAAAGTGTAACATTCTGACTATTGTAAATGACAGAACAAACACCTGGAATCTTATGAATAGAAAACAGCAAATTAAATATTAATGGAAATCTTCTATGAAAATATAATTTAAAAAAATATATAAATATATAAACACAACCAACCCCCCCCCACCCATGCAATTTAAAAAAACAGACACACACAAAGCCACCCTCATCTTGTGTGTGCAGACAGACTGGTCAATATTGATTTGTTGCTATAGGCAACTGCAATGGTGCAGTTTAGCACCTATGTTAGTAATCAGCCCACGTTAGAGGACAGTTTTTCTGTACCTATTTAAAAATAACATACTTAGAACACTATTAAATGCTTATTTATTTTAAGGCTACAAAAACAAGAGATCTGTACATTTAACTTACAGAGGAATAATTAAGTATACTCTATTTTCTTAACTGTGAAACTGTATGGACTGATTCTAATCACAGTACATTATACCTATTAATAACAAAGTGATATATTGTTTGTATAAGATTCCTGCAAAAATACATTACAACATATTTACCAAAACGTGTATTTTCCTTCCTACATGACACGACTGTCGGATGTGGACACATCGATTGCATGCGACAGTCATGTCGGATCAATGCTGCGACACCATCCGTATATCTTACCCTACTTTCGTTGCATCCAACTTGACGCCTACGCTTTTGCGCGTCGGATCGCACAGAAAACACCCGTGTAGTCCAACCCTAAGTTTAATGCAACTGCTCGGTCTGGAAATCTACAATTTGTTATTCTGGTTCATGCAATCTTCAGAAAGCTATTGCTTCACATTTAATAGATTATTGCTTAAAAAAGACTAAATCAGAGCAGAAACGGTACAGGAGAATTAGCGTTTTTTGTGTGTTTTTGTATTAGCCTATTTGCAACTGCAAATAGTTCTTGGATTCAACAACCGTAACAACTATAAACAAAAACTCGGTGTGAGGTTTTAATAATAATAAGCTGGCTCAAACCATGCCATCACGACTTAGATAATAATAATAATTCTCAGAAAAGATTTCTATTAACCATTGTTATTTGCAGGTTAAAATACAGTAAATTGTTTTATGCTGCCAAGATTCTGTTTTGCTTCCTAGCATTCATGATATATTTTATTTTTTATACACAGTATAGAGGAAGTCTGATATAAACAGTTTAACAAGCACATCAACACTTGCAATCAGTATGTGAGCGTTTATTTTTAGCAAAGTGTTCTTGCCTCCGGCAAATGAATCTTAGTCCTTTTTTTCTTGTGTGTTACAGAGATGGCAAATAGCAGATGAGCTGACCCTCGAGATTTCTAAACGGAATAAAATGACATCTCCACCAATCACTTTTTTATGCATTAATAAGGCCTTCTGCAAAACATTGACCATTTTTACAGCTGCAATGTATAATCAGTCCTGTTTTGAGAAGTACAGTAGCATCTATTAAAGCCATTTCTGATAACGTGTGAGAGTTCTCTAATTTCTTCTATTCATGTGAGCAGGCAGCGACTACATAAAGAAATGAATGGTGCAGCAAACACATATTATGGCTTTGACCGGCCATTTGACCGCAGTAAAATTATCTAGGAATATTTATCATGCTCTGTAAAATGTTTTACACCAAAACTGTGTAATTGCTATTTATTAATATGTTCTGTATTCCTAATTCATCAACATTTCTGAAATCTCCATGCAGAATCCATTACAATTTAAAAGTGGGGATATTTACGAAGGTCTGTATTTTCCTTTAATCCAGAAATTACACCAATATTTTTAGAGATGCGCTGAATCCACTATTTTGGGATTCGGTTGAATCACAAATCTTTTATGAAGGATTTGGCAGAATCCCAAATGGAAGAATGGTTAAAAATAACCCTGCATGCAAATTCCTTGTTTATGTGACATAAAGTTACATGATTTTTAGGGTTCTGATTTGACTTGGCTCTTGAAGCTGAAGCCTGCTGAAAAGGGCCATTTCCCCAATTAAATCAAATTAAATCAAGAAATTAAGTGCCTTTCCTAATTATTTCACTTTAGAACGGGTATAGTCCATTAAAGTCAATGAAATTAAGGAGAAATTCCAGAGTAAAAAGTTGTGTAAAAAGCGGTATAATTTTTACACCAGAATCATACTCTCAACTTCACATTAAACATACAGCTTAATAAATATGTCCCATCCAGTAGCATAACAAACTCATTTGTTGATGAGTTGTGAGCTGCTGTCATGATAAATACAGCAATTTTAAATATTTAATATTTCTAATATTAAAAAAAAGAGCAATAAAGAGGATAAACAACATATTAAGTATATGGCAGCAACATCTAATTAGAAGAGATTTTAAAAAAGTTACTTACATTTTTTATCCATATCTCTATAACAATCACATCTCAAAAATATAGAAACATTTAAAAAAAAAAATGGATGACGTTTAATTTCAAAAACGTTAACATCTAAAAAATACAATTACAAATGGAATTGTACTGTATTATTGTACTTTATTGCAACACATGGAAATCCAGACTATATTGTTCATTTATAAATGGCTCATTTATAAACATAGGTGCTAAATTGAATACCTGGAGTTGCCGATTGCATCCGGTTTTTTTAACTACTAGTAGACTAGTTGCTCTTGAAAACTGCACTTGTTGATAAATCAGGGGGACTTAAGCTCCCCATAGACGCGACGATTCTTCTTGCCGAACGAGCAATTTTAGGGAAGCCTGACCAATCCTTTGAAATTATCGGGCAGTTAATGGGATTTGAACGATCGTACATCTTATGATTTTTCGGCTGACATCTGTCAGGAAATTGATCGGCCAGGTCAAAAAATCTTTGTCGGTCCCAGTGCAATCTATCTATGTTTGCAGGGCCAAGCAGGCAGCTCCCCTTTGTTTTCCTGGCAAATTGGGTCTTTTTTAGTTGATGGTCAATTCGTACGATCGTTCTGAGAAGATTGTGGTCTCACGATCAGGATCTGATCTTTTAAAAATCTCATCTATGGCCAGCTTTAGGCGTTACAAGTATGAGTTGTGTCTGCCAAAGACAAATTTAACTTAAGGTGCATGCATTAGAATTGAAGAGGAAACATGGCACCTGCATTCTACCTTTTCACATTTGCCACTCTGAGCATATTTCAGTCAAATATTTACAGCAGCTCCCATTTCGACTCTGCAGCCACTAATTCTGGTCAAATCTCAAGTAATTGATTATATGGTTGCTAAGTGAATATCTAGGTCAAGTACTGAATGCCAATGATGCTTTCTCTTTTTAATTAAATTACATATCACAGTCTTGGAAAACTCCAAATCATCTGATCTGATAAAGGTCGAGCTGTCATCAAAATGTATTAAGTAAAATAGCATAAATGAAGTTAAAAGTAAGTCCAGTTGTATATATATATATTTATTTTTTTTAAACGTAAGTGGGGGCAGTGATCACAGGACTATCTTATTTCAGTCCTGCTGAAGTGGTGTCAGTGGGAGCTTATCTTGATACCTGCCTATTGTTCAATTGACAGGCTCAGCAGACAAGGCTCTATTTACATTACAGCAACTTGTAGGAGGGAGGGGTAATGACATCACTCCAACTTGCAGTGCAGCAGTAAAGTGTGACCGAAGTTTATCAGAGCACAAGTCACATGACCTGAGGGCAGCTGGGAAATGTCAAAATGTCTAGCCCCATAGCAAATTTTAAAATTAGATATAAAAAAATCCATTTCTTGTTTTGAAAAACGGATTTCAATGTAGGATTCTGCTGTAGTAGCACTATTAACTGATACATTTTGTAAAAAACATGTTTTTCCACGACAGTATCCCTTTAAGTTTTAGCTAAATTGAATAAACAAGGCGAACAAATGTGCTCATGAAATATCAATATTGTGATCACCAGAGAAGAGAATGTATGCTTGCATAACTTAATTTGATACCTTTTTTAATTGCAGTATGATATAATTTATGACATACTAATGGGAATTAGCAGCTAAAGCTAGAAAAGGGTTAACAGTTGGGTAAAAAACCCATATGTTTTTTTTTGAAGTAAAACACTTAATAAACATAAATTGACTGGTTTGAAAATAAAAATATATATGTTACATATATGTATATGTGTACATGTGTAGATATATATATATATATATATATATATATATAACCCAATAATACATGTTAGGCAATATAAGTATTACATGATGAACAAGCCCTGTAATAGATCTAGCACTCTTTCAACCATCTAGGCAACATAGAGCAGCACATCTTTTTGAGAGATAATGCCTGCAATTCTTCCATTCCATTTTAACATTTACAGTTATGTTTTTCTGTAGTGCTGACAGCAATTAGGAGGTTTGAGCAGGCAAAGGAAACGTGCGATCCAAACCAAATAAATGCCAATCAGAAAAGGTCACATAATAGATTTAAATGCTATATGCCACACTGAGCCTCTTTATCCTTGTGTAAACTTTTACAAAACCAATATATATCATAGTAGGTTGCTGGTAACTTGGTATCTTTAACAGGACCTTATCAGAACATAATAAGTACAAATTAAGTCATCGGGGAAATTAATAATAACATTGTTTATTTTCCATGATCCGTACATCTTTTTATTTATAAGTGTTTACTGCAGCTTTAGTTTCTCTGGAGACACAGTGCAATAACTTTTATCATATGAAATTACTGTGACCTCATGCACATTAACATTTGGAGCGAAACTGGCATCTTATTCATTTTAGACCAAGACAAGCTGTCTGAAAGCTGAAAGCAGTAACATCCATAATGGCAATTACAACAGAGTTGAAATGTTGATGCTTTAACCCTTTGCCTGCCAAGCACGTACACCGTACGTTCTGGCAGGCAAGGGCTTTAACTGCCAAGCACGTACATTGTACGTGCTTGCAGTTTTACATGCTGTACTCTGCATCAGCGGCTTTAGCCGCCTCTGCAGAGGTTTAGCAGCATTGACAGCCCCCTGGGCAACGAGGCTGGGGGGCTGTCATGTCGGTCCTGCGACAGGATTGTCGCAGGGCCGACCTAAAAGAGGCAGACACAGCAAATCGCGTGTCTGCCTTGCTGCTCTGCTTCCTCCTGCTCACCTCGTGTTCCAGCGACGCCCACACACTTCCTGCTTGCTGTGAATCTGCAGATCTGCTTCTCTCTCTTCTCCAGCTCAGCCAAAAACGGTAAGTGGCCTTTATTTTACACACTTGCATATACCTACCTACATTATACACACATACAGACATATTTTAGTAAAAAAAAAACAAAAAAAACGTTTTTTTTAATTTTTAATTTTCCACTTATATGCACTTATATGCATTTATATACACTTATATGGACTTATATACACACTTATACACACTTATACACTGTCACACAATTCTTGGAAGTGTACACACATGTATACACATTTTATTTTTTTTACTTTTTCATTTCACCAATTTGTGTTTTTTTTACCCATAAAAACTGTTTATTTCAGCAGCGTGACTATTGGATAATCGATTTCGGCCACTAATTACGCTGTTGGTGCAGTTATTTTGTTATTTCATTGATTTGCACAATTTTTGTGGTTTTATTGCAATTTTATCCCTGCATTATTGTTCCTTATGTATCTTTAGTATAGTTTTGCTGTTTGGTGCTTTGGTATATTATTTTACTTAGATTGATCCGTCAGAATATATGCTTTCCAAAAATATACTGTTTTCTGGGGTCTTTTTACAGTTTGGGGGTCTTACGGCACATAACGCACAGTTGGGGTTCTCTTTTCAGCAGCTTAGTTGGCCAGCGTGAAAATTCATATGCACATGTTTCATTTGGGGCCGTACACACCATATACTTTGGTAAATCTATGCATATTGGGCATCAAACTATTCAGTAGACCTCTGATGTCCATATTTGGGGTGATTTTTCTTTGTACGTAAAACATTGTGTGAGATAAATGTGGCATACTTCAACATTTTTAGGCGATTTTCAGAAATGTAAAAATCTCTATGTTTATAAAAGTTTTGAAGTTTGGTACTTTGCTGTAGAAAAACGTCTTTATCTTGGTTGTTTTCGTCAGAATGTGTACTTTCCAAAAACATATGGTTTTGGGGGGTCTTTGCTGTTAGGAGGGTCTGAGGCACATAATATGAAGTCAAGAGTCTATGTTTACAGAAGGCGAATCGGCAGCAGAGAAAACTCATATTCACTATTTACATTTGGGGTCCGCACATGCCAGCTGCCTTGGTATATCAATGCATATTGGGCATAAAACTGTTCAGTAGACCCTTGGCATCAGTATTTATGGTGTTTTACAATTGTATGTAAGAAGTTGGTTGGAGATAAATGCGGCCAATTGCAATATTTTTAGGCGATTTTCAGAAATGTAAAAACCGTTGGTTTTATCGCCAAATTTAGGAAAGGCTTGCGACTTGGTACTTTGGAGTACAAAGACATGCATACCCAATTTAGATTCGTGGGAATGTGTACTTTCCGAAAATATATGGTTTTCTGGGGTGAACTTACTTTTTTTCTACTTTTGACCCCCCCAAAACGATGTAAATGTGTTGATTTTGCTGTACCTGAAATGACAGACCATATGGGGGTCTTCCTTTTGAGGCCCCTGTATGCCACGTGCTTGGGTACACCTATACATATTGGGCATCAAACTGTTCAGAGGACCCTAGGCTTTCCTATTTGGGGTGATTTCTCTTGATACCTAAAAGTATGTGGGTAATACAATGCTGCAGGGTAGAAATTTTGAGGTGATTTTTGGAAATATCACCAAAATCACCAAATTTAGGAATGGTTTGCGGCTTGGTACTTTGGAGTACAAAGACATGCATACCCAATTTAGATTCGTGGGAATGTGTACTTTCCAAAAATATATGGTTTTCTGGGGTGAACTTACTTTTTTCTACTTTTGACCCCCCCAAAACGATGTAAATGTGTTGATTTTGCTGTACCTGAAATGACAGACCATATGGGGGTCTTCCTTTTGGGGCCCCTGTATGCCACGTGCTTGGGTACACCTATACATATTTGGCATCAAACTGTTCAGAGGACCCTAGGCTTTCATATTTGGGGTGATTTCTCTTGATACCTAAAAGTATGTGGGTAATACAATGCTGCAGGGTAGAAATTTTGCGGTGATTTTTGGAAATATCACCAAAATCACCAGATTTAGGAATGGTTTGCGGCTTGGTACTTTGGAGTACAAAGACATGCATACCCAATTTAGATTCGTGGGAATGTGTACTTTCCGAAAATATATGGTTTTCTGGGGTGAACTTACTTTTTTATACTTTTGACCCCCCAAAACGATGTAAATGTGTTGATTTTGCTGTACCTGAAATGACAGACCATATGGGGGTCTTCCTTTTGGGGCCCCTGTATGCCACGTGCTTGGGTACACCTATACATATTGGGCATCAAACTGTTCAGAGGACCCTAGGCTTTCATATTTGGGGTGATTTCTCTTGATACCTAAAAGTATGTGGGTAATACGATGCTGCAGGGTAGAAATTTTGAGGTGATTTTTGGAAATATCACCAAAATCACCAAATTTAGGAATGGTTTGCGGCTTGGTACTTTGGAGTACAAAGACATGCATACCCAATTTAGATTCGTGGGAATGTGTACTTTCTGAAAATATATGGTTTTCTGGGGTGAACTTACTTTTTTCTACTTTTGACCCCCCCAAAACGATGTAAATGTGTTGATTTTGCTGTACCTGAAATGACAGACCATATGGGGGTCTTCCTTTTGGGGCCCCTGTATGCCACGTGCTTGGGTACACCTATACATATTGGGCATCAAACTGTTCAGAGGACCCTAGGCTTTCATATTTGGGGTGATTTCTCTTGATACCTAAAAGTATGTGGGTAATACAATGCTGCAGGGTAGAAATTTTGAGGTGATTTTTGGAAATATCACCAAAATCACCAGATTTAGGAATGGTTTGCGGCTTGGTACTTTGGAGTACAAAGACATGCATACCCAATTTAGATTCGTGGGAATGTGTACTTTCCGAAAATATATGGTTTTCTGGGGTGAACTTACTTTTTTCTACTTTTGACCCCCCCAAAACGATGTAAATGTGTTGATTTTGCTGTACCTGAAATGACAGACCATATGGGGATCTTCCTTTTGGGGCCCCTGTATGCCACGTGCTTGGGTACACCTATACATATTGGGCATCAAACTGTTCAGAGGACCCTAGGCTTTCATATTTGGGGTGATTTGTCTTGATACCTAAAAGTATGTGGGTAATACGATGCTGCAGGGTGGAAATTTTGAGGTGATTTTTGGAAATGTCACCAAAATTACCACATTTAGGAATGGTTTGTGGCTTGGTACTTTGGAGTAGAAAGACATGCATACCCAATTTGGATTCAGGAGAATGTGTAGTTTACGAAAATATATGGTTTTCTGGGGTGAACGTACTTTTTTCTACCTTTGTCCCCCCCCCCAAAAAAATGTAAATGTGTCGATTTTGCAGTATCTGAAATGATAGACCAAATGGGGGTCTTCCTTTTGGGGCCCCTGTATGCCACGTGCTTGGGTACACCTATACATATTGGGCATCAAACTGTTCAGAGGACCCTAAGCTTTCATATTTGGGGTGATATCTCTTGATACCTAAAAGTATGTGGGTAATACGATGCTGCAGGGTAGAAATTTTGAGGTGATTTTTGGAAATGTCGCCAAAATCACCAAATTTAGGAATGGTTTGCGGCTTGGTACTTTGGAGTACAAAGACATGCATACCCAATTTAGATTCGTGGGAATGTGTACATTCCGAAAATATATGGTTTTCTGGGGTGAACATACATTTTTCTACTTTTGACCCCTCCCAAAACGACGTAAATGTGTTGATTTTGCTGTACCTGAAATGACAGACCATATGGGGGTCTTCCTTTTGGGGCCCCTGTATGCCACGTGCTTGGGTACACCTATACATATTGGGCATCAAACTGTTCAGAGGACTCTAGGCTTTCATATTTGGGGTGATTTCTCTTGATACATAAAAGTATGTGGGTAATACGATGCTCCAGGGTAGAAATTTTGAGGTGATTTTTGGAAATATCACCAAAATCACCAAATTTAGGAATGGTTTGCGGCTTTGTACTTTGGAGTACAAAGACATGCATACCTAATTTAGATTCGTGGGAATGTGTACTTTCCGAAAATATATGGTTTTCTGGGGTGAACTTACTTTTTTCTACTTTTGACCCCCCCAAAACGATGTAAATGTGTTGATTTTGCTGTACCTGAGATGACAAACCATATGGGGGTCTTCCTTTTGGGGCCCCTGTATGCCACGTGCTTGGGTACACCTATACAAATTGGGCATCAAACTGTTCAGAGGACCCTAGGCTTTCATATTTGGGGTGATTTTGCTTGATACCTAAAAGTATGTGGGTAATACAATGCTGCAGGGTAGAAATTTTGAGGTGATTTTTGGAAATGTCGCCAAAATCACCAAATTTAGGAATGGTTTGCGGCTTGGTACTTTGGAGTACAAAGACATGCATACCCAATTTAGATTCGTGGGAATGTGTACTTTCCGAAAATATATGGTTTTCTGGGGTGAACTTACTTTTTTCTACTTTTGACCCCCCCAAAACGATGTAAATGTTTTGATTTTGCTGTACCTGAAATGACAGACCATATGGGGGTCTTCCTTTTGGGGCCCCTGTATGCCACGTGCTTGGGTACACCTATTCATATTGGGCATCAAACTGTTCAGAGGACTCTAGGCTTTCATATTTGGGGTGATTTCTCTTGATACATAAAAGTATGTGGGTAATACGATGCTCCAGGGTAGAAATTTTGAGGTGATTTTTGGAAATATCACCAAAATCACCAAATTTAGGAATGGTTTGCGGCTTTGTACTTTGGAGTACAAAGACATGCATACCCAATTTAGATTCGTGGGAATGTGTACTTTCCGAAAATATATGGTTTTCTGGGGTGAACTTACTTTTTTCTACTTTTGACCCCCCCAAAACGATGTAAATGTGTTGATTTTGCTGTACCTGAAATGACAGACCATATGGGGGTCTTCCTTTTGGGGCCCCTGTATGCCACGTGCTTGGGTACACCTATACATATTGGGCATAAAACTGTTCAGAGGACCCTAGGCTTTCATATTTGGGGTGATTTATCTTGATACCTAAAAGTATGTGGGTAATACGATGCTGCAGGGTAGAGATTTTGAGGTGATTTTTGGAAATATCACCAAAATCACCAAATTTAGGAATGGTTTGCGGCTTGGTACTTTGGAGTACAAAGACATGCATACCCAATTTAGATTCGTGGGAATGTGTACTTTCCGAAAATATATGGTTTTCTGGGGTGAACTTACTTTTTTCTACTTTTGACCCCCCAAAACGATGTAAATGTGTTGATTTTGCTGTACCTGAAATGACAGACCATATGGGGGTCTTCCTTTTGGGGCCCCTGTATGCCACATGCTTGGGTACACCTATACATATTGGGCATCAAACTGTTCAGAGGACCCTAGGCTTTCATATTTGGGGTGATTTCTCTTGATACCTAAAAGTATGTGGGTAATACGATGCTGCAGGGTAGAAATTTTGAGGTGATTTTTGGAAATATCACCAAAATCACCAGATTTAGGAATGGTTTGCGGCTTGGTACTTTGGAGTACAAAGACATGCATACCCAATTTAGATTCGTGGGAATGTGTACTTCCCGAAAATATATGGTTTTCTGGGGTGAACTTACTTTTTTCTACTTTTGACCCCCCCAAAAAAATGTAAATGTGTTGATTTTGCTGTACCTGAAATGACAGACCATATGGGGGTCTTCCTTTTGGGACCCCTGTATGCCACGTGCTTGGGTACACCTATACATATTGGGCATCAAACTGTTCAGAGGACCCTAGGCTTTCATATTTGGGGTGATTTATCTTGATACCTAAAAGTATGTGGGTAATACAATGCTGCAGGGTAGAAATTTTGAGGTGATTTTTGGAAATATCACCAAATTTAGGAATGGTTTGCGGCTTGGTACTTTGGAGTACAAAGACATGCATACCCAATTTAGATTCGTGGGAATGTGTACTTTCCGAAAATATATGGTTTTCTAGGGTGAACTTACTTTTTTCTAATTTTGACCCCTCAAAACGATGTAAATGTGTTGATTTTGCTGTACCTGAAATGACAGACCATATGGGGGTCTTCCTTTTGGGGCCCCTGTATGCCACGTGCTTGGGTACACCTATACATATTGGGCATCAAACTGTTCAGAGGACCCTAGGCTTTCATATTTGGGGTGATTTATTTTGATACCTAAAAGTATGTGGGTAATACGATGCTGCAGGGTAGAAATTTTGAGGTGATTTTTGGAAATATCACCAAAATCACCAAATTTAGGAATGGTTTGCGGCTTGGTACTTTGGAGTACAAAGACATGCATACCCAATTTAGATTCGTGGGAATGTGTACTTCCCGAAAATATATGGTTTTCTGGGGTGAACTTACTTTTTTCTACTTTTGACCCCCCCCAAAACTATGTAAATGTGTTGATTTTGCAGTACCTGAAATTACAGACCATATGGGGGTCTTCCTTTTGGGGCCCCTGTATGCCACGTGCTTGGGTACACCTATACATATTGGGCATAAAACTGTTCAGAGGACCCTAGGCTTTCATATTTGGGGTGATTTATCTTGATACCTAAAAGTATGTGGGTAATACGATGCTGCAGGGTAGAGATTTTGAGGTGATTTTTGGAAATATCACCAAAATCACCAAATTTAGGAATGGTTTGCGGCTTGGTACTTTGGAGTACAAAGACATGCATACCCAATTTAGATTCGTGGGAATGTGTACTTTCCGAAAATATATGGTTTTCTGGGGTGAACTTACTTTTTTCTACTTTTGACCCCCCAAAACGATGTAAATGTGTTGATTTTGCTGTACCTGAAATGACAGACCATATGGGGGTCTTCCTTTTGGGGCCCCTGTATGCCACATGCTTGGGTACACCTATACATATTGGGCATCAAACTGTTCAGAGGACCCTAGGCTTTCATATTTGGGGTGATTTATCTTGATACCTAAAAGTATGTGGGTAATACAATGCTGCAGGGTAGAAATTTTGAGGTGATTTTTGGAAATATCACCAAAATCACCAGATTTAGGAATGGTTTGCGGCTTGGTACTTTGGAGTACAAAGACATGCATACCCAATTTAGATTCGTGGGAATGTGTACTTCCCGAAAATATATGGTTTTCTGGGGTGAACTTACTTTTTTCTACTTTTGACCCCCCCAAAAAAATGTAAATGTGTTGATTTTGCTGTACCTGAAATGACAGACCATATGGGGGTCTTCCTTTTGGGACCCCTGTATGCCACGTGCTTGGGTACACCTATACATATTGGGCATCAAACTGTTCAGAGGACCCTAGGCTTTCATATTTGGGGTGATTTATCTTGATACCTAAAAGTATGTGGGTAATACAATGCTGCAGGGTAGAAATTTTGAGGTGATTTTTGGAAATATCACCAAATTTAGGAATGGTTTGCGGCTTGGTACTTTGGAGTACAAAGACATGCATACCCAATTTAGATTCGTGGGAATGTGTACTTTCCGAAAATATATGGTTTTCTAGGGTGAACTTACTTTTTTCTAATTTTGACCCCTCAAAACGATGTAAATGTGTTGATTTTGCTGTACCTGAAATGACAGACCATATGGGGGTCTTCCTTTTGGGGCCCCTGTATGCCACGTGCTTGGGTACACCTATACATATTGGGCATCAAACTGTTCAGAGGACCCTAGGCTTTCATATTTGGGGTGATTTATTTTGATACCTAAAAGTATGTGGGTAATACGATGCTGCAGGGTAGAAATTTTGAGGTGATTTTTGGAAATATCACCAAAATCACCAAATTTAGGAATGGTTTGCGGCTTGGTACTTTGGAGTACAAAGACATGCATACCCAATTTAGATTCGTGGGAATGTGTACTTCCCGAAAATATATGGTTTTCTGGGGTGAACTTACTTTTTTCTACTTTTGACCCCCCCCAAAACTATGTAAATGTGTTGATTTTGCAGTACCTGAAATTACAGACCATATGGGGGTCTTCCTTTTGGGGCCCCTGTATGGCACGTGCTTGGGTACACCTATACATATTGGGCATCAAACTGTTCAGAGGACCCTAGGCTTTCATATTTGGGGTGATTTCTCTTGATACCTAAAAGTATGTGGGTAATACGATGCTGCAGGGTAGAAATTTTGAGGTGATTTTTGGAAATGTCACCAAAATCACAAAATTTAGGAATGGTTTGCGGCTTGGTACTTTGTAGTACAAAGACATGCATACCCAATTTAGATTCGTGGGAATGTGTACTTTCCGAAAATATATGGTTTTGTGGGGTGAACTTATTTTTTTTACTTTTACCCCACCCCAAAACGATGCAAATGTGTTGATTTTGCAGTATCTGGAATTACAGAACTGATAGCTCAAATGAGGTGTCTACATTTTAGGGCCCCTATATGTCACATGCTTGGGTACACCTATACATATTGGGCATCAAACTGTTCAGTGGACCCCAGGCTTTCATATTTGGGGTGTTTTACATTGATACCTAATGATGTGTGGGAGATACGATTATGTAGATTGGAAGCTTTGAGGTAATTTTTCAAAAAATTCACCAATTTCTATAAAACATTATAACTTTAGGAAACAATTGCAACTTGGTAGTTTGGAGTACAACGATATGTTTACCCATTTTTGATTCACCAGAATCTGTTCTTTCTAATAATGGGTAGTTTTCTAGGGTAAACCTACTGTTAGTGGAATGTTTTGCCTTGAAATCAGAAGTATGCCGTTTGGGGAGCGGTGCTTTGTACATTTGCTAGTGTACTGCTTGTAGATTTTGATCTATACAAGTGAGAAATCTCCATAAAACGATATATATTTGGTATTGCCGCGTTCAAGAGACATAGACCTTTCCAAATCAGCTGTGTTCTCATACATAAAGTAAATAATGTTTCTGATATATGTGATTGTTCTTTGTGAAACATGATTTTTTTCATTTTATTGGACACTTAGAAGCCTATATTTTTTTACAGAAGTAGAATTACACCAAAATTCTTGCATATTTTGAAAGTTCAGGTTGTCCTGAAAAAAACAATATATTGTTTTCCTGGGTAAACTAAAAGACCGCCCCAGGAAGGCACCTTAAAGTGAAAGAGTGCAAAATATCTAAAAACTGCTTGGCAGTAGATGTTCGCATCTAGTACAAAACGGCTGGCAGGGAAAGGGTTAAAGGAACAGTATACACCTAAAACACCTTTGCTAAACATTAGCACAAGAAATGGGAATTGTGCTGAAAATGCATCCTGTCTACTCTTTTGATAAAAAAAAAATCAATATTTAAAAGCACTAATTTGAGAGTTGGGGTTTTTTCTCACTGAAGCCCTCCCTACCTTTATAAACAGGATCATTTGTTAACAGTTCGTATAGACCTTTAAACAAACTCTTCTGTTCTCTAAGCTGAAGCCTTTGAGCACTGCATAATCAGAAGGCTTCTCAGTGGACACTAATTTTATCAGATCCTCCATTGCTCTGTGGGATCAGGAAGTATCAGCAAGTGCTAAGGTGAAACTAGTGTCATATTCTTGTTTAGTGCAGAAAAAACAAAACCCAGACATATTCATAAGTAAAGAATAGGCAAAAAGTGTGTTTGGCACAAACCCTATTCGTTGAGCTCATTTTGAAGAGTGTGTTTACTTCACTTTAAGATTAGATGTTTAGAAGTATTAGTATCATTCTGCAATTCTGATCCAACCATCCAATTCGCAAGCATTTGACTGTGGCATGATAGCTACAAATAACTCAGGTTACAATCAAGACCAAACCAGAAACAGCACATATAATAGACAAGCATTTCTAATCTCTTAAAGGAGAAGGAAAGCTACTAAAGCAGTTTATTGCTGTCACGATCGCCGCCCGGAGCAGGACCAGGAGCTCCGGGCGGCGCAGTTACCTCTTCCGACGCCGCTCCCAAGATGGCGGCGCCCATGGCCGCCACGTGGGTAGCGGCGCCGGCGCAAAGACGCCTGCGAGCAAGTGCGCAGGCGCGAAGACGTCACAACGGCGCGACGGACGCAGGCGCAGCGCGTCGGACGCAGACGTGCTGACGTCGACGCAAGGGCGCCAAAAAACCCCTTTAAAAGGACGCCTGAGGCGCCAAGATGGCGCCCGAAAATAGGATCTCGTTCCTGAGGTTTTCCTGGGTTTCCTGCTGCGTTTCCTGTTATCCCTGAAGTTATTCCTGTTTGACCTCTTGTTATTGACCCCCTGCCTGGACTTTGGACTCTGTTTGTATTCTGCCTGCCTTGTGACTTGTTGCCTGAACTCCGTTACCCCTTCTGCCGAATCCTTGGATACCGCGATCCTGATCCCTCCTGAGGGGCTTCCTCCTAGATCCGGACGACTCCCCCAGAGGGAACTCCCGGTTCCCTGACATTATTTTCGGGCCATGGATCCCACTGAGGAAGCTCAGCCAGATTTCGGCAGGGCCTTTCGGGGCCTGTATTCCCGCATGGAGGCGTATGAAGCCCGGCAGAATTACGTGGGACACACGCTGGAGGCGATCCTGGAAAAGCTCTCCTTGTTGACACCAGCGACCCCCCTGCCGGCACCTCCTCCACTAGCGGCTGCTGCCATGACTACCCAGTCATCCACTTCTGGTCCACATATTCCTGCTCCGCCTCTCTACGATGGCGATCCTCAAGCCTGTCGAGGATTCGTGAATCAGTGCCAGATTCGCTTTGCCCTACACCCCACTGAATTTGACTCTGAACGTGCCAAGGTGGGGTTCGTGATTACTCGTCTGGCAGGGAAAGCTCTCGAGTGGGCATCTCCACACTGGGAGAAGCAGTCCCCACTGATGGATGACGCAGAAGCATTTCTCAAAGAGTTCCGGATCATTTTCGATGCTCCCGGCCGGGTGACATCTGCTGCTTCCCGTCTGTTCCAAATCCGCCAAGGGAGTCGCAGTGTAGCGGAATATGCTATCGAATTCCGTACACTTGCCGCTGAGACTCGTTGGAACAACGACGCATACCATACTGCATTTTATAATGGTCTCTCCCTCCGCATCAAGGATGACCTGGTCTCCCGTGAATTACCCACGCAACTTGAGGACCTCATTGCCTTGGCTGTCAAGGTGGACACTCTTCTGAGAGAGCATCAAACCCTGAGAGATCGTGTCAGGAAGTTTCAACCCATGTTGGCACCCCGCTTCCAGAGGCCTCTCCTGCAGGCTCCTGTCACCCCGCCTGCCCAAGCATCCATTTCTCTTCAGGAGGAACCCATGCAAGTGGGAAGAACTTGCCTCACTGAACAAGAGAGACTCCGCCGACGGATGTCAGGCCTGTGTCTGTATTGTGGCGGACATTCCCACTTCGCCAATGCCTGTCCTGCAAAGGCTAAGAGTTTTGTACCCCGAGGTATGTCTATGGTAACTCATGTAGGGGGCACTACTCAAAAGTCTCGAGATAAGTTTCAGGAGAAGACCCAAGAAAACTCACACAGGTTTCTCCTTCCCTTCCAGGTTCGTCTGTCTGATAAGACCATCTTCGGGAATGCTTTCATCGATTCCGGAGCCGGGGGTAACTTCATGGACGCTCTCTTTGCTAAGTACATGGGAATTCCCTTATTTCCTTTGCCTTCTCCCATGCGGATCGTCGCCATAGATGATAAACCTCTGGAGTCTGTACTCACGATGACCACTGGCGAACTACCTGTGCAGGTTGGGACCCTGCACAAAGAGAGACTTTCGTTTCTTATTATCTCTTGTCCCGCTGTTCCAGTTGTTTTGGGTCTCCCTTGGCTGCGCCTGCACAACCCCACCATAGACTGGTCCACAGGGCAGATTTCTCGTTGGAGCCCATTCTGCCAACAGCATTGCCTTCCTGCTAAACCCCTCAAGAAGGTAACTATCTCCTCAACCGAGTTAAAGTCTCTTCCCTCCTGTTATAAAGAATTCTCCGATGTGTTCTGTAAGAAGTCTGCAGAATTTCTTCCTCCACATCGCTCCTACGACTGTCCTGTCGAACTCCTGCCAGGAGCCATGCCCCCCAGAGGCCGCACTTACCCTCTCTCTCCTGCAGAGACTACCGCAATGAAGGAATACATCCAAGAAAATCTCCAGCGGGGGTTTATCCGCCCTTCTACCTCTCCTGCAGGGGCTGGGTTCTTCTTCGTGGAGAAGAAGGACGGAGGCCTTCGGCCATGTATAGACTACCGGGGCCTGAATAAAATCACTGTAAAAAACAGGTACCCCCTGCCCTTGATTGCAGAGCTCTTCGACCAGCTGAAGGGGGCGAAGATATTCTCTAAGTTGGATCTCCGGGGGGCGTACAACCTCATTCGCATCCGTGAGGGTGACGAATGGAAGACGGCTTTCAACACTCGTGACGGGCACTATGAATATCTCGTTATGCCCTTCGGCCTTTGCAATGCCCCTGCCGTCTTCCAGGAGTTTGTTAACGATGTGTTCCGGGATCTCCTAGGAAGGTTCGTAGTCGTGTACCTGGACGACATCCTGATCTTTTCTAAAGACCTAGAAAGCCATCGCTCCCAGGTGAAGGAGGTACTCTCTCGTCTGAGGAAGAACTCTCTCTTCGCCAAGTTGGAGAAGTGCGTCTTCGAGGTGTCCAAGATCCCCTTCCTAGGATACATTATCTCTCCTGAGGGATTTGAGATGGACCCCGTGAAAGTGTCTGCCATCCAGGAGTGGCCTCTCCCACTGAGTACCAAGGCAATCCAGAGATTTATCGGATTTGCTAACTACTATCGGCAGTTCATCCGGGGGTTCTCTTCCCGCATTGCACCTATCCTGGCCCTCATCCGGAAAGGGGGTAAACCCAGCCTGTGGCCTCCATCTGCCATTGAAGCTTTTCAGTCCTTGAAAGAGGCCTTCATGTCCGCTTCCGTCCTCCGACACCCCAATCCTGAACTACCCTTCATCATCGAAGTTGATGCTTCTGAAGTCGGAGCCGGAGCCATCCTGTCTCAGAGACATCCCACTGATGGGAAGTTGCACCCCTGTGCTTATTTCTCCAAGAAGTTCTCGTCCGCAGAGCAGAACTACGATGTCGGGAACCGAGAACTCTTGGCTGTTAAACTTGCCCTTGAAGAGTGGCGTCACCTCCTGGAGGGTTCTCTGATTCCTGTTCAGATTTACACCGATCATAAGAATCTCGAGTTCATCCAGTCCCTCAAGAGGCTAAACCCCAGACAAGCAAGGTGGGCTCTCTTCTTCTCTCGATTTAATTTTATCTTGACTTATCGCCCAGGCTCCAAGAATCGGAAGGCCGATGCCTTGTCTCGTAGCTTCACTCCGGTGGACCGCTCCCCTGAGAGACAAGAACCAATCATTCCTCCAGTCAAGATTATTGCCTCCCTGTATCCACAGTTTGCCGACCAAATCCTGGCTGGTCAGTCTTCTGCTCCTTCGGATACTCCCATTGGAATGGCATTTGTTCCTCCTGAGTTGCGTCTGCCTATCCTGCAACAGACCCATTGCTCCAGGCAAGCCGGACACCCTGGCCCAGCTAAGACTCTTGAACTCTTACGACGCCTGGTCTGGTGGCCTGATATCCGCAAAGATGTGAAGGACTTTGTTGCTGCTTGTAATGTTTGTGCCACATCTAAGTCAAGCCACTCTCGCCCCAGTGGGTTACTACAGCCCTTGCCGGTTCCTTCCCGTCCCTGGACCCACTTGTCCATGGACTTCATTGTTGAACTTCCTCCCTCCGGTGGGAACACTGTGATCTGGGTTGTCATTGATCGTTTCTCCAAAATGGCCCATTTCATCCCTCTGAAGAAGTTGCCCTCTGCGGTGGAGTTGTCCCAGCTATTTATCCAGTACATCTTCCGCCTGCATGGTTTCCCGGTGGAGATCATCTCCGATAGAGGCACCCAGTTTACCGCCAAGTTCTGGCGTTCCCTATGCAAAAACCTGGGAATTGTTCTTCAGTTTTCATCTGCATACCACCCGCAGACGAATGGGGCAGCTGAACGTGTCAACCAAGCCCTGGAACAGTTCCTGAGAAACCACGTATCCCTCTGCCAGGATGACTGGTCTGATCTTCTCTCATGGGCGGAATTCGCTCATAATAATGCTTGTCATTCCTCTACAGGAAGGTCTCCGTTCATGTCGGTGTATGGTCAGCATCCTCAAGCTTTTCCCCAAGACTTTGTACTATCTGACGTCCCGGCTGCTGACGATTCCGCAGCCCATATGTCTGCTATTTGGGCTGCTACCAAGTTGAACCTAGAGAAGAGCGCTCTCGTTCATAAGACTTTCGCGAATCGTCGTCGAAGATCCTCTCCTCCCTACAAGGTGGGTGATAATGTCTGGCTCTCTTCCAGGAATATCCGGTTGAAGTTACCATCTCCCAAGTTGGGTCCAAAATTCGTGGGTCCATTCCCCATCTTGGAGATAATCAACCCTGTGGCTGTCAGACTCCAGCTTCCACCAGAGATGAGAATCCCCAACGTGTTCCATGTGTCTCTGGTGAAACCCGCCATCACCAACCGGTTCTCTGGCGGTCAGTCTCCTCCTCCTGCCATCTCTGTGGAGGGTCAACTCAAGTACGAGGTGGAGAAAATCCTAGACTCAAGAATCTCCAGAGGGTCCCTTCAGTACCTCATTCAGTGGAAGGGCTTTGGCCCTGAAGAATGCTCCTGGGAAGGACACCATGATGTTCGCGCTCCTCGTCTGGTGAAGGATTTTCACGCCAAGTTTCCCCAGAAGCCTTGTTCCGGTGGTCCTGAGGCCCCCCGTGAGGGGGGGGTACTGTCACGATCGCCGCCCGGAGCAGGACCAGGAGCTCCGGGCGGCGCAGTTACCTCTTCCGACGCTGCTCCCAAGATGGCGGCGCCCATGGCCGCCACGTGGGTAGCGGCGCCGGCGCAAAGACGCCTGCGCGCAAGTGCGAAGACGTCACAACGGCGCGACGGACGCAGGCGCAGCGCGTCGGACGCAGACGTGCTGACGTTGACGCAAGGGTGCCAAAAAACCCCTTTAAAAGGACGCCTGAGGCGCCAAGATGGCGCCCGAAAATAGGATCTCGTTCCTGAGGTTTTCCTGGGTTTCCTGCTGCGTTTCCTGTTATCCCTGAAGTTATTCCTGTTTGACCTCTTGTTATTGACCCCCTGCCTGGACTTTGGACTCTGTTTGTATTCTGCCTGCCTTGTGACTTGTTGCCTGAACTCCGTTACCCCTTCTGCCGAATCCTTGGATACCGCGATCCTGATCCCTCCTGAGGGGCTTCCTCCTAGATCCGGACGACTCCCCCAGAGGGAACTCCCGGTTCCCTGACAATTGCCAATAGATTAGCCACAATAGTGCAAGCTATAACACTATATTTATTCTGCAGAATGCTTCACCATACCTGAGTAAACAGCTCTTGAAGTGTTCTCTGTTTTGGATAGCAGCTGCCATATTGGTTTGGTGTGACATCACTTCCTGCCTGAGTCTCTCCCTGCTCACTCATAGCTCTCGGCTCAGATTACAGCAGGGAGGGGAGGGGGAGAAGAGCAAACAGAGCATGCTCAAGGCAGTGCAATGAAGGTTTAAGCTGAAAACAGGAAGTCTGATACAGAAGTCCATGTGTACAAAATAGAAGGAAAGAAATGTGGTGTTTCTTTTGACAGAGGACTCAGAGCAGCATTACTTTGATGGGTTACTGGTGTATATATACAGACCTTTCTAAATAAACGTACTTCATTTTAGCCTTTCCTTCTCCTTTAAACCTGATGCACTTATCAATAATTTGCAATGAGTAGAATGAACTTGTGTGATGCTGTTGATTTAATTTTGTGTCATGCTGTCGATTAGTATAGTGTTTAATCTAGACAGCAGTTAAAAAAGTGATACTGACACTAACAAACTAGTTTTTAAAATATGTGTACATTTAAAAGTTACCTATAGGTCACGTTGATCATTTTTTGCTGAGAGGTTTGTTTTTGTAAATTATTGTTTGTTGAAGTTTCTAAGCCTGATTGTTTTGCCAACCTGACTGTCCCATCTCAGCCTGTCAGTTAAAGTTTCTAATGGTAACGGACTCCTGCTGCACAAATATGGCAGCCCCCTCATACAGGAACATGGGGCATCAAACAGGTAATGTAAAATCATCCTGCAAATACTTTATGGCAAAGTCATAAGTAGCTTTCAAAGGCAATATTATGATATATATAAAAACAAATTTAATTTCTGGTGTCAGTATCTCTTTAAGTAAGTTTGAGGGTTATGTATTTCTTTAGAATGTATGAAGAATGCAACCACATGAAGCAGCAAAATGGCTGCTAGTCTAAACTCCACCATTATGGCTTATAAAATCACATATTCAGTTTAAAATTCCCTTGGATAGAAATATATTTTGGCATGGCCCCTTCACAATCAGCCAAAAACTCTGAAATGAATAAGCATCTTCAGTTTCATGGAAGTCCCAGTGGATGGGAAAGCCATGTAGTGAGTTTTAAATGGTTAAATACATCATGACTTGTAATTTCATCTTATATTGAAAAATTGTACAGTGCTGACACTTTTTAGCCTCATATAGAAAGTAGATAGAAAGATAGAAAGGCTGAAAATTGTAATCTGATATGAAATATGTAGTATTTCACCTAATTTACATATCACATCTACAGCCTGAGGGTGATGTTGCTGGCAATAATACTTTCAATGCAGTCTAAAAGTCTGAGAATGATAAATACGTTTTGTGCCTATGCTTGGAATATGCAACAGTGGTGCTCTGGTTATTCTGCTTTAATTTCAGTGAACCTTTGCAGGCACAATCCATCATATTATCCCTTCATCAAACTGCGGCCTGACACATATAGCTACTGTTATACAGATGTGGGTGATTCTTGCCCCTCATTTAAATTTGGTTTCCAAAGGTATTTAAATAGCAGCACATCAATAATCCTCCTACTTGTGCAATAAGGCAAAAGTTAACCACTGGAAACCAGCTTAGTAGAGCCAGAGAGCACTATTTATAAAATGATCTAGAAAGCATCAGATGCTACCTCCATGCAGAACACTGTATATATGGCATATGGCATATGGATCCCATTACACAGATACTTGAGAGAATTAGAATCTTTGATTTAAGCATGGCTCCCTACTGTAGCATCACCTTATTTATCATATGAAATACTTTTAAAGGGGATGCTCCCCTTTGTATTAACTTTAAATATGATGTAGACTTGTAGAGACAATTTGAAATTGGTTTTCATGTTTTATTATTTGTGTTTTTTGAGTAATTTAGCTTTTTATTCAGCAGATCCCCAATTTGCAATTTCCGCAATCTGCTTACTACAGTTCAAATGAATAAGAAACAGGAATATGAATAGGAGAGGGCATGAATTGAAAGAGGAGTAATAAAAAGTAGCACTAACAATAAATATGTAGCCTTGCAGAGCATTTGCTTTTTAGATGGGGTCAGTGACCCCCTATTTGAAAGATGGGAAGAGTCAGAAGAAGACAAATAATTAAAAAACAATAAAAAATAAAGGCTGAGAATTAGCCATTCTATAACATACCACTGTGGTCACAGCTGTGCTGAAGAAGGCATTTTTTATATTTATATAATATTTTATATGATATATAATATTTTATATTATACATTTTATGTTTTATAACATCAGCTAGTACCCCCTCCAAGTTGCACTGTGTATTTATTAGGGCATTCTTTCTTCATGTATATGTGCATTTAAATTTACATTACCCTGGCACTATTTCCCAGCTCACAGACTGGTGCAATATTCTTCCTTCACTGTTCCCTCCCTCATCTATCCAGCAGGAGGAATAGAAAAAGGCTTCTGAGAAAAAGGCTTCTGACAAAAAGCAATTTCTTAGGAGCAAAAGTTAGCTGCAACTACTACAAACCCACAAGGTTGACTGCAGGGAAAGTAGCACTTATATACACTCCAATGCATGATGCTTTCTGTGCATTTATAACATCACTGACACCTCAGACGCAGACATGTGCATGGATGTAGGTGCTCATTAGCACAGGATATTTTTACGGCATAGTTATGGGTATTTTACAGTTGTAGTATCCATCGTAAAGAAAAAGGACATCTCGATTTAAGTTAGAAAAATAAAATATATATTAATGTTTCTCAAATATTAAAGATTTATTAAGTGCAAAAACCTAAAAACCGAATGCAGCTATGGGATCCCTTATCCATATATATTTTGTAGATAATTGTAATTTTTAAAAATAATTTCCTTTCATTTTTATAATAATAAAACAATACCTTGTCCTTGATGGTAACTATGCTAAATTAATCCATTTTGGTTTCAAAATAAGCAAATTAGGATTATTTAATATTAAAAGGAGAATTCAACCCGTAATAAAAAAACCCTCCCCCATACCCTGGGTAGACCCCCCTCCCTCCAGATTATCTGTCCCCCCCCCCCGGGCAAATGGCTCTAATGTTTTACTCACCCCTCCATGCAGATTCTGGCAGCCATCTTCTTTCTTCTGTCATTTTCGGAAGTTTCGGCGCATGCGCAGTTGGAGTAAATTTCAGGTCCCGAACCACTGCACATGCGCCGAAAGTCACGTAAAAGTTTTCAGAAAATTTTCGTGACTTTTGGCGCATGCGCAGTGGTTTGGGACATTTACTCCAACTGCACATACGCTGAAAATGCCGTCAAGACATGAATATTACCGGAGAAGAATAAGACAGTAAAAAATTAGGGGCATTTGCTCGGGGGGCAGGTAGGCTGGGGGGGAGGAGGGGGTCTACCCAGGGTAGGGGGAAGTTTTTTTTTTATTACGGGTTGTATTCTCCTTTAAATTACTTTTAGCACACTTATGGTATAGTGGCCCAAATTACAGAAAGATCAGTTATGCAAAAAAAAAAAAAAAAACAGAAAACTCCCAAGCATTGCAAATAATAGAACCTTTACTGTATAGAAAAAACTGTCATCTAAAAGTTGGTGAGATCATGTAGAAGTCAATGGAAATTGTATTTTTAAAATTCACCCTCATTTTTGATTCAAGTTTTTAAGATCAATAAGACGTTTGGCAGGCTCATTTAAAATAAATGATAGAATGTGACTTTACTGTGATTGCTTTGTTTTTCATGTTTTTAAGCAATTGAGTTTTTTTCATAAATAAGCTCACATTTGATATTTTTGAGTTTTTTCAGATTAAAAAAACAACTGAAGATAAGAATTCTGATAAACCTGACATTTAGGGAGTTATTTATCAAAAGTCGAGTTTTATAGCTTTGTGAGGTGTTTTATACCTCTATTGAACTCACAACTCAAATGTTTTCTCATTTAAGAAAAAAACTTGAAAGGAAAAAATCAGTGTATCAGTGAATTTATGGGGTAAAAAAAACCCTGAAAACTCGAATGAATCAAGTTTTCCATGAGAAAAAACTCAAATTGCTTGAATGATTTCAGTTTTCGAGCGAAACTCACTGGAAAAAAACCTGAACATCTTCAAATGGTTCAAGGGACCTCTTCCAATGACTTCTACATGACCCTTGACAGGTTTTAGCTGTATATAGTATTTTCAGATTTGAGCTATTCCAGCTTTGGGGTATAATAAATCTCGAAAAATGTGAGTTTTTTTTTTTTTTTTTTTTAAACACCAGAGGTTTTTTTTAACCTGAAAATTCTAGTTTTTAACTAAAAACTACATTAGAAAAACTCAGGAAAACACAACCTGACCTTTGGTAAATAACCTCCTTAGTATGCCTCATGATAATATTTACCTGTGCAGTATACGGTCTTGGCAATCATAGCCATAATAATGCTTGTGAAACCAGTGCCTGCTCCCAGTTCAAGCACAGTACAGTCTCTGAAGAGATCAGGCTGCCAGAGAATGTAATCAGCAAGAAGGAAAGCACCTCTCCAGATCTACAAAGAAGGACAGGCAAATGATAATTTAAATAACTACTACTGCGCATACATTTTTTATTTCTATGTTTATAATGTAAAAGTACTGACGTCATAAAACATTGGAGACCTATTTAGCAGAGCTAATATTTTTTAAAGTAACAAAACACATTGTCACACTGCAGTTTAGAGTATGGGAATAAAATACTACATCATACTGAATTAGTGAAGCTATACTGCAACAACAAGATATTCTGTTTTAAAAGGAAAACTAGTTCTGAAAATATACAATAGATAGGATTTTCGATGTCAGACAAACCCTGTTATACACCATTATTGCAATGGAAGAAGGCATATACAATATAATGGTTTTAGAACAAGATAGTAAGATACTGGCTAAGTGACCTTGATGTTTAGTTCCTGATACACTGAGATTTTCATCTAAAATAATTAGAGTAATTTCCAAGCGTAAAAAGCAGAAAGCACAAAACCTGGTCTTGGCACTTGCTTGTTAGAATTTATCTTGGCCAGCTTAAATATATTAATATATTGCAATACATGGACAAACAATGCCTGTTTTGTTTAAAGGGTGAGGCATATTTTTAGTAGCTTAAGGCACAAAATGTTTTAATGTCCTAAACATATTGATAATGGGTTGAGTGCAGATAACTTCTTGTATTTGTCTATTTATATAAACCATAACTACTATACTTATGCCGTCTCAGGGCGTAATGCTCTGTGCTCTGCAGAAAGGAAAATACTCATTGTGCCAGTAAAAAATGTAATTAACTTTGCATTTTAAAGCATAATAATTTATCAAGCAGTCCCTTGCCACAATGAATACAACCTTAAATAAACAATACCCACCAGACATATCCCAGACCAACTTAAGCAAAAATAGAATAAAGAGTGTGCTTGTACACACACACAGACAGGACATACCTGCTTACCAACGTCCTCTAGAGGTGTTGCCATAGTGTGCTCTGAAACCAAAAAAATAATTATATTATTATTACAATACCTTGGTTAGTATGGATACAAATTAAATGATTTAACAGGTTAAATCAATGCTTGCATAACTGGAATTAATTTCAATAGACTTATATTATATTGGTAACCTGTTGCACAGAATTGTATACAGAGTTGTGTATCAGTAATGAACCAGGTGACTCACTTGTGTCTTCTTAGATAGGAGCTGAGAACTATATGGAAAGTCTAATATTATTTTATAGACATTCAATGTACACAAGTTGTCATAGGAACTAATATAAAATATACTGATAAATAAAAATATTTGAAAATGTAGTGCTACTAGAGTGATAGGGAAAATAATACTATTTCAAGGCAGCAACCAGCACCAAATTGATGAACAAAGCATGCTTGATTTATAAATACACAATAAAATTAATAATAATGCACTTTGCTTTACTAGTTATCAGATAAGACTGGTTGCATGAAGCGTTGTAACTTTCTTTTAGAAAGTTAAGACAGGATAGTCATTTACCACAGTCGAGTAAAGTGATACTATACCTATATATATATATATATATAAATATTACATGCCACTTGTAATAAGAAACTATACTTAAACATATGCCTAACAAGGGTATCAATGTCTAAAGACTTTTAAAGTGATAGTGCCACATTCTGTATTTATCAGGAGCATGTCACTATGACTTAAAATAAGCTCTAGTGAGACATGTTCCCCCCTGCTTCCCCTGCTTTCAACAGCTGCATTTCCTGATGCCTCAGAAGTTGACATCAGGCTTGGGAAAGGAGGCAAAAGGCCTATTAAGAACTTGGCAGTACTTAAAATGAAGCATTGACTGCTGGGACATCAAGGAGTCGGACTCACCTGCCTAACGCGTTTCGTCGTGCGACTTCTTCAGAGAGCGACGAAACGCGTTAGGCAGGTGACGTCATTGAAGTGCGCCCCGTCCTGTACACGAGGAGAAAGAAACGCCAGCGAAAACAAGCCGGTGAAAAAACGCCAGCGTTTGTACTTTTATCATCTTAAAGATTCCTGGTGGACTCAGTGGGTGGACGTTTTTACACAAGGGAAGCCTTCAAGACGTATATACCCGGATACTCCTCAAGATCCACTGCATGTGAGCTGTTAATCATACGCTTTATCGATTCGAAGGTCCTTTTCGTGAACTATTATATGCAAGTTGAAAAATATGTGTTTGTGAGTACCCACCTATACAAAAAATTGCTTTAAGGAAAGTGTTTAAATTTTCTTTTGGTGGTGGAAAATATTACATGAGAGAAACACCTAGATGGTAAAAGATATTGGTTTTTGCTGTGCACAAGAGGTGGCAACTTTGTAAAACAATATTACCCTATATCTTTCTCTTTGTGTTTGTCTCCCGTGCCTTTTGGCGCTGGCTTTTTATCTTTCAGTAATTGTTTTTTCGGACTTGGAGGGATACAAGTAAAAAAGCCGGCTGGGAATAGTGGACTCAATTGGACATTGGTCATTTTTTCCTTTCTAGGATTTTTTTGTGCACATTTGTCAAAAAAGTGTCACTATCCCTTTAAAGGAGAATTCAACCCTAAAGTTAAAAAACCCCTACCCTGGAATGGATAGTAATTCAGTCTCAGCTTCTACTACCTATTACTTTTTGAAGACATATTAAGGATTAAGTACATGTTGAAGATGAAGTCTTAAATAATTCTACTTACCAATTTTCACTATGTTATGACTGCTGTCAATATTTTCTTCACAGGTATAGTCTTCCTCATTTCCAATTGTAATTATGGTGGGACATACAATATTCCGAGCAGAGTTCTGTTCCCTTCTCTCAGAAAAAGATTGAGGTCTTCTAGTGACTTCAAGATCTCCATCTTGATCAACCAGGTTTCCTATATTCTCTGAATCATTTTGCTGTATGCCTTCAGGAGAACAAGGACTATAATCCTTTTCTGTATCTTCTGTTTTCTTATCAATAAAGGAAGATGCTTTCCTTACTGTCTCTTGTGTGTTATTGTGGGAAAGAAATTTAAACACTGACTGGAAAACTAAAAAAAAAAAAAATAAGGGAATTGAAGATGTTTTACAAAGTAACCTCAACTGATTTGCTGTGGCCAATAAGGCCTTACTTCCATCTCTATATACAGTTTTGTATAGATATGCAGAGGGCTGAAAACACAGAAATGACAAAGATTTTGTTGTCCTGTTAGTGCTGTCCTTGGCCCTGTGTAGTTTATTTGTACCCAGGTTTGTTGCTATACTGTGTATGGTGTAAACCTGAGGGATTTACTTAGGAAGAAGGAATACATACAGTTGCCCATTGGGGAATCAAAATGTTTTGATAAAAACTTACTTTTGTTTTAGCTGGTAATTAAATCCCATCAGTGCAGTCACTTGTTTATGTACATATATGTTGCACTGGAAACCAGGTATTGGAACTGCATAATATGTGCACCCTATCTAGTAGTATATATACCAAAATATTTTGCTACTAATTTTTAGTAGGCAATCACAGTCCGTGAATGTTCACAAGCAAATACTTTAGTTCCCTATCAGGTTCATTTAGCTGCTGATTGGTTCCAATTCTACTGTGCTTAGAGCTGCTGGTTTCCCTGCACAGCCTGGGAAAAGAGGCAGCAGGAAGTGAGGTTTTTGGAGAAATTCTCAATAAACCAACCCAAACACTACTTTTTTAAGCACATGCCTTACATATTTAAAAGCCTAGTGCACTTGCACTTCCTTGTTTGTAGTAAATAGTCACTTTACTTCATTCAGAAACAATGTGACATTTATTATTTGGAGATTTGAAGTTCAGTGTTCCAAATTACAATTGCAAACAATAAAAAACACTGTCAAGGCAAGGACATATCTATTATGAACAAGTTCTTCAAAGATTACTCATAGATTACTAACAGTTTGGTAGTTACTCTACCAGTCTGCACCCCTGTCTAGTAACCAATAAAGAACAAAGCCCTTGGAAAGCTGTTCTATTTTAAGTTTCTGATATAGTATGTGTGCCCCTAATGATCTTTTAGATCAAACTAGGTTGCTCTGTCTACTATTGATAAGTCACAAAGACCTTCAATAATACATTTTAATTGTCTCCTAGAGCCCAACAGACTGTTGAAACTTTTATTCTTGAAGTTCACCTTCATCACTTGGTGGGCTCTTCGACTTTAGTATAGACCATTATACCTCAGCTCTGCCAAAAGACCTTTGCCAGGCCCAATAGGTGTGCTCCTTTCAAAGGTTCAGTTTCACAATCACACTGGATATCAGTAAGAAAGCCAAGGCAGCTGCCCCATTGTGCTTCTTTGATACTACTACCTCTTCAAGACAGGTGGGGTGTGTGGCCCCCAAAAAATGTGTGATACTCCACCATTTAATAACAGGCAAAGTATGTGCCCCCCAGCATTTTATGACAAAGCAAGCAACTGCAATGAAGAGTTTCTCTTTCACTAAATGCACAATCGTTACCACCTGAGCACTTCAAGTCTGCGCATAACCTATTGTAAAAGACCTGTCATTTAGATATTGCAGCTGTTAAGTACTGCTGAAAAATGCACCTCCCAATTGTATGCGCATGCGAGCTGAATTGCAGCCAATGACATGATGGTGTGAGCATGCAAAGTAACAATTTCTGGGCTCAACTCGAAACCTACATACAGGGTATTGTTTGCCTTTGAGTTAAATGTTAGTATGATGTAAAGAGTGATATTCTGAGACAATTTGCAATTTGTTTTTCATTATTTGTGGTTTTGAGTTACTTAATTTTTTATTCAGCAGCTCTCCAGTTTGCAATTTCAGCAATCTGGTTGCTAGGGACCAAATTACCCTAACAACTATGCACTGATTGGAATAAGAGACTGGAATATGAATAAGAGAGGGCCTGAATAGATAGATGAATAATAAAAAATTATCAATAATAATAAATGTAGCGTTACAGAGTATTTGTTGATCAAATGGGGTCAGTGGCCCCCATTTGAAAGCTGAAAAGAGTCAGAAGAGGAAGGCACATCATTAAAAAAAAAAACTACAAAAACAATAATGAAGTCCAATTGAAAAAGTTGCTTAGAATTAGCCATTCTATAACATACTAAAAGTTAACCTAAAGGCTAACCACCCCTTTAACACCTGTTAGCATAAGAGACATTAAGGGGTAAATTTATCAAAGAGTGAAGTTCCGCCACTAGAGTGAAATTCCGCAGCTCTCAATTCGTTTCTATGGGATTTTGAAATGCGTATTTATCAATGGGTGAAAGTTCACCCTTTGATAAATACGCCTATAAAAATCCCATAGAAAGGAAAGTGGCGGAATTTCACTCTAGTGGCGGAACTTCACTATTAACTTCACTCTTTGATAAATATACCCCCAAATATTTCCCTTCCTTTGTGTGTATTGCTTTCACTCTCAAGTTTTGCATTTCCCTGCCACTTCTAGTTTTTGACCATCATCTCTAAAATATTTATGATGAATTGTTCCAAGCTCAAGCTTACCTTTCTGATACTGCTGCCCTACGGAAAAAAACTACTTTTGGATAACATCATCCATTTACTTCAGCTTTCTACTAAGTTAAAACTTTTCTCTTCCCTGTTGAGTTTGTTGGACATTTCATATGTTGTAAATTATATGGTTACATATCTTCAATATGAGATTGCAAACACTACTCACATCTATCACTTTCAACCTTTTGTTTAAGTGAAACCTACTTAATTTCTAAGTGACCCAGAGAAAGGCAAAAAACCTCACCTGAGGCCTCTCCAATTTGCCTCAGAAGAGGGAAAAATTGCACCTTACTCCAAATAACAGACAATTCCAAGGATCATCTTTGTACAGAAAGTTAATGGCAGCAACCTTGTATGCTAAAAATTATCCACTCCCCTTCTTTTTTTAGACTATGTAATGTATCTGCCAGTATAAATACTTCAAGGCAAGAGATTTTCAGTATTCCAAGAATAGGTTACTTTCTCATGACACTTTTCCTACCATATAGTAATACGCAGGTAAAGAAATTGCCAATCCGCATTTACTCTAACCTGTCCTGTCGCAACCTGAAATGAACCTGTTCCGACATTCAACAATTGCCTATATACAGCTGCACCTGACCCACCCATCTCTGATGCCTCTAAAGGGAGCAGGACTGGAGCGAGTATATAAATGAAATATGACAGTGATATCTGACCACAGAAATTTGTTGGAGAGGGCTGGGGTGATGGAGTAGTAGGGTGGGTCCTGATCCAACTGCCCAGTTTTCCATTAGGACATTAGTAAATATACCATATTTGATGCCTAAAGGAGAATATTTTAGCAAAACACTGATAAGGCACCTGTTTGGCATCTGATTACTTAACTTTATCTAAAATGCCTAAAACTCATTGTCCATTAACTCTACTCTCTACTATAGATCTTCAGTGGATCCTACAGTCCACTGCAAAAAAAAAAAAACACTAATGAGTAATCAATGAACTGTATTGATAGAAATGTATAAATACATAATCATATAACTCATGGTCAATTAATTAGCTATAAATGATTTATATTTCTTATGAAATCACTAACAATACATATTTGTATGTATATTATTCTTCCTCAATTAGACTTGACATTGGACATGTTCTATAAGCGACACCACATCTAATCTAGACATTTTTTGGTGTCAGGTTTGTCCTGACTAGATGAATTGGTGCTTGTAAAACTTGAGAAGCAATCTGTGTATGGCGGATGTGGTAAAAGGCAGAACAAAATCAAATCAACAATTGACTGCAGTTTTAAAGGAAACATATAGGATAAATGAAAAAACCCTAATTGTGTAGGCAATTATAAGCAATATATGGTGTTGCTTTTACATTTCATATTATCTTTAAAAATAGCCCCTATAGATGTTCTGTAGTCCCTACTGTGTTTCAAATGAGGGGTAGGTGTGTCTTAATGGTGCCTGCCAGAAGCACAGTAGGCGGAGGGACAGCCAATCACAGCCCTGCAGTCACAAAAGCAAAAACAGGCTTCAGTTCCCTATCAAGTGCTGCTAGCTGCTGATTGGTTCCTGTCCTACAGAGCAGTGAGATGCACAGCCTGGGAATTCAGGAAGCAGGAAGTGGAAGAGAAGGGGCGGGATTATTAGGGGTTTTGCAGAAATAATCAATAAATCAGCCTGAAACACTACTTTTTTAAGCACAATTCTTCTGTATCTAAAGTAGGATAATGCACTATTTTTTACACTGAATGCCTCTTTGAAGAACAGCCTCTCTGGTGTTATTTCTTATGCACGTCATCATAATGCTTAATCACACTCTTGTCCTATTTTCAAAGTTTATTAAAAAATGTAAGATTATATCAGAAGCACTCTTGAACTGCACTTTAATTGAACTTATTGGAGAAATTGTGCACCGCATCTCTCAGATAAATCCTTATTGCAATTCAAGGGCTCTGCTTGTGTAATCTATTACTGCATTTGGAATGGACGGACTTGATAAGCAGAGAATGGAGCGTGATCGCAGTCTGGTATAACAGGTTTTTGATCGATGCATTAAATACTGTGTGAGCCTACTGTTCATTTACCTGGCTGGCCCACTGCATTTAGTCTGACCATGAAATGCCTTTTATGTCGTTTGTGTAAATGGACCTCTGACAAGATAGTGTCACTGGTGAAAGTAATTTCTTCCATTTCTTCGTCAGCTACGGTTTTGGCTGCTAACGGCGGGGCAACCAAAGCTAAAAAAAAAATGTAAGCAGGAGAAAATTAGAGAAATGTTGTTTTTTTCAACTCCATTCCCAAAAAACACTTCTGAGAATCAACATCAAACTTTCAATCCCACTTATATTCATGCCATTCAAGAACTGCATCTATCTGCTTATAGTTACATTATATATGTTTGCTGTAAAGCCCCTACAAGGCATTTATATGTGAAAAGCTAATGTTATGCTTTTAAGGTACATTATATAAACGTATCTAAAAGCTACAAAAACTGAAGCGGTCATCTGCTGGCTTACATGTTGCTAAAGGGTAATATGACCAGATCTGGGGACAGTATCCGTATTAAAGGGACTGTCCCTGAATTAACTTTCGAACTGCTTCGCCTTTAAATCCCTCGCTTTACCAGCGCCGCCATGTTGTTTTGCGCGAATGCGCTCGTAACGTCTGCGCGCTCTCGTGTTTATGTCAGTGCGCGCGCTTGTGCGTGGAAGCGTTTGTGCCCGCGACGGATGCGAAGTGTACACCGAATCAGCTGAATGGGAAGGGGGGAAGGGGTTAATAGAGATGAGGAACATGAAGCAAGGAAGGGTGTAATAGTGCAAATATGAAGAAGTATTTTAACTGAAGAGCACGGTGTAGTTAGCTATCATTGGAATATTAATAGAATTTTATATATATACATATATATATATATAGGCGCAGCTTGCACTTTGCCCACAAATACTTAGTGAGGGTGTATATTTATTAATTATATAATTATATATATATATATATATATATTAATAAATATATGTATATTATTTAATATAAATTATATATTAATATATTTTTATTTAATATATATATATTATATTATTTCATCTTGCTGGGCAAAGCGACAGCTCTACCTATTTAACAAAGCCAACAACGTTTATGGCAACTATAGGCGTCATGTATGGGGGGGGCACAAACTTTTTTAATTAGCCCCTTAGCTTCTAAATTGCATAAGGAGCGATGTAGTTGTTGTTTGTTTAGAACAGGGGTCCCCAAGCTGGCCCAGACCATCAACTGCCTTATCTGCAACCCACCAATCACCATCAAACAGGAAGTAATGTTGCTGCAAACCGGAAGTGATATCATCAAAAGTGGGCGGGGACAGAGTAAAATATCCCCCCCAGAGTAAAATATAGACAGTATAACATAAGATAACAAATTTAGATGAGACTTGCAACCCGCATCTATACCCGCACCTGAAAATCCTAACCGCATTCCTCAGGGTACCCGATTTTTTTTTTTTGCGGGTAACCCGTTGGTACCCAACCCAGGACTCTACTGGGAGCAACTTTCAAGGGGTCGGTGAGCAACATGTTGCTTACAAGCCACTGGTTGGGGATCACTGGGTTAGCACAAGATTGTGTTGGCTTCATTGTAAAAATGTAATTAAGTCTAGAAGGAGAATTTCCTTGTGTTCATCTATAAACAAGATGGTCAAAAGTATATTCATACGTGTGGTTCAGTGTAATACAATTATAAAAACAAAATAATTTTCATGGCAGAGTTGGGAGTTTGATTTTGAATGACAGCTACATCCAATATGGCTTTTAGAATCATTGGAGGTTATTGGGGGTTATTTATCAACACTGGGCAAATTTGCCCATGGCCAATAAACCATGACAACCAATCAAATTGATTCCTTCATTTTTCTTCCTGCACCTGGCTTCAAAAAGCCATTCACTGATTGGTTGCTATGGGCAACTGCAAATGGACAAATATGGCCAGTGTTGATAAATGAACCCCAATTGGATCTAACTGTTAATGAAATTCTGACACACAACTCCTGCATGAAGAGAGAATGAAGACAAATATATGCTGAGAGGGGAATAGTGAATTCTAGATTTTTTAACTAGAGCAACTTTGATTCAGTTGCTAATATGTAAATCTTACAATTAAAAACTGGGATTGTTGGATGGCTTCCTGAATATCTTATAGTAGGGGTGCCCAAAAGGTAGATCAGGATCTACCAGTAGACCTTTAGCTGGTGATCAGTAGGTCTCAAGACACTGTCTAGTCTTGAGATCTACAGCTTGTCTAAATCACCCTTCTGTTTAATTCAGATATTTAATTTGTTAAGGTTAAATAAGAAATAGTTAATAATAATAAATGATTATTATAATAATTTACAATAATAACATAAGAATAATAAATAATAAATAATACAATTCTTAAATATAGAAGTATAACTTTACTCATAAATCAATATAATATTTAAGCAATACAAAATGCTAACAATGTTTTTATGTACGTATGTAGATCATAATGGGACAACATCACTAAATGTAGAGCCCACATTAGTAAAGTATGGTCACTCCTGTCTTATACTGATAATTGTGTGTAGAGAAAAGTTACAGTGCCTATAGCAAAATAATCCATGATTGTAGAATGTATTCACATAGCAAGGTCCATCCATTCATTAATTTGGAACCTAGCACCCAGATTTCTGAAATTGCAAACTGGAGAGCTGTTGGATAAAAAAATGAAAAATAACTAAAAAAACAAATAATAATAAATGAAAACCAATTGCAAATTATCTCAGAATATCACTCTCTGCATCATACTTAAAGTTAATTTAAAGGTGAATATAGGATAAATAAAAAAAAAACATAATTTTGTAGTCAATAATGGGCCAGATTCAATTCAGTGAGAAAAAGTCATCTCATTGTTTATCACATGAAAACTCATGGATAAGATTCAATTTGAGGAGAAATTCATTTCCAGTTTATTTCCCATAGACTTCAATAGAGTTTTCACATGACAAAAAGTGAGATAAGTTTTTCTGAATTTTTGAATCTCGTCCATAACTTCTCACGTAATAAACCTTTTTCTCACTGAATTGAATCTGGCCCAATGTATACTATATGGTGCTGGTTTTACTTTTGGCTGTACATTTATATTGTCTTCAAACTTATCTCCTTTATTTGAGCTCCCTGTAGATGTTCTTCGGTCCCTGTTCCTGTTTCAAAGAGGGGTGGGTATGTCCTAATGGTCCTTGCCAGAAGCATAGTAGGAGGGGGATAGCCAATCACAGCCCTGCAGTCAGACAAGCCAAGACAGACTTCAGTTCCCTATCAGGTCATCCTAGCTGCTGATTGGTTCCCTATCCTTAAGTGCAGTGTGCTGAGGGGCGCAGTCTCCCCCGCACAGCCTAGGAAAGGAGGCAGTAGGAAGTGAAACAGATGGGTGGGTTTTTGCAGACGTTTTCAATAAGGTAACCAGACATTAACCAGACAACATTTTAAAGCACATTGCTTCTAGAGTTTAATGCACTAGCACATTCTTGACTTTTACATAATATGTCTCCTTTAAGGTGGGTTATTATCACTATTTATAAAATATATAAGGGCATGATATAATTAAATTTGTTAGCTCTTACCGGTAGACACAAGGGCATCCATTCCGAGTAGAAGAAAGGAGGCTTCCATCTAAATATTTGGAATTGGGTATTTTTTACATTGAGAGTTGTGAAGTTAAAAAAAATACAGTTATTGAAAATAACTCTTAGTACAGCTTGATTCAGTGACTGGTCTAATGATGACTTTGAAGTGGAGAGGACATGAAAATAATTAGTACAGCATTGAAAAGAACTAGCACTGTACTGGAGACTATCAATGTGAGTTACAGAGAATATGTGAAGATGGTCATTGAAGCAATGCCTAAAGGACTCTGCAGGTTTTTTGAGAAACAGTTAAACTCAACCACCTACACGTAGTTAAAGGAACAGTAACACCAAAAACATTTTTTAAAGTAATAAACCTATCATGAATTGTTGCTCTGCACTGTTAAAACTGATTGTTTTGTGTCAGAAACACTACTATAGTTCATATAAACAAGCTGCTTTGTAGCAATGGCAGAAATTTAAAAAAGGTTATATGGCACAGGTTAAATAGTATATAACAGATAACACCATTATGTTTTACAAAGTTCATCTGCTATCTGCTGTGTAACTTGAGCCTTTTCTCCTTTGAATGGCTGCCCCCATTGCTACACAGCAACTTAATTATATAAAAAAAGTAGAGTTTCAGACGCAAATACGGCAATTGTACCAGTGCAGGGCAGCACTGCATTATTACTTGAAAACATTTTCATTTTTTGATGTTACTTTCCTTTAAGTGCAGATGTTTTTACCAATAGACTTGCTCATTGTTTTATGTTTAACATATTATTCATTTGAGTATTCATCAAATGTTATTGTTGTACATCTGGATATTGTCTAGGGCAGTCACCTCTATTGGCATGCATAGGTATGAAAAAAATGATTGTGGCCCATGCCTATATATAATAAACATATATACAAATTTGTTAGTGGCTGGTTGATGCGCAAAAAGACTATTACAAAATGGCATTGACTGGCCCGATGATCACTTTATGTAGCTTTTGTCTTCTTTGCTATGACTTGGAACACTGCAAAGTAAATTGGAGTAAATTTATTATTTCAACTCTTCCTAGGAAGATTAGCAGCTGCCTTAAATGGGAAATAACCATTTTCATTGAAGAATAAGGGATACCAAATTGTTACTGATGAGCAGCAACAGTTTCTTCTGTGAGCTCACTGCATATTTTTTTTCATTGACAAGTGTGTTAATTAAAACATAAATGTTCCAGACTCAACTGCCAAAGGTTCTGCTTTTACATGCACATGGATGCAATAGTCGATGATCAAATAATCAATTGCTCGTGATTATCAGCAGCTGGTTTTAATTACCCTTTAACTGATACAAATTTCACACATGGTCTTTTAATATTGTTTTGTATTTAAAAATAACAACAAAGCAAAATATGTTAACCATTTAAGTGCCAGCAGAATTTCGCATTTCATTTGCACTCGGCACCAGACGTTTTTTGAACATTTTGTGCTTTCTCATTGTAGGGGCATTTCCTGTGGGGGGGGGGGATTTTTAGTTTACCTAGGAAAACTATACATTGCTTTGTTTCGGGAGTACCTGAGCTTTCTAAATCTGCCTGAGTTTTTGTGTATTTCCACTTCTGGAATAAGATTTAGAGCTAAATAAATAAAAAAATAAATAAAAAAAAAATGGAAACATTGCCATTTTTCAAAATATAGGGATTTATACCAGAAAAATATCTTAATTTATTCACATAAATTCAGCTGTTTTGGAAAACCTCAAGTGTTTTGAATGTGCCAATACAAGATATGTATAGTTTTATGAAGATTTCTGACTTCTACAGGCCAAAAACTCCCAGCAGTAAATTGCTGAATTTCAAAGCACTACAGCAGAATATGGCATTCTTTGGATTTCAAAGCTAATAAATCCTGGAACAGTAGGTTTACTCTAGGAAACCAGGATTTTTTGTTAAATCCAAAATGGGTAACCATGTCTTTCTGTTCCTAATTACCAAACATCAATGCTTTCCTGAACTTATTGGTTTCTATAAGAAATTGTGAAAATCTGTAAAAATTACCTCAAAACTTTCACTTTGCAAGTTCGTATGTCCCACATAGCATCAGGTACCAAGAGAAAACATCCTAAATATGAATGCCAGGGGTCCACTGAACAGTATTATGCCAATTGTGCATAGATTTACCAGACTATGTGGTATACAGAGACCCTCCAAATGCAAATAGTGTATAGAATTCTTCACGGCTGACACTCGCTACTGCAATACAAGCACCCGGTATATGTAATATGTGCCATAAGACCCCCTAACAGTACTGAGAACCTAGAAAATCATATATTTTTGGAGTATACACCAAAATGGGTAAATGCATAAAATGATGGGTAAATACATCTTTCTACTGCAATCTACCAAGCTGCAAAGCTATGCTAAATGTAGTGTTTTTTATAAAATGGCTGGCAATCATCACACAGCTTGCATTTTACCCCTCGTGCCTGCTGCTGCCTTGGGGCCCCTGCGTGATCTCGCCCCAGGGGGCCACTCAATCCCCCGCTCTGCTCTTGATACTGCTCTGAATCATGATAGTATTAATGTTATGCAAAAGTTATACAGGTATGGGTTCCGTTATCTGGAGACCCATTATCTGGAATTCTCAGAATTATGGGAAGGTCATCTCCCATCCAGCATATTAGACTGTGAGAAATGGATTACCAGTGACAACTCAACTGATTCTAAAGTCCATGGTCAGAAGAAATAATAAGCAAATAATTCTAATTTTTAAAAACGATTTCATTTTTCTCTGTAATAATTAAGCAGTAGCTTGTACTGGATCCTAACTAAGATATAATTAATCCTTATTGGAAGCAAAACAATCCTATTGGATTTATTCAATGTTTAAATTTTTTTTTATTAGACAAATATGGAGATCCAAATTACAGAAAGATGCCTTATCCGCAAAATCTCAGGTTTTTCAGCATTCTGGATAACAGGTCCTATACCTGTACTTGGTGTACTTGCACAAATAGAAGTGATTTCTAATAATTGCATCCTTCTATAAAAGGAGATAATGTGGACTGAAAATTTGAACTCATTGGTACTTATGGGCTTCAATAAGGAGTTCAATTATTCATGCTTATTCTTACCCGTCTAAAGTGTGGAGTGTTTTTCCTTTATAGATTTGAGTAATACAGGTATGGGATCCATTATCCGTAAATCCGTTATCCGAATTACGGAATGGCCGTCTCCCATAGACTCCATTTTATCCAAATAATCTGAATTTTTTAAAAATTATTTTCTTTTTTTACTGTAAAAAATGAAACAATACCTTGTATTTCATCACAACTAAGATATAATTAATCATTATTTGAAGTTAAACCAGCCTATTGGGTTTATTCAATGTTTACATGATTTTCTAGTAACGTTATATTATATAAAAATATTATAAAAATATTTGTAAAGAGAAGAAATGTATTTTCTGTTGTGAGCACTGTAGGTTTTCTTACTTTTTTAATTACAACATGATGATGTCATTAAATGAATAAATAGAAATGTGCAGCTACCTAAATTCAGCATGGGTCAAAAGGTCCTCATTATAACTGTACTGTTTACTATAAATAAACGACAATAGACCATCTAACCCTGTAGTTTACTCCTGCCACTAGATAATGGGCTGTTTTTAAAACTAAAAGGGGGGTTCTCAACCTGTCCAGAGACACTCGACACAAAACTACTTACAATCAAACAATTTGAATTAATTGTGGTGAAATCCTTCCTTTCCCTGTCACACGTGGCAGCTAACATACCTCATTCAGTATATACAGTATATGGCCTGTGTTCAGATATGCCAGGGTGGACATATGGAAGGAGTGGCGAGTTCTAAGATTTATTTATTGCAAATTTATGAGAAGCCATAAAGAGGACACCGGCTGTACAGACTCCACCAAGGACTGCAGAAGGTATCTGAGATGGAATCCAGACCCTTGCAAGCTTTCTAAAATCTACCTCATCTAATACTTTCCAGAAGGGCTGCTCAGAGGAAGACATTAGGGTTCATTTATTAACACTGGCTAAATTTGCACCTGGGCAGTAACCCATAGCAACCAGTGTAGCTTTTTTCAGACAGCTGCATATAAAGCACTGAAAGCAATCACCTGATTGCCATGGGTTACATCCCAGGAGAAAATTTGCCAGATTTGTATAAATGACCCCCATTGTGTTGTATTTATGAAAGGACTGCAATTCTACCAGGACCAGCAAGCTATGTGATGAGCTCTACCAGCTTGACAATACGCAGAAAAAAATATGAGATGGAAACAAATTAGTTTAAATTAACAATAGCTGGAGCATCTGGACATATGATTTCACAATATGATTTTGATAAATATCGAAATACCATAGCTTTGGCTCTCAAAACAATTTCCTCAGTTCCATTTTGTTAAGCTTTCTTTCTCTAACCTTGCTTTAGAAACAGCTGGTAATAATGGAAAGCTAAGAGGTTCCTATAATAAATTGAGAAGTCTGCACTTTTCATTCATTTGGTGATTTGGTGTTTTGCTTGCATTTTAATAAAAAAAATTAAAAAAAAAAAGGAATAGAGCTGCAGTCCAAATATTCTATTAAAACTATAAGTGCACTGCTGTTTTACAGAACACATGTTGGTGACTCCGACAAGTCTGAACACAACAGTACTGAACATGACACTTCATGTGTAAATATTATTATTACAAAAGTTATAGAATAAAAGTCAGCAGTCTTATGATGTGTGTAATATCACATTAAAAAGCAACATTTGATATTTTCATGCATTTATTTATATTCAGAGTAAATATAGCTTTCCATTGAAACACATGCTGTAGTCAAGCTTTCTTACTGGGAAGACTGAAGCTTTAAAGGGCAAACGAAAAAAATACAGCTTTATGTTAACTTACAGGTAACTTTATACAATTCCATCAATATGAGACTGTGAACTTTGTACGTAACACATGCTCTTCATAATTCTTGCACCTTTCAGCCTCCATCTCATCTGCTTCCCTGCTGCAGAGGGCACGTGGGTTAAAAACCATTACATTTCTACCTTGCAAATTAATTCACAGCACAGAAAATGCTCAACATACAAAACAGAATGCAGAATTATATGACTTGTCCCAGCATACTTGCTTATTATAAATGTACCAATGCTTTGTTAAAGGAAAATGCCAAACTGTATATTCATATTGTCATGTATATATATTCTATAACATTTTCCTCAATGTATACAATAGATCAACACTGTACTCATCGCTCTGCCCAAACAAGTTGTCAATGTTTGATGAGGACTATGATACCTCCATATGTAATAAAAGGCACTCAGTTTGCCCAATAGCAGTAACCCATAGCAACCACTAAGATGTTTGCTTTTAAACATGTGTTTAGTAAATGCTACCTGCTGTAAATGCTATTTACTATAAAATCCAAATTTTCAGTGGTTAAAAAAACTAAAATTTTTCGCGATTTATTATACCAAAAGGCTGGAAAATGTGTGAATTAGAATATCCTCCATGTCTGACCTGCCAAGGTTGTATATAAGTCAATGGGAGAGGTCCCTATCCTATTTGGAAGTTTTTGTTGTCTGTGCTACAATTAGCCTGAAAATCCAATCAAAAATCCAAAAATTTCTGGCTTTTCAGGAAAAAGCCTCAAAAAAACTAACAATTCGGGAAGAAACGCTGAAAAAATTATACGATTCACATTTTCAAAAATTTATTTCGTGTTTGTCTCCAATTCGATTAAATCCTGCTTTTTAAATAATCAATAAGATCCAATTGTGAATTCTAGTTTGGCTGGACCTTTTTATTAAAATACTTGGATTTTGAAAAATAAGGCCCAAAATGTGTAGCCTTACAGAGCATTTGTTTTTTAGATGGGGTCAGTGACCCCCATTTTAAAGCTGGAAAACGTTAAAAGGAAAAGGCAAATAATTAAAAAAAACTATAACAAATAAATAGTAAAGACCAATTGAAAAGTTGCATAGAATTGGCCATTCTATAACATACTAAAGTTAACTTAAAGGTGAATCATTCCTTTAATGCCTTTAAATACATAACCCGGTTTAAACAACAAAACATTTAAATAAAATCATTATGAACAAGGGCCCTGGGCCTGTTGGAATGCACCCAAGGGTATTTAGAGAACTTAGTTTAGCTTTAGCCGAGCTACTTTTTATGATTTTCTTAGACTCATGTAAGGAAGGAAAGCTAATGCAATGCCATTATTTAAAAAGGGATTACCATCTTAGCCTGACAAGTACAGCCCTGTATATCTCACATCTGTTGTGGGCTAGCTAATAATAATCTTAGCTGTACCATGCAATGGCAGTCAGCAGAAGGAAAGGTCAGCAAGGTATTAAACGATTTATAGATTTAGATTTATGATCCTTAAATAGTAAGAGAATGGGAAAAGGGAATGGAGGGTCTCAGTTAGAAGGAAAGGGATGGCTAAGTTGGGGTTGTTAACAGAGGAGGAGAAAACTTAAGGTGCAGGAAATGATTACTTTGTATACATATATAAGGTTCTCATACAATAAATTCCTGGACCAGTAGGTCTTTCCAGTGAACACAAGGTTGTCCTCTCACATTAGACATAAGGAGGTTCCATTGTAAGAATTGGAAAGTGTTTTCTACAGTGGGGACTATGAAGTTGTGGAACACTCTTCCTGTTAAGCTGGCCATAGATGTAAAGATTTTTAAAAGATCCAATCGTTATTGTGAGACCATAATTATCTCAAAATGATCGTTTAAATGTACGATGTGTCCATCAACTAAAAAAAACATTTCAGGCAATATTGCCAGCAAACTGAAGGGTTGCTGCCTGCTTGGCCCTGCAAACATAGATAGATTGCACTGGGACTGATAAATATTTTTAAACCTGGCCGATCAATTTTCTGACAGATGTACCATAGTTGGAATCCCACTAACCACACGATAATTTGACGGATTAGTCAGACTGCACTGAAATCGGTCGTTCACCAAAGAAGAATCGTCGTGTCTATGGGGACCTTTACTGTTGTATTGGCAAATACATTAGATATTTTAAATAAAGGGCTGGATGTCTTTTTAGGAAGTGAGAAAACACCAAGTTACTGAAATGAATGTGGGACAAAGTTGATCCAGGGTGTGGCCTGGTTGCCCTCTTGCGAGTCAGGAAGAATTTTTTTTGTCTCTGCGGCAAATTAGAGAGGCTGCAAAGGTTTTTTTTCTGCATACTTCTAAATCACATAATAATTTGGAAGGTTTCACACCCAGGCAAAAAGGTTCAACTTTTTTCAGCCTCACCTATTATGTTATTGTGTATTACATTAGCTGTAGCATAGCTTTTAAGAGACGTATACAGAATTCTTTCTTGATCTATTCATAGTCTATTGCAACATTAAGAAATATTGGCAGATATGTGAGTAACTGTAATAATATATATGTGGAGGGAGTGTTAACAGCAAAATATTCACAATGAGAAAATGTATGGTAAATATTTTATAACACTATCCACCAGTTATTTTTATGACAAAAGAATATGCCACTGTCTACACTGCCAGTGCTGCCTATTGCTTTCACAAAGTGTCCCTTTCTTTACATAATATGTACTTTACCATAAGAACTTTACTGAACAAAGTCTAATTAATGCCTTTAAAAGTGATTTGGATTGATGAATTCTTGGCCAAGTATAATATCCAAGGCTATAGTGATGTTAAGATTGGTTGCAAATTTGCTCAGTGTTAGTAAATGAGCACCACTATGTCTACATATACATTTCATAGCTGCCCACTGCTTTCACTACTTGAATTTATATTCTGAAATACCCAATTCATTCAACAGAAAGAACAGTTTTATGAAGAATGTTTTGGCAGCCAGTGCCAGCGTATACTGACAACATCCCTGATTCTAAAGTAAAGCAAGTTATCTTTTTATTAGCCCTGATTAGACATGATAAGTGTTATATCTTCTGTTTGTGTATCACAATGAAGTCATATTCTAATAATATCCCTCCATATCTATCACGACTGCCCACATACATGCCATGTTTTACCAGTCAGGTTTAAAATTAAAATGAGTCATTATATGAACCAAATTTTGTGGGGAATAAAATCACTTTAACATAATGTGCAGTAAGTATATATATATATATATATATATATACACGTCTCATTTATCGGCATTCATATATATATATATATATATATATATATAAATATATATATATATATATATATATATATATATATATATATATATATAGTAATCCACAGAATCAAGAATGCACACTGGGAATTTAAAATATCTTCATCTTTATTTATTCATCTTTAAAAAGAAAACAGGTCAACGTTTCGGTCCCCTGCTTGGACCTTTATCAAGACCTTGATAAAGGTCCAAGCAGGGGACCGAAACGTTGACCTGTTTTCTTTTTAAAGATGAATAAATAAAGATAAAGATATTTTAAATTCCCAGTGAGCATTCCTGATTCTGTGGATTACTGAATATTTGACATGGAATGTGCCCCATACCAGCCAGACTGCAGGTGGAACTGTCTTAAGTGACATTTGATAAAAACCATAGAAAACCATTATTATTATATATAATATTAGGACCAATAGATATTTGCTTCACTTTATATGAGTACAGGTATGGGATCACTTTTCTGGCAACCAGTTATCCAGAAAGCTCTGAATTACAGGTTCCACAGAGTCCATTTTTAGCAAATAATTCTAATTTTCAAAGATGATTTCCTTTTTTTCTGTATTAATTAAGAAGTTGCCCTGTTTTTGATCCCAACTAAGCTGCAAGAATAATCCTATTGGATTTCTTTAATGTTACAATGATTTTTAGCAGGTTTAAGGTATGGTGGTCCAAATTATGACCCTTCTCAGGTCCGAAGCAGTCTAAAAAATAATCACACAAATTCAGAAAGGTTTTGAAAGTTGAAAAAGTAATTGCTTTTCCAGGTAACTAATACAAAATGTACACAAATTGGATGGCAGGAAATGCAAAGCATGTAATCAATGTGTTCCTGATTCTGGTGAGCCACTGTGTGTGCAGAGGATGAAATATATATTTGATTTCAAAAAGTATGTATACTGATGTCTGTAAACAAATTGTGAAGTTAACATAGTATCAAAACCAAGAAGTTGATACTAAGGAGGAGGAACTGGTAGAACATACTCCTCCAGAGGGTGTTTTTTTTTTAAGGAAAACTACCAGAATCCTTACACATCGGGCAGGGGCATCAGAGACAAATCTTCAGTATTATGACCCTCAGAACAGTAGAAGCCAGTACTCTATCTATTTTTGTTGAGGTATATTTCTCTTATCCACCTTCAGTAAAATAGTAAACAGATCTGGTATTTTGATCCCAAGAAACCATATTCCCAATCTGTAAAATTGTTACATTACTTTTATAAAGGCTAATGTGAATCTATTAAAACTTCATACACATACAATTTAATTCCTCGTGCACATTGCCATACCATGTGGGATGGAAGATGATCTAATTGCTTGCTTATACAATTGGATCTGAGTTCTCCCAAGGGCTCTAAGCTTTCAATTGCTCTAAACTGACTTGACAGCATCATTAATTAATTTCTTATAGAAGAAACCCAGTTTCTGGTACAGAATTTCAATGTAATTCTTAGTGCCCATGTGAGTACTTATATCCAGTTTTATAAACAAACAGTTGGGCTGACTGCCATTGATTGTCATTCCACCTGAAATAACATAGTAACAACATTTTAAGTTGAATAAAGAGACATGTCCATTGTCCATGTCCATTGTCCATGTCCATAAGATTGCAATTGGACTAGTCCCTGGATCAGCTTTATATTAAGCTATTTTTGATAACTTTGTATTTTATCACTTGCTAAAAGGCTATCCAACCCCTTCTTGAAGTTATCTAATGTATCCTCTTTAGAGAGAGAATCATACACCTTCACAACTCTTACTGTGAAAAACCCTTTCTGAATATCAAGATGGAACCTCCTTTCTTCTAATTGGAATGGAAGCCATTGTGTCTGCTGGAAGGATGTACTAGTAAATATACAATTGGATCTGAGTTCGCCCAAAGGATCTAAGAGTTCAGTTGCTCTAATCTGTCTTGACAGCATAATTTATAAATTTCCTATAGAAAAAAACCCAGTTTCTGGCACAGAATTATAATGTAAATCTTAGTGCCCATGTGAGTACTCACATTCAGTTGTATAAACAAACAGTTGGGCTGATTGCCATTGATTGTCATTCCACATGAAATAACAAAGTAACATAATTTAAGTTGAGTAAAGAGACATGTCCATTGAGTTTAACTTTTTATTCATATAAAAGCTGCCTAACAGCTAGAGGAAGGCAAAACCCACATCTGGAGCCTTCCTTTATGACTCTAAGATAGCAATCAGACTAGTCCCTTGATCAGCTTTGTATTAAGCTATTTTTGATAACTTTGTATTATATCACTTGCTAAAAAGCTATCCAACCCCTTCTTGAAGTTATCTAATATATCCACTTTAGGGGCAAATTCAATAACCTCCGGCTTCGCTAACATCCAACACTTCGGCAGGTGTAGATCCACCAGGACAACGCTAATTAACTAAAACTGGCGAAGTTGCGCTAGCGTTACTGAGGCAAGCAAAGCAAAGTTGCGCTACCGTTGGCTAATTTGCATATGGTGGGAAGTTAAAGTTGAATGGACTATGCAATGCAATAATAATTGGATCTTTAATTCAGGCATTTTCATACGATTTAACAGGTTAGTCAGCAGTAACCCTTGTTCTGAAAAGGGAGAGAGAGAATTGGGGACAGCAAGAGCAATTTGTTATGAGAATAATGTGCACATAGAGGGAAGATGGAGGCTAAAAAAATGATAGAAATAGTAGATAGAATGAGTGATAGATTGGATGCACAAAAGAAGTGGTATATAACGGATATAAGTAATATGCATAAACATGGTAGAGGTGAAAGTGTAAGACCTTTCAGAATTCACAGCAAATAAATGTCAGAAACATAGCAAAGCACCTTGGGTGGGAAGAGGCTCATGCATATAATGCAGGAGGATCTCTGAGAACAGTTTATAAGGGATGCCTGTGACAACACTATAAATAAAATAGAAAAGGAAACTGTCTGGGCAATGGGAACAGGTTTCAAGGCTGTGTTTAAATACCACCAGGTCCTGGATCTTTGTTTACTTTCAATTTACTGGCAATGCTACTTTGATCTTATAGATCTCAAATAATGTGGTTTCTAAAAGTAAGAAAATCCAACCCTTTCGCACTTTTTCTTATAGTCCTCCATTTTTAAAGATAAAGAAGATTATGAAAATAATGTAAAGCAAACACCTACATAGTTAAATAATAGTTATTTTTAAATGTGGCTCCATGCAGTACATAACCTGTTCAATTGTCACTGTAGGATCCCCTTTGTCAGTCAAATGTTATTCCATTGAACAATGTATTAATTGCAATACTAAAAACGTGATTTATTTAATAGCATGTAAAAAATGGAACAAACAATATGTGGGTCTACCCTCTAGAAGTTTGAAAGAACGTATTTACGGACATGCTGTGAACATTTGTTTGGAAAATTAAACTTACGTCAGACATTTGTTCCATTGGCAATTTAGAATTTGTTTCTATATCTGTATCTATATATATAAAGAAGTAGTAGAGTGGAATTTATATTACAGACTAGTCACCCTAGTGTCCTTAATTCTGATCTTAAAGGTTAGTTATTACTATGAATATTATTTTTTACACCCTTTGTATCCCCTATAAGAAATGTTTTTTTTTTCTCCTTTCCCATTGGTTGATTTGCTCTGCACTTTGATTGACTGTGTAGATGCTGGTTTTACCATGCGAAAGCATCAGTGACCATGTCACCGCCCCGCACTGTTGGTCATTGTGCATGTCTGTTATGAAGTTTAACTCTTCAGTTTCAAATAAAGGGTTAAAATAGTGGTCATAAGACTCATTTTTCATGTTCAATATGAAAGTGAAAAGCATAGGATCTGGCGGTATAGGAAAAGCTTCATATTTTCCATGTGTGTCATTCTTCTGCTGCAGTCATCCCAAACCAATTACAGCAGCTAAATCAATCTTTTAGCCCTCCATTAAAATGATTAAATATTAAATCATGGAATTCACACCCTGTTGCCAATGGTTCACAAGAGCTGCAAGTGCCTGAGCTAGAAATCTGGCTTTGTGTTTTCATTTGCTTTTTCCACATAAATTTGATCCTAAAGAAAATTTGTCTTCTTTTGAACCTTTAAATGTTTATTGTACTCCATATGTGTATTCAGTGTTCTTTACTGCGCTAATATTTTTGTTCTTTCTGTTGTATACAGTTATGCAGTTGATGAAGCAGATTAACTAAAGTGGCTGTCGCTAGAGAAAATTCGCCAGAAATCCCATCTGCAGGCACATCGCCAATTTACTGACAGACGTAGAGGACAATTCTCTAGCACAGTTTTGCACCCTATCACCAGGCTTTTTTTTTTTTAAAAAAGGGTGTTGCTGAATATTGAGGTCCAACACCAGAGCCAGTGTTCTCTTTGAGAAGAAGCTTTTTGCCAAACAGGAGAGATGTTGCATGCAGATTTCCAGGACTGTATTCAATACATTTGGTGAGGCAGTTGCCTCAGTAGGTCTTCATATGGGCACATAATACTCAGCTTTTAAGAGTTATACTATGGATATCTTTTTGTTCTTTCAGGATAAATGGGTGCACATACACTTTTGGATACTATACTAACATTGCTGATACTGTGTGAAGTGCTGATATTAATATCTACCTAGACTTCCCAACACTGGGATGTTGCTGTTCCTCCTTGAATATTTTAAGCTGGAGTTTCTATCTACCATACCTGTGTTAACTCATGTAACCTCTATGGACACTAAGGGGCAAATTAACTAAAGGGCGAAGTGGCTAACGCTAGTGAAAATTCGCCAGCATAACGTCATTTTGCCACTTTGCTGATTTAGTAACGGGTGCGGACGTAAATTTGCTAGCGAAGTGGACCTACTCTAGCGCTACTTCGCACTCTTACGCCAGGCGAAGTTGTGCTCTGGCGAAGGGACATAACTACGCTAATTCACTTAAAGGAAAACTATACCCCCAAAATGAACACTTAAGCAACAGATAGTTCATATCATATTAAGTGGCATATTAAAGAATCTTACCAAACTGGTCAATATATTTAAGTAAATATTGCCCTTTTACATCTCTTGCCTTGAGCCACCATTTGGTGATGGTCTGTGTGCTGCCTCAGAGATCCCCTGACCAGAAATACTACAACTCTAACTGTAACAGGAAGATGTGTGGAAACAAAAGACACAACTCTGTCTGTTAATTGGCTCATGTGACCTAACATGTATGGTTTGTTGGTATGTTTGTGAGTAGAGTGAATCCTACGATCCCAGGGGGCGGCCCTTATTTTTTAAAATGCCAATTTTCTATTTATGATTACCCAATGGCACATACTACTAGAAAAGTATATTATTATGAAAATGGTTTATTTACATGAAGCAGGATTTTACATATGAGCTGTTTTATGCAATATCTTTTTATAGAGACATACATTGTTTGGGGGGTATAGTTTTCCTTTAAGTTGCAGATTTTCGTGAACGTTACCTCTTGCGCCAGACTTTACTTCGCCACCTCAGACCAGGCGAAGTGCAATACAGTAGATAGGGATTGCTTCAAAATAAGTTTACATTTTTTCTAAGTCCCAAAAAATGCTGGAGTCTTTTCTTTTTTAAGTGTGATAGGCTGAAAAAGATCGTAAATTTTTTTTGGGGTACCCTCCTTCCCCCCTACATTTCCTAACATATGGCACCTAAATTATACAGTGGGCACATGTGTAGGGCAAAATAACAACTATTTTATGAAGCTTTCCCAGGCTTGTGTAGTATAATGTATTTGCTGCTGCATACATGTCCATTGTACTTTAATTAACGCTGCGTAACTAGCGCTAGCATGACTTTGAACTGCTGATCGTAACATCTCTAGCGGAACTCTGCAAACGATCGGTAACTTGTGCGCAACTTCGGATCTTCGTGAATTCGCGCAGCCTTATGAGCAGGTCAATGCTGCTGGTCCTTTTAAAGGGGTTGTTCACCTTTGAGTTAACTTTTAGTATGATGTAGAGATATTGTCAAGACAATTTGCAATTATTGTTCATTATTTATTATGTATAGTGGTTTTTGAGTTATTTAGCTTTGTATTCAGTAGCTCTCCAGTTTGTACAGTTTGTGATTTCATCAATCTAGTTACTAGGGCCCAAATTACCCTAGCAATCATGCATTGATTTGCATAAGAGACTAAAATAGGAAAGGGCTTGAATGGAAAGTTATAGTAATAAAAATAGCAATAACATTACATTTGTAGCCTTAAAGAGCATTTGTTTTTAGATGGAGTCAGTGACCCTCATTTAAAAGCTGGAAAGAGAAGAAGAAGGCAAGTAACAACAAACACTAAATAATGAAGACCAAGTGAAAAGTTGCTTAGAATTGGATATTCATAACATAGTAAAAGTTAACTTAAAGGTGAACCACCACTTTAAGGGTTACTGTTGTATCGGTGTGAACAGTTGTGCTCAATTCAGAGTAGCTGAGCAGGCACATTGGCAATAGCATCAATTTATGGAGTAATATGGATGCAAGTACTTAATTTACAAAATAGAAAAAGAAGATATTTATGTTTTATATATTTGTATATTTTTATTTACAAAATATTACAGTATATACTAAACAGGAAAGGATTTAAGGTGGGAAATGGATACAAAAGAACAAATGCAGCCATGGAATGGTGTGGGCCAGCACTTACCAAATTATCATTATTCTAGGGCCCCTAGTAGTGTTTTCATTTTGAATGCAGAATTTATTTTAAGGGATTTTCACAACTGCAGAGCAATAATTTATAATAAATTATTGGGGCTTTAGAAGAAATCTTTATCTGCAGCACGGTGATGGGACTGATTTACTCTTGATCTTGAAACTTTGCATTTGATTTTATACACTAAATGGCAGGTGGGGCATAGAATTCTGTGCGAAATAATACTGATCCTTTTGTATTATATTTCTGTCTTTATCGTATAGCTTTTATTTGTTTAAATCATGCATATCAGATAGTCAGTACTGCAGCATTTTGAAAGATATAACTTTTGAAAATAATGCAAAATGTAGTAAGATATAGAAGTGTATTGTTATAAGCATTTCATATTGAATGCTATTACATCATTAAATGATATAATACAGCTTAGTTATATAGGGGGTGCACACGATTTTAGTTACTGAAGTAACAAGTCTGGTTACATTTTACTGTAATCCTGCAGAAAATATAACAAAGGATGTCAGGGATGATACACTAATGCAAAATTGTATTTTTTCTCTCTTCAGACCTAGTGACGTAGGATATCTAAAGGATACCCCCCAAATTCACCCCCACTAAAAATGATGTCCATTGGCACTTATTCATACTGTCAAGCTTACCAGTATAATCCAGTTGTAGAAAGAGCTTGAGCCGTAGATAGTGAACCCACAAGCGCCTCACACAACCGCTACCCACCTGGAGTGGAACAGGGAGTAGGGATGTGGAGAGTAGCCAATGAGACGATTAGCAAGGTACAAGAGGATTAGGCAGAGTCGTGGTCAGGAGGTCCGAGGTCAAAGGCAGGCAGCAAGGTTCGTAAACGGTGAGACAGGCCGAAGGGTCGAGACAGGCAGCAGAAATCGTAATCCGGGAACAGGCGAAGGTCAAACAACAGGAAATCACAAGAGAAGAGATGCTAGGGTTTCAGTTCGATAACCTAATAACCAGGCAATGCATCTCTATCAGAACCAGGTTTAAATAATGTCCATTTGGCGCCAACTGGCGTCACTCCGCCGGCGTGCTGACGTCACGTCCGTCTCAGGCACTCGCGTCCGCGTCTTTGCGTCGGCGACCGTCGCCAGCGCCCGGCGTCACGCGCCGACGCGCGCTAACGCGCCCGCGCCTGCGCCGGCAAGAACACGGACCCGAATCCTCACATTGCCCCCCATCAAGGAGCGGCCTCAGGATGCGACCACCAGAAGGTTTACCAGGATAGGTTCTATGGAATTTTTCCAACAAATCAGAGGCGTGAATGTTAGACACTGGTTCCCATGAATTCTCTTCCCGACCAAAGCCTTTCCACTTAACTAGGTACTGAAGACGTTTACCTCTCAACCTGGAATCCAGGATCTCTTCAACCTTGAATTCTTCCTGACCATCCACCACGACAGGAGGCGGAGGAGGAGCCGTACGTCCAGGAAATCGAAACGTTGAGGCCGGTTTCAAAAGTGCTGTATGAAATACTGGATGGATGTGCCAGGATGCCGGAAGTTTAAGCTGGAACGCCACGGCATTGATTTGACGAATGATGGGAAAAGGGCCCAAGAACCGTTGACCCAACTTCCTACTGGGACAGGAAAGCTTGAGGTTAACAGTTGACAACCACACCAGGTCACCCACCTTGAATTTTGGATCCCCTCTACGTCCTCGATCAGCATAAACTTTGAAACCTTGTTGAGCTCGCTTCATGTTCTCTTGAAGTTTCTGAAAATTATTAGATAAGAAAGTTAATCGGTCCTTAACTGCAGGAACCAAAATATCAGAAACAATGGCAGAGGGAAAGGTGACTGGATGAAGACCATAGTTTGCGAAAAAAGGGGATTGTCGGATGGAAGAATGATGAGCATTGTTGTAAGCGAACTCCGCAAGAGGGAGCAGATTAACCCAGTCATCTTGGAGGTACGAGGAATAACATCTTAAATACTGCTCCAGGGTCTGGTTGGTTCGCTTGGTCTGGCCATTGGATTGGGGATGAAAAGCGGAAGACAGGGACACCGAAATCTTGAGTGCTCCACACAAAGACTTCCAAAACTGCGATGTGAACTGTGGACCTCGATCGGATACCACCTCATCAGGAAGACCATGGAGCCTTACTACTTCCTTAATAAAGGTATCAGCAGTCTCAGAGGCAGAAGGAAGTCTTGGTAAAGCCTTAAAATGAGCCATCTTGGTTAGACGGTCAACAAAAACAGCAATGGTGGAACAATCACATGATAATGGTAACTCCGAAATAAAGTCCAAAGAAACTGACCCCCATGGACGAGAAGGCACTGGTAAAGGTTGAAGAAGGCCAATAGGTCTTGAATGAGAGTCCTTGGATCTGGTGCAAACCTCACATGACGAGACAAACTTGAAACAGTCTTTAGCCATCCCAGGCCACCAAAACAATCTCTTGGCCAGAATGATAGTCTTTTTAATACCTGGGTGACCCGCCAGCTTGGAGTCATGAATGTTCTTAAGGACCTCTAGACGCATTTCTTCAGGAACAAAAATCTTGCCTTGATGAAGAAGAAATCCATCCTTGGGAACAAGTGACGCTTCGGAAACGGTTAACGATGCATCTTTAATTCCATCTACCAAAGTAGGCTGCAACAAGAGGAAATTATCAGATCTTAAAATCGTCTCAGGAACCAGAGGAACCTCATTTTCAGGAGAGAACATTCGGGATAAGGCATCTGCCTTAACATTCTTTGAGCCAGGTCGATAAGTAAGATGAAAATTAAATCGCATGAAGAACAAGGCCCACCTTGCTTGTCTAGGTCTCAACCTTTTAGCAGAGCGTAGATACTCCAGATTTCTATGATCTGTAAAAATAAGAATCGGATGTTTAGACCCCTCAAGAAGATACCTCCACTCTTCCAGTGCCAGCTTAATAGCAAGTAATTCACGGTCAGCTACATCATAGTTACACTCGGTTTTGGCCAATTTACGGGAAAAAAAAGCAACAGGATGAAGATCGTCTAGAACCCCAGTTCTCTGTGACAGGATAGCACCTACTGCGAGTTCCGAGGCGTCAGCTTCCAAAGTGAAGGGAAGAGAAACATCTGGATGGTGAAGAATTGGACCAGAAGTAAAAAGTTTTTTCAGTTCCTCAAAAGCCCCCTGAGCCTGAGATGACCAACAAAACTTTTGATTACTACAAGTCAGCTCAGTGATTGGAAGAATGACTTGAGAAAAGTTCTTAATAAATTTCCTATAAAAATTTGCAAAACCAATGAAACGTTGGACAGCTTTTCTAGACGATGGAATCGGCCAATCAAGAATTGCAGAAATCTTCCTGGAGTCTATCTGAATTCCTTGAGGAGAAACGAAGAAACCCAAAAAATCTACAGAGGTTTGTTCAAACACACATTTTTCGATCTTGGCATAAAGCTGATGAGTGCGTAGGCGAGTCAGGACCTTCTTCAAATGTACCCTGTGCTCTTCCAAAGAATTAGAAAAAATGAGAATGTCGTCTAGATAAATAATTACGAAAATATCAAGAAAGTCCCTGAAGACATCATTGACGAAGTGTTGAAAAGTTGCAGGGGCGTTACAAAGGCCAAAGGGCATGACCAAATATTCAAAGTGTCCGTAACGAGTGCGAAAGGCCGTCTTCCATTCATCCCCTTCCCTTATTCGGACTAGATTATATGCACCCCGAAGATCCAATTTGGAAAAAATTTTAGCCTCAGCCAGGCGTTGGAAAAGTTCTGGAATGAGAGGAAGCGGGTACCGATTCTTGACTGTAATCTTGTTCAGATCCCGGTAGTCAATACATGGCCTTAAAGAATGATCCTTCTTTTCAACGAAGAAAATTCCAGCTCCTGCTGGAGAAGAAGACTGCCTAATAAATCCTTTAGCCAAATTTTCATCCAGATAAGAACGAAGCTCCGAAAGTTCAGATTCAGATAATGGGTACACTCGTCCGAAAGGAATTTGAGCCCCTGGAAGAAGGTTAATAGGACAATCATAAATACGATGAGGAGGTAACCTGTCGGCCCCTTTTTTATTGAAGACGTCCAAAAATTCCCAATATGCCTGAGGAAGAAGGTTTTGGGTCTCGGATACAGGAGATAAAAAGCACACACCATTAGAAGGGAGGAGGCATTGGGAACGACAAAAGTTGGAAAGAAAAGTTACTTCGCCGGTGGCCCAGTTGATAGACGGATTGTGTTTCTGTAGCCACGGTAATCCCAGGATGATAGGGAACAAAGGAGAAGAAACCACATCGAAATTCATGAATTCAGCATGCCCTTTATTTAACAAAACAAAAAGTGAGATAGTCTCTTGTACCACAGGGCCAGAAGTAATCAGAGAACCATCTGCCACACGAAGAGCTATAGGGTTCTTCTTAGACTGGAGCGGAATCTGGAATTGTAACGCCACTCTATTGTCCAAGAAACAACCGCTTGCCCCAGAGTCAAGGATTGCTTGGAGATCGACCCTCTTGTCTCCCCACTGTAAGGACAAGGAGATAGTCAGGAGAGGCACAGGAACATGACACCCAAAAAAGTCTTTTTCAAAAACCCTCTTACCCGTTGGACGGGTCGGACAACCACGAAGCAGATGACCAGCTTGTCCGCAATAGAGGCAGAGGTTAAGTCTGCGACGTCTAATGCGTTCCTCAGGTGTTAATGCAGACCTGATAGCACCAATCTGCATGGGCTCTGGAACCACGTTGAAGGTGGATGAAGAAGGAACCGGAGAGGGCATTCGGACAGGAGGAGGAGCGGATGGTAGCAACCAAGTCTGAGGAAGAAGACCTGCTTTTTCGGCTTTTTCTTCTTCCCGGCGTTCCCTGAGCCTTTGATCTACTGTAGTTGTATGGAGATAAGAATGAGATCTTCCAAACTACCAGGGATGCCCGTACGAGCTAACTCATTCTTTAGCTCAGAAGAAAGTCCAAAACGGAACTGATTTTTTAAAGCAGCTGGGTTCCACTCCGTATCATCCGCCCATTGCCGGAATTCCAGCGTATAATCTTCCGCAGGACGGTCCCCTTGCTTCAGAGCACGCAGGGCAGCCTCAGCAGTGGTGGCTCTATGAGGATCGTCGAAGATGACCGCCATTGCATCAAAAAAGGAATCCACCGAGGTTAGCACAGGACTTTGGCGATCCATGAGGCGGAATGCCCAGGTCTGTGGTTCACCCGTGAGGAAAGAAATGATGACCCCAACCCGGACTTGCTCAGTGGGATACGTGTGGGGTTTTAGAGAAAATAATAACTTACAGTTGCTCCTGAAGTTCCGGAACACCTTCCGATCCCCAGCGAACTTTTCCGGGAAGGCAACTTTAGGTTCAGAGATTTCCGAGGTGATCACTTGAACCTCTGTAGGAGCTGGAGGAGGAGCGGCCGTGGAAGGAAGGACAGCTGGCGGATGAGCTCTGATATGCTCCTGCATCTGTGAATAGCCACTTTGCAACTCCCGAACTGCTTGCGTAAGGGAGGACAGCTGCTGGGTCAAAACGGCAAATGGAAACGCTCCCTCAGCTGGATCCATCTTTGGCCTGGTTATACTGTCAAGCTTACCAGTATAATCCAGTCGTAGAAGGAGCTTGAGCCGTAGATAGTGAACCCACAAGCGCCTCACACAACCGCTACCCACCTGGAGTGGAACAGGGAGTAGGGATGTGGAGAGTAGCCAATGAGACGATTAGCAAGGTACAAGAGGATTAGGCAGAGTCGTGGTCAGGAGGTCCGAGGTCAAAGGCAGGCAGCAAGGTTCGTAAACGGTGAGACAGGCCAAAGGGTCGAGACAGGCAGCAGAAATCGTAATCCGGGAACAGGCGAAGGTCAAACAACAGGAAATCACAAGAGAAGAGATGCTAGGGTTTCAGTTAGATAACCTAATAACCAGGCAATGCATCTCTATCAGAACCAGGTTTAAATAATGTCCATTTGGCGCCAACTGGCGTCACTCTGCCGGCGTCGGCGTGCTGACGTCATGTCCGTCTCAGGCGCTCGCGTCCACGTCTTTGCGTCGGCGACTGTCGCAACCGGCAAGAACGCGAACCCGAATCCTCACACATACAGCCTACTCTTTTTATCATTATTTGCTGCTACAATTTGCACCCAAAACAGTTTGATTATAACCGTACTCCTCAGTAAATGTACAGTAAGCTATACTGCTTCATTTCCAATCTGTGCTCTTCAGAAAGTATAAATTCACCAACATAGTAAAAACTGCCTGATGCAACTGAAGTATTTCTCAGAATCCCTCATTTATTTATTGGGGCACGAGACTTTTTTGGAAAGAACTGAAGCAGCAATCTTACTTCCAAAAATTAGAATTCTGTTTTTTATTAGATCCAAAGGAACAGATGTTTCAGTCTGCCTGGGTGCAACTTTTAACAAACTGTTATGTAAAGCATGTCATCTACAACCTTATCAGTGCACACTTAGCTCACAAAACCAGATGTGCTGTTGATAGGATTCACCCACTATGATTGTACAGTGCATGCTATTTTTGCATTTTCTTCTGTTCAGCTTCTTTATTTTCAAGAAAGGATCTAGGGGTCCTCTGAAAGACACATTTGCCATGTGGGCTATGTGTTCTTCTGTATTCTGTAGTATATTAAAATCTGTATACTGTGCATTATTGTTGTATTGAACTTTGCAAAGGCATTTTTTGTACACAAATGTGTTTTTAACAATAATATAGGTTTTTAACTAGAATTTTAGGCATACGTATGATAAGTTGTGTCCATTTCAGCTTGCATATAACACACCAATATGGATTCAAAGTGGTGTCCATTTGGCAAATAGTTTGCACATTGTAATGCAATCCTCTGTATTTGTGTTAGAATGGAATGACTTCTGGCGTGCAGAATTAATATTGACATTGGCATGCTTGGTGAAAGTGAGTAGGGTCTGTGGCTGCAAGCTGGTAGTAGAACACTGGAGCATCTGCTTCATCCAGGCTGGAATTAATTCCAGGGTTCCCTAGCATCAGTGTATGCATTTATACACTATTTATCAGAGCAGGCTGGGTGGGGTTTAACCCTAACCCTAGTACACTGGTGCTTGGTACCTTTTACGGCTAGTCCACACAAGGAGATTTTGTCGCCTGGCGACTAATCAGTGAGGCAACTTCGGGCGACTATAGAAAACGTATCGCCGCATGTGCATTAGTGCAGGCGACTTTTCATTTTAGCCTATGGGGAAAAATGCTGAGGCAGTTCGGGGAGATAGTCACTCAAAAGACGAGGTGATTAGTCGCTAGGCAACAAAATCTCCCTGAATCTCCTTGTGTGGCCTTACCCTTATGAATGGCACACTCAATTTGGCTGAAGTGATTTGCATTTGTGATTATAAATGAGCTTTATATAAAAATAAGAAAGATTATTATGGCATATACTCACACAAACACTATTTTATATTTTATAATAAACTGCTTCCCCAATGTGATAATTTATATGTAAAATGCTGAAATGTGTCTATGAGGTGCATTATATTTGAAATTTTGTCAAAGCAGCTCTAAAAGATAATGATGCCCATAAGTATACACAGTACAAAATCGTGCTAGATTCTTGAAATTGCCATAACAACTATTTAGTGAACCAAAGATTATTCCATGAGTTCAAAAATCTCTGCTCATTAAGCTTGCAGTTTTGCAGTAACAGAGTCTGCACTGCATATAAAAAAAGCACTGAATGTTTGTTATTACAAATTTAGGGGCCGATTCACCAAGGGTCGAATATCGAGGGTTAATTAACCCTCGATATTCGACTAGGAATTGAAATCCTTCGACTTCGAATATCGAAGTCGAAGGATTTAGCGCAGAAAATTCGATCGAACGATCGAAGGATTATTTATTCGATCGAACGATTAAATCCTTCGAATCGACCGATTCGAAGGATTTTAATCCAACGATCGAAGGAATATCCTTCGATCAAAAAAACTTAGGCCTAAGTTCCCCATAGGCTAACATTGACTTCGGTAGCTTTTATCTGCCGAACTAGGGGGTCGAATATTTTTTTAAAGAGACATTACTTCGACTATCGAATGGTCGTATAGTCGAACGATTTTTAGTTCGAATCCTTCGATAGTCGTAGTCGAAGGTCGAAGTAGCCCATTCGATGGTCGAAGTAGCCCAAAAAACACTTCGAAATTCGAAGTTTTTTTACTTCGAATCATTCACTCGAAGTTAGTGAATCGGCCCCTTAGTGTGCTCATCTGCTAATGAAAACAAATATTTAATCAGGTTTAAGGTAAGAATTGTGTAATATTAGGGCAGGCAGTGAAAAAACAATAAGGATCATTTATGAATGCAAAGGACTAAAATGGATGCAAAATTGTGCACAATTTCACAAGGGTATTGTGTCTATACAATGCCTTGTGACGAGTGCCAGTGTTCCAGTTCAGCATGCTTTACAGAATTGCTAATTGAACCCTTTATTCTGGTCGATGTTAATTTAATTTGTACCCGCAATGACGCTTCAAATCTAAAAAAAAAAAATAACTGCATTGTGGGTAAAAACATTGTGGTTTACGTCCAAATTTTCCACATTACATTTGTTTTTTTTTTAATGTCTTTACTATTCTGCACAACAGAACATTGGTTTAATTGTAGGCAAATCGATCGGATTCAATTTAGACTGATCATTCACTGTGCTTCCGTCCAATGAAGACAATAACTTGTAGGAAAAGGATTGATGAATTCAGTCGAACGCAGTGGGTTGCTGCAAAAACGGTGTTTTTTATTTTAACACAACATGTTTCGAGCTGTGCTCTTTGTCAAGTGTAATACAAAAGAAACCCAATACAATCTTAAATAGTTTAAACCCCACCCTTCATTAGTGGTAATCAAATGCAGGTTGTTGCTGTAAGATAATTATTCAACCTGGCCACTTTCCAAAACAGAAATAGTAAAAGATTTTTATGAATATACAAAAAGTCCCATAGCGTGTAGACAATATTCATGTTAGTGACAACACGACGATTAGCTGTGTAATCCCAAATCCATGATGTGGACATGAATCTGTAAAAATAACATTTTAAAAAAAATTTTTTACAAAAATTTAAAATCAATTTCCAGGTACTGCTCCTATGGAGCCTACCATGAGCCAGCTAAATATATTCATAGGACATCAAACGATATCTCACTATCCATAGATAAATAGAATCTTTCTTACCCTTAAGTAGAAAATTTCACATTCTTATTATTAGTCAAACAGTATCCAGTTTATCTGGAAAGGAGAAGGTCAACAAATGTATCAAATAAAGGTTATTGTTTATAAAACACCAATGTATATTATCTTTTCAAAGAAAACTGCTGATACTCCAGTATTCATTTAAACCATCTGGATGTAAACTATTTAACTTTTTAATCCACTTTGCTTCTTCTTGCAGTAATAGTTTGAGTACATTGCCCCCTCTCTGTGGTTTGCAGATCACTTCCAATACCTGCCATTTAAGCTGTGAAAGGTTGTGTTTAGAGATAGAGAAATGTCTTGAGACGGAGGTATCTGTTTGGGTCCCTGCTTTAAAATTCCGTATATTGGATCTATGTTCTTTGATCCTCTCTTTAACTGGGCGGGATGTCTGTCCTATGTATACAAGTCCACACGGGCATTTCAATAGATATACTACATTTACACTTTCACAAGTGGCATAGGTGTGGAGTTTCAATCCCTTGCCGCTAATGGGATGATGTACGACTTCCCCTTTAATAATAGATGAGCAGCATATGCAATTGAGACAAGGAAAAGTTCCCCTTTTTGGGGGTCCTTGGAAGAGAGACTGTGACTTGTTGGACTTACGGGGTTCTGCTGGACACAGTTTGTCACGTAGTGTTCGCCCTCTTGTATAACAAAACAAAGGGGTTTCACTACAGTGACGTTTTAGTGATTTGTCCTGTTGTAAGATGGGCCAAAATTTTTTAATTACCTTTTCAATCTGAGTGCTTGCCCGTGTGAATTTGCTAACAAATGTCATTCGCTTATTATTTGTTTTGTTTGACATAGGTTTAAGCGTTAATAGTTCGCTTCTAGGTAACACCCCAACTTCATTTGCTGTTTTGTATAAATGTTGTGTATTGTACCCTTTAGCTTTAAATCGATTAATAAGTATATCTGCAGCCTTCCAGTATTTAGTATCGTCTGAGGCAATCCGTCTTGCTCTTAAAAATTGGCTTTTAGGGATTGCTGAAATACAGCGAGGGTTATGATAACTAGAGGCATGAAGAAGGCTATTTCGATCTGTAGCCTTTTCATATAGGGCTGTCTCAATAGTGCCTTGATTAAGCGTTAGTTTTACATCAAGGAAGTTAAGCGAATGGGTCGAGGTCTCTAAGGTGAATTTAACTGATGGATGTTTAGGGGCCGATTCACTTAGCTAAAGTGAAGGGTTCGAATGAAAAATACTTCGAATTTCGAAGTATTTTTTGGGTACTTCGACCATCGAATGGGCTACTTCGACCTTCGACTACGACTATCGAACGATTCGTAGTAAAAATCGTTCGACTATTCGACCATTCGATAGTCGAAGTACTTGCCCTTTAAAAAAAACTTCGACCCCCTACTTCGGCAGCTAAAAGCTACCGAAGTCAATGTTAGCCTATGGGGAAGGTCCCCATAGGCTTGCCTGTGATTTTTTGATCAAAGGATTTTCCTTCGATCGTTGGATTAAAATCCTTCGAATCGTTCGATTCGAAGGATTTAATCGTTCGATCGAATGAATAATCCTTCGATCGTACGATCGCAGGATTTGCGCTAAATCCTTCGACTTCGATATTCGAAGTCGAAGGATTTCAATTCGAGGGTCGAATTTCGAAGTATTTTTAACTTCGAAATTCAAGTGAATCTGCCCCTTAGTGTTAGCCTTATTTACCATGTCATGGAAACCAGAAATGTCACCTTTCCATATAACCAAGATATCGTCCACAAATCTGAGATAAAGTGCAATATGCTCTTTAAATTCCTCACTAAGGAAGAACATTTTTTCAAGTTTGTGGACAAATAAATTAGCAAATGAGGGAGCGACTGCCGCCCCCATTGATGTACCTTGACATTGCCAGTAAAATTTGTCTTCAAATCTGAAGTAATTACATTTAAGATTAATGTTAAACAATCAATCAAAAAATACACCATGGTTTGAGGTAAATTTGTTTCGAGAAGGCAATCCTCAATGTGCATAATCCCTTCATCTTGAGGTATAGCTGTGTATAGACTGGCAATGTCAATGCTGCATAAGGTACAATTTTTGTCTAATACCTCCATTGTGGACAATATTTGTAATAATTCGTTTGTATCTTTCAGGCAACAGGAAATATTTTGCGCTAGCGGTTGTAAATATGAGTCCACATATTTTGATAATGGCTCCAATACGGAGCCTATCCCTGAGACGATCGGTCGTCCCGGGGGATTTATCAAAGTTTTGTGTACTTTGGGAAGGAGGTATAGTACTGGGACACGAGGCTGATCCACTAGGAGGAAATCCCTGGTATCTGACGTAATAAGACCATTTGTGAAAGCGTCAGTTACCAAGGACCTAATCTCCTTTTGTATATCAAATACTGGATCTTTCCCAATTAGTTTATAGTGTCCAGGAGTCAGTAGCTGGCGGTATGCTTCCTCAATATACATTTGTTTATCCATAAGTACAATACTACCACCTTTGTCAGCGTTTTTAATTACCAGCGAATTGTTAGATTGTAATTTTAGTAATGCTTGTCTCTCTTCATAAGATAAATTAAACTTGGCCTTGGTCAGGCTAGGTTTATCACAAATTTTTTTAACCTCGGCAATAACAACTTTCTCAAACGCTGACAAGGTATTGTTTTGCACAGGTGGAATAAACGTACTTTTTTTCTTTAACGTTTTCCTAATGAAGGGTGGGGTTTAAACTATTTAAGATTGTATTGGGTTTCTTTTGTATTACACTTGACAAAGAGCACAGCTCGAAACATGTTGTGTTAAAATAAAAAACACAGTTTTTGCAGCAACCCACTGCATCGACTGAATTCATCAATCCTTTTCCTATTGGTTTTAATTGTAGTTCCGTTATTTGACAGTCTCATCATAAAAATGATTAAATTCTTATGCAAATTATTAATACAGAATATAAGTGTACATTGCAAAGAAACACATTGATTTTAAAAAAGTTCAAATGTGAGTCTCATATTCATAAATACCTGATTTCAGCTTGATATTCTATGCTTTTGATAGCATGCACACCCCAGAGGGTATTCCAGGAACAAAGAAACAGTTTGAATGACTAGATAAGAAGTGTCTATGCTATATACTTTACTCCAGGGCTTTTCCAACACCACTTCACATGCTTATCACAGTTAACAGCCATAGCTCACCTATGCCTTTACAGCAATAATTTTAACCAAAGGCAGCATGCATAATCAATTATCTAGTCTATCACTCTCAGAATGTAAAAATTGTCAACAAGTACTCCATTCCCTAGGTATATATTCAGTCCCATATTTGTTCTTTTAAAACTGTAGTTCATTTACTAGATAATGGAAATACTATACATACTAGTAGTAGAGTAGTGCCTTGTGTCAAGTACCCTGTACTTGATCCCAACCGAGATATAATTTTTCCTTATTGGAGAAAAAACAATCATGTTGGGTTTATGTGGAGGCCTATTATTATAAATATACCTGGCAGGCAGCGGGTAGGGATGTAGCGAACGTCGGAAAAAAAGTTCGCGAACATATTCGTGAACTTGCGCAAAAATGCGAGCGGTTCGCGAACGGTTCGCGAACCCCATAGACTTCAATGGGAAGGCGAACTTTAACATCTAAAAAAGACATTTCTGGCCAGAAAAATGATTTTAAAGTTGTTTAAAGGGTGCAACGACCTGGACAGTGGCATGCCAGAGGGGGATCAAGGGCAAAAATGTATCTGAAAAATCTGCCTGTGTGTGCTTGGAAGAGATAGTGTAGGGGGAGAGCTGTTAGTGATTTCAGGGACAGATGATAGTAAGTTTGCTGGCTAGTAATCTGCTTGATACTGCTCTGTATTGGAGGGACAGAAGTCTGCAGGGATTTGAGGGACATTTTAGCTTAGGTAGCTTTGCTGGCTAGTAATCTACTGTTCTCTTTAAACAACTGCCATACGTTGACCTTGTAGGCATTGTTTGCCCAGTTTTTTTGGACGCAGCCACTGAAGCACAGTTGCCAGAAAAAATATGCCATATAAATGCTGAAAATAGTAATTTTTCGCCATACGTTGACCTTGTAGACATTGTTTGCCCAGTTTTTTTTGGACGCAGCCACTGAAGCACAGTTGCCAGAAAAAATATGCCATATAAATGCTGAAAATAGTAATTTTTCGCCATACGTTGACCTTGTAGACATTGTTTGCCCAGTTTTTTTGGACGCAGCCACTGAAGCACAGTTGCCAGAAAAAATTATGCCATATAAATGCTGAAAATATAAATTTTTTTGGTTGCAGCCACTGAAGCACAGAGGCCAGAAAAATTATGCCATATAAATGCAGAAAATATGCATTTTTTTGGTCGCAGCCACTGAAGCACAGTTGACAGAAAAATTATGCCATATAAATGCTGAAAATATAAATTTTTTTGGTTGCAGCCACTGAAGCACAGAGGCCAGAAAAATTATGCCATATAAATGCAGAAAATATGCATTTTTTTGGTCGCAGCCACTGAAGCACAGTTGACAGAAAAATTATGCCATATAAATGCTGAAAATATAAATTTTTTTGGTTGCAGCCACTGAAGCACAGAGGCCAGAAAAATTATGCCATATAAATGCAGAAAATATGCATTTTTTTGGACGCAGCCACTGAAGCACAGTTGCCAGAAAAAATATGCCATATAAATGCTGAAAATAGTCATTTTTCGCCATACGTTGACCTTGTAGACATTGTTTGCCCAGTTTTTTTGGTTGCAGCCACTGAAGCACAGAGGCCAGAAAAAATTAAACCAGTAGGGTTTGCACCCTAGTTTGTAACGGTGGCGGAGGGAGGAGGACGCTAAAGGACAGCTGTGTGTGGAGTCATGAGGCTTGAAGAGAAGGACAGCTGCATAGAAGTCAGAACAAGTCTTCCGGCGTGCAGTAACCCTCCGAGATCCACCCCTCATTCATTTTAATAAAGGTCAGGTAATCGACACTTTTGTGACCTAGGCGAGTTCTCTTCTCAGTTACAATCCCTCCTGCTGCACTGAAGGTCCTTTCTGAGAGCACACTTGAGGCTGGGCAAGACAAGAGGTTCATGGCAAATTGTGACAGCTCTGGCCACAGATCAAGCCTGCGCACCCAGTAGTCCAGGGGTTCATCGCTCCTCAGAGTGTCGATATCTGCAGTTAATGCCAGGTAGTCCGCTACCTGCCGGTCGAGGCGTTCTTTGAGGGTGGATCCAGAAGGGTTGTGGCGCTGCCTTGGACAGAAAAACATTTGCATGTCTGACGTTACAGACCGGCCAAAGGGCTTTGTCCTTGCAGGTGTGCTCGTGGCAGGATTACTGGCACCTCTGCCCCTGGAATGTTGATGAGTTCCTGAAGTGACATCACCCTTAAAAGCATTGTACAACATGTTTTGCAGGCTGGTTTGTAAATGCCGCATCTTTTCGGACTTGTGGTATGTTGGTAACATTTCTGACACTTTATGCTTGTACCGAGGGTCTAGTAGCGTTGCGACCCAGTACAGGTCCTTCTCCTTAAGCCTCTTGATACGGGGGTCCTTCAACAGGCATGACAGCATGAAAGACCCCATTCTCACAAGGTTGGATGCAGAGCTATCCATCTCCGCTTCCTCATTATCAAGGACTGCATCATCCACGGTCTCCTCCCCCCAGCCACGTACAAGACCAGGGGTCCCCAAAAGGTCACCACTAGCCCCCTGGGAAGCCTGCTCCTGTTGGTCCTCCTCCTCCTCCTCCACAAAGCCACCTTCCTCCTCTGACTCCACTTCTGGCACCTCTCCCTGCGTTGCAGCAGGTGCCTGGGTTCGTTCTGGTGATTCCGACCATAAATCGTGCGCTTCCAGCTCCTCGTCACGCTGGTCTACAGCCTCATCTGTCACTCGTCGCACGGCACGCTCCAGGAAGAAAGCGAAGGGTATTAGGTCGCTGATGGTGCCTTCGGTGCGACTGACCATATTTGTCACCTCTTCAAAAGGTCGCATGAGCCTGCAGGCATCGCGCATAAGCACCCAGTAACGGGGGAAAAAAATCCCCAGCTCTGCAGATCCAGTCCTACCACCCAGTTCAAAAAGGTACTCATTGACGGCCCTTTGTTGTTGCAGCAGACGTTCCAACATAAGGAGCGTTGAATTCCAGCGAGTCTGGCTGTCAGAAATCAAACGCCTGACTGGCATGTTGTAGCGCTGCTGAATGTCAGCAAGGCGTGCCATGGCTGTGTAGGAACGTCTGAAATGGGCCGACACCTTTCTGGACTGGGTGAGAACGTCCTGGAATCCTGGGTACTTGGAGACAAAACGTTGGACTATTAAATTTAACACATGTGCCATGCAGGGCACATGTGTTAAATTTCCCAGTCTCAACGCTGCCAACAGATTGCTTCCATTGTCACACACCACTTTTCCGATCTGCAGTTGGTGTGGGGTCAGCCACCGATCGGCCTGTGACTGCAGAGATGACAGGAGTACAGATCCGGTATGGTTTTTGCTTTCCAGGCACGTCATCCCCAAGACAGCGTGACAACGGCGTACCTGGCACGTCGAATAGCCTAGGGGGAGCTGGGGGTGCACAGGTGTGGAGGAGGAGAAGGAGGACCCAGCAGCAGAGTAAGAAGAAGAAGAGGAAGAAGACGAGGTAGAGAGCGATGGAGGAGTAGAGGTGGTGGCAGAACCGCGTGCAATCCGTGGCGGTGACACCAACTCCACTGTTGTTGTTGAGCTACCCATTCCCTGCTTCCCATTCCCAGCCATTACCAAGTTCACCCAGTGGGCAGTGTAGGTGACATACCTGCCCTGACCATGCTTGGAGGACCATGCGTCAGTAGTCATATGGACCTTTGGCCCAACACTAAGTGACAGAGATGCGGTAACTTGGCTCTGCACATGTTGGTACAGGTGTGGTATTCCCTTTTTAGAAAAAAAATTGCGGCTGGGTACCTTCCACTGCGGTGTCCCAATTGCTACAAATTTGCGGAAGGCCTCAGAGTCCACCAGCTGGTATGGTAAAAGCTGGCGGGCTAAGAGTGCAGACAAGCCAGCTGTCAGACGCCGGGGCAAGGGGGTGACAGTCAGACATTGGCTTCTTACGCTCAAACATGGCCTTCACAGAAACTTGGCTGGTGGCAGATGACTGGGAATGGGAACAGGTGGTCAAGGTGGAAGGCGGAGTGGAGGGTGGTTCAGATGGGTCAAGGAGAGCAGAGGTAGAGCAGTAAGATGCTGGACCAGAAGGAGTGTGGCTTTTAGTTTGCCTGTTGCCTTTGAGGTGTTGCTCCCAAAGTGCTTTGTGCTTGCCGCTCATGTGCCTTCGCATAGAAGTTGTACCTATGTGGCTGTTGGGCTTACCAAGGCTCAGTTTCTGACTGCACTCATTGCAAATTACAATGCTTTTGTCAGAGGCACACACATTAAAAAAATCCCACACTGCTGACTTTTTGGAAGTGTGCGATCTGGCGGTAACAGTAGAAGTTGGCGGCATTGGCGGCAATGGCGGGTGCGTTGGCCGGCTGAACACAGGTGCCGATACATGTTGTTGCCCTACTGATCCCTGCGGGCTGTCCTCCCTGCTTCTTCTAAGTCTTATTCTCCTACTGCCTCTCTGACTCTCCGTCTCTCCATCTGAACTACCCTCCTCTTGCTCTCTTCTACTAGGCACCCACAAAACATCAATCTCCTCATCATCATTCTCCTCAGATGCATCAATTTCTTCTGACACATCACAGAAGGAAGCAGCAGCGGGGACCTCCTCCTCATCACTCATCATTATGTCCATCTCTGTCGTGTTCTCTGCCAGAATTAAATCTGGTGTAACGTCCTCATCTCCTTCATCTTCTTCTGCCAATAATGGTTGCGCATTACTCAGTTCAAGAAACTCATGGGAAAATAACTCCTCTGACTCCAGTGAAGAAGGGGCACCGGTGGTGGAGGAAGTGTTACGTGGGGTGGCCATAGCAGTGGAGGATGAGGAGGATGTTGTGGTAAAGTTAGAAACGGTAGAGGATGGGGTGTGCTGTGTAAGCCAGTCAACTACCTCTTCAGCATTTTGGGAGTTCAGGGTCATTGGCTTTTTAAAACTGGGCAATTTGCTAGGGCCACAGGATTGCATAGCAGCACGGCCCCTAGCACGGCCTCTGCGTGGCGGCCTGCCTTTGCCTGGCATTATTTTTAAAAAAACAACAACAACAAAAACTCAGTTGGTTTTTCTGGAAACGATAATACACACAGCTAGATGGCAGTTTGAAGAAAACAGTGTGCAAATAATGCCTACAAGGTCAACGTATACACAGCGGTGGATACGGATTACGTAAAATATAAGAATGCTGCTTGAAAAAAAGTAACTCAAGTGGTTTTTCTAGAGACGATAATATTATCAATATTTAGACAAAATGTGAACAAGCTCACACAGCTAGATGGCGGTTTGAAGAAAACACTGTGCAAATAATGCCTACAAGGTCAACGTATACACAGCGGTGGATACGGATTACGTAAAATATAAGAATGCTGCTTGAAAAAAAGTAACTCAAGTGGTTTTTCTAGAGACGATAATATTATCAATATTTAGACAAAATGTGAACAAGCTCACACAGCTAGATGGCGGTTTGAAGAAAACACTGTGCAAATAATGCCTACAAGGTCAACGTATACACAGCGGTGGATACGGATTACGTAAAATATAAGAATGCTGCTTGAAAAAAAGTAACTCAAGTGGTTTTTCTAGAGACGATAATATTATCAATATTTAGACAAAATGTGAACAAGCTCACACAGCTAGATGGCGGTTTGAAGAAAACACTGTGCAAATAATGCCTACAAGGTCAACGTATACACAGCGGTGGATACGGATTACGTAAAATATAAGAATGCTGCTTGAAAAAAAGTAACTCAAGTGGTTTTTCTAGAGACGATAATATTATCAATATTTAGACAAAATGTGAACAAGCTCACACAGCTAGATGGCGGTTTGAAGAAAACACTGTGCAAATAATGCCCACAAGATCAACGTATACACTACTACAGCGGTGGATACGGATTACGTAAAATATATTATGGCTGCTTGAAAAAAGTCACTCCGGTGTTTTTTCTGGAGACGGTAATATTATGGATATTTAGACAGAATGTGAACAAGGTCACACAGCTAGATGGCAGTTGGTTGAATAACACACTGGGCAAAAAATGCCTACAGGGCAAATAATGCCTAAAAGGTCAACTTATACACTACTACAGCGATGGATACGGATTACGTAAAATTTATTATGGCTGCTTGAAAAAAGTCACTCCGGTGTTTTTTCTGGAGACGGTAATATTATGGATATTTAGACAGAATGTGAACAAGGTCACACAGCTAGATGGCAGTTGGTTGAATAACACACTGGGCAAAAAATGCCTACAGGGCAAATAATGCCTAAAAGGTCAACTTATACACTACTACAGCGATGGATACGGATTACGTAAAATTTATTATGGCTGCTTGAAAAAAGTCACTCCGGTGTTTTTTCTGGAGACGGTAATATTATGGATATTTAGACAGAATGTGAACAAGGTCACACAGCTAGATGGCAGTTGGTTGAATAACACACTGGGCAAAAAATGCCTACAGGGCAAATAATGCCTAAAAGGTCAACTTATACACTACTACAGCGATGGATACGGATTACGTAAAATATATTATGGCTGCTTGAAAAAAGTCACTCCGGTGTTTTTTCTGGAGACGGTAATATTATGGATATTTAGACAGAATGTGAACAAGGTCACACAGCTAGATGGCAGTTGGTTGAATAACACACTGGGCAAAAAATGCCTACAGGGCAAATAATGCCTAAAAGGTCAACTTATACACTACTACAGCGGTAGTAAAATTAAAAAAAGTAAAATAAAAAAAAAATGAATATTAAAAAAAAAAAATTACAGTTGGTGCTGCTGAACTACTAGGAGCAGCAGATTAGCACACCAGTCCCACTCCCCAACACTGCTAGACTAATAGCACTGGGCTCTTATAGTAGTAGTAGTAGTAGTAGTAGTAAAACAACAAAAAAATAAATAAAAGCAGTCCTTACAAGGACTACTGTTATTGCAGCAGTCAGCAGATGAGATCAGAAGCAGGACAGCTGCCCACTGCAGCTACATACAGAGCACTGCAGTAGAAGGTAGATTACTAGCCAGCAAAGCTACCTAAGCTTAAATGTCCCTCAAACCCCTGCAGACTTCTGTCCCTCCAATAACAGAGCAGTATCAACACGATTACTAGCCAGCAAACTTTCAACTGTCCCTGAAATCACTAACAGGCAGCAGCTCTCTCCCTACACTATCTCTTCAGCACACACAGGCAGAGTGAAAAAACGCTGCAGGGCTTCGGTTTTTATAGGGAAGGGGAGTGGTCCAGGGGAGAGCTTCCTGATTGGCTGCCATGTACCTGCTGGTCTGGGGTGAGAGGGCAAAAAAAAGCGCCAACAATGGCGAACCCAAAATGGCGAACGTCGCGCGACGTTCGTGAACTTCCGGCGAGCGCGAACACCCGATGTTCGCGCGAACAAGTTTGCCGGCGAACAGTTCGCGCCATCTCTAGCAGCGGGGACGCCCACCACCTGCCCTTCCATAGTGGCTGGATTCTTCTGCCGCTTCGTGTTGCACATCGTTTGGATGATTTCAGCTTAACCCGGAGTGCCACATGATGTCATTGCGCAGTGGTGCGAATTTCAAATATTTAAAGCCTCCTGAGTTCCTGGGTGTATTCTGAGCTTTCCCATGTTGTGTATTCTTGTGTTTGACCCTTGCCTTTCTCTGATTTTGTCACCCAGCTGCCTGAACTGACCCGGCCTGTTTTGTCTATTCTTCTGATTACAATTCGTGCTGTGCTTCTCTCTGTGTATGACCTCGACCTGTGACCACGACATTGTTACTCTTGCCCATTTTGGTACTGCATTGCCCGTTTGGTTTGACCCGGCCTATGCATCGACTCCAGTATCTGCTTCCTCGTCCTATCCACTCACATTTGGTTCCTGTGCTTGCCCAGAGCTCTCTCCCTGGTTCTCCCACATTAAGACCTGGCGGCATCTGAGTAGCGGGAGGCTCCACCCAAAGCCAAAGGTGGTTGGCATCCGTGGAGGCAAAACGGTGGGTGTCCCTGCTGCCTGCCAGGTATACAGTATTTATTACACCTATTCATCAAAGTTCAGATTTTAGTGGTTTTAGAAGTTTTTTCAACCAAGAGTAAACTCACTTCTAAAACTACGAATGTCGTGGCATTTATTAAACGATCCGATAAAAAAAGTACAAACGTAAAATAATGCACTTAAAATACGAATAAAAATTAGAGTTTTTTGGACAATTCATAACAAAGAAAATCCAAAAATCTCTAAAAGTCTGAATTGATTTAAAATGGTCCAATAGGATCTGTGCAGCTCCCATTTACTTCTATAGGACTTTGGCAACTTTCACCTGGCAAAGTTTGTATTAGAGGTTCTCGTGGTTTTTACACTTAATATATCTCACATTTTTAGAGATTTTTTTTTAAAAAAAGGAAAATCACACATTTTTAGAGGTTTGTGGAAAAAATTTGATTGTTAGTAAATAGACTGCTTAGTGTTTTTTAGTGTGATTTTTAGTAGACTTTAGATATGGATATCAAAATTACAGAAAGACCCCTTAACTGGAAACCCCGCAGGTCCCGCAATCTGGATAACAGGTCCCATACCTGTATTTCCAGAGCCATCCTTTTATGTTCGTACAATGCCAAGAATGATGCCACTCAACTTTTTATATCATTACCTGTGCATGCCATGCCAGTGCATCTTCAAAGTGCAAATCTATTGTTTTTTTTATTGTTTTAAGGCCACTGGGAGAAACATCCAAGGGGTTGGTAAACAACTGGTTAGGGATCACTGCTCTAAACTCACATTTTGATAAATCTGCCCCATAGTGTTGCATTTCTGCAGACAGAGACAACACAGTAGATTGAAACGTGCATAGACAATAATGTAGTAAGTTTAGAAGTGCTAGTTATGACATTATTCAGAGATCAATGTATCTGTGTGTTGCCTCTTTGACTATGCACTATATGCATATGAGGCATCACTGTAACTATACTAACATTATTACATATTGCACATTGGTGATTTTTTGAAGCACACATTCAGTATTGTGAACATTTGCCTGTGAAAGAATTTACTCTGATATTCAAAGACTTTACTCTGATATTAGAATATCAAATTCCTGTGGATTTGTTTCAGACAGTATACTGAAATTAGAATTGTATACAACTTGTAAACACTATCGGGTGTGTGCACTCTATGTCTATTCCGAAATGATTAAAGACTTCTACATTATTGCTACATTCTTTTTTTTTTTGTCTCCCCAATGCTTTTGTACTTCTTTTCCAGTTACAAGACTTCACTTTATTGAGTGAAATTAGAATCTAATTTAAAAAAGTACCTAGAGATGCATAAGATTAATTATTCAGCAAACTAATAGATATCAGAATGTGAAGTGGAATGCCAGGGGAAAAGTAAATGGGAGCACTGAACAGTAAGATCTCTCTTAGGGTTTAAACCATGATAATCTAATTTGTAGAAATTATTACACGTTTGGGAGTATATGCCATAGAATACATTTTGACTCAAATGAAAAAGTTTGGGAACCCCTCTTAATTCTTTGGAGTTTTGTTTATCATTGGCTGAGCTTTTAACGTAGCAACTTCCTTTTAATATACTGTATAACATGCCTTATGGAAACCGAAGTATTTCAGCAGTGACATAAAGTTTATTGGCTTAACAAAAATGATGTAATAAGCATCATAAAAAAATTAGACAGGTGCATAAATGTGGGCACCCCAGCAGAGATATAACAACAATACTTAGTTGGTTCTCCTTTTGCAAATGTAACAGCCTCTAGACGTCTCCTATAACCTTTGATGAGTGTCTGGATTCTGGATGGCTGTATTTTTGACCATTCGTCCATACAAAATCTCTCCAGTTCAGTTAGATTTGATGGCTGCCGAGCATGGACAGTCTGCTTCAAATTATCCCATAGATTTTTAATAATATTAAAGTCGGGGGACTGTGAAGGTCATTCCAGAATATTGTACTTCTCCCGCTGCATAAATGCCTTTGTATTTTTCGAAGTGTGTTAAGGGTCATTGTCTTGTTGGAATATCCAACCCCTGCGTAACTTCAACTTTGACTGATGCTTGAACATTATCTGAAGAATTTGTTGATATTGGGTTGAATTCATCCGACCCTCGACTTTAACAAGGGTCCCAGTCCCTGAGCTTGCCACAAAGCCCCACAGCATGATGGAACCTCCACCGAATTTGACAGTAGGTAGCAGGTGTTTTTCTTGGAATGCGGTGTTCTTCTTCTGCCTTGCAAATTGCTTTTTGTTATGATCAGTCCAAAGCAATTTGTTCCAAACTGACTACAGCTTGTTTAAATGAGCTTTTGCATACAACAAGTGACTCTGTTTGTGGTGTGAGTGCAGAAAGGGCTTCTTTCTCATCACCCTGCCTTACAGATGTTCTTTGTGCAAATTGCACTGAATTGTAGAACCATGTACAGATACACCATCTGCAGCAAGATGTTCTTGCAGGTCTTTGGAGGTGATCTCTTGGTTGTCTGTAACCATTCTCACAATCCTCCGCATATGCCGCTCCTGCATTTTTCTTGGCCTGCCAGACCTGGGTTTTACAGCAACTGTGCCTGTGGCCCTCCATTTCCTGGTTACATTCCTTACAGTTGAAACTGACAGTTTAAACCTCTGAGATAACTTTTTTTGTAGCCTTCCCCAAAACCATGATACTGAACAAACTTTGTTTTCAGATCTTTTGAAAGTTGCTTTGAGGATCCCATGCTTTCACTATTCTGAGCAGAGTCAAACAGAAGCACAGCTTGAAATTGGCCACCTTAAAGGAGAAGGAAAGGTACCAAAGCAGTTCATTGTCAGTAGATTAGCCACAATAGTACAAGCTATAACACTATATTTATTCTGTAGAATGTTTTACCATACCTGAGTAAACAGCTCTAGAACCTCTCTGTTTGTTTAGGATAGCAGCTGCCATATTCACTTGGTGTGACATTACTTCCTGCTTGAGTCTCTCCCTGCTCTGGGCTCAGATTACAGCAGGGAGTGGAGGAGGGAGGGGGAGAGGAGCAAACTGAGCATGCTCAAGCCCTAGCCCTGGATGTTTAAGATGAAAACAGGAAGTCTGATACAGAAGCCCATGAGTACACAATAGAAGGTAAGAAATGCGGTGTTTCTTTTTCCCGAGGACTCAGGGAAGCATTACTTTGAGGTTTTACTGGTGTATTAATATAGACCTTTCTGATAAAGCTTACTTAGTTTTAGCCTTTTATTCTCCTTTAAATACAGTTTCTCATGTTTGGACACACCTGCCTATGAAATTCAAGTCTTAATGAGCTAATCCAACCAATTTGGTGTTGCCATTAATCCCTATTGAGCAGTTGCATGCATTCAAATTAGCAAAATTACAAGGGTACTCAAATTTTTGCACAGCCAGTTTTTCACATTTGATTTTATATCATACAACTGAATACTGCTTCACTAAATATCTGTGATCAGAAAACACCACAGTACTCAGCTGTGAAATGAAAGACATACCACTGTTATCTTTTTCAAATTATAGACTTTATTGCTATGGAATATGATGTTTTGATGTTATATCTCTCTAAAAATAGAACATCATTCTGAATTCTGACAAGCAATAAGTGTAAGTGCTGGTATCAGTTAAGTTTACATTTATAGATCCAGACTCATTTTTGTGCATGTCAAATATAATTATTTATTAAACTACCATGAAGTAAATATGTGAAGCAGATTTTTGAAAACTCTAAGCAGTATCTTGCTTAAAGTGATTTTTACACTAAAAAAAACTTCACTTCATAATATGAATGTTCATTAAAAGTTCCCTATAGGTTGTTTTGATGTTATAAAAGATGTAAAAAAAATTACAATTATGCAACTGGTATTATTAATCTCTAAAAATCATTCTATTTACTGCCAGCAAATTATCTACAAATGTGCACACTGATTGGTAAATTGTTTGTACTGTTTTTTTCCAACCTAAATTGGGGTTTAACATACAGATATCAAATTTTGGTTTAAAAGTGTAAATTGGATGAAATAATTTTTTGTTTTCTACCAAAAATTATAGGGGCACATTTACAAAAGGGCAAATTGACTAACGCTGGCGTAAATTTGATAGCAAAGGAGACTGTAGCGATATTTTCCTTCGCCACCTCAGACCAGGCGAAGTGCAATAGAGTAGATAGGAGTTCCTCAAAAAAAATAGTTTTAAATATCCAAAAATGCTGGCAATTTTTCAGTTTTTCAGTGTGATAGGCTTCAAAAGATCATAATTTTTTTTAGGGGTACCCGGCTTCCCCCCTACATTTCCTAACATATGGCACATAAACTATAGAGTGGGCACATGAGTAGGGCATAACAACAACTCTATTTTCTTTTATTAAGGTTCCCTGGGCTTGTGTAGTGTAATGTATTTACTGCAACATATACGTCCATTCAACTTACTTCCACTATATGCAAATTAGGCAACGCTAACGCAACTTCGGTTTGCTTGCTGAGTTAACGCTTGCAAAACTTCACCATCATTCGGCGCCCTGGCGCGACTTCACATTTTAGTGAATTAGCATTGTCCTGGTGAATTTTCGCCTGGCGAAGTGTGGCGATGTGAGCGAAGCCGTCGCTGGCGAATTTCTGGAGGTTAGTGAATTTCCCCTATAGTGCTTGTGAATGCCCTGAGTGTACTGGAAACACACATTTGTTGTTGTCTTTTTATTAGACTTGACTTCTCTATTATAACTCCCAACAAACATCGTCCAATAATGAGCCATCCCTCATTATCAAGACCAAAAAAAAAAAAAAAAAAAATTGAAAGGCACCACTGCCTCATAAAGTAAAAACCACTGTTTATTGTAACATTAAAAACAGGTGGCCATTGTGAAATGAACGGCTTACACGTTTCAAGAACCCTCATTAATCAGCCTATGATTAAGGGCTGTTCCTGAAACGCATTAGGCTTCCAATTCACAGTGGTCACCTGTTTTCTAATGTTACAATAAACAGTGGTTTTTACTTTATGAGACAATGTGCCTTCATTTCTTGGATAATTGCAGTTGAGGAGCTCTGCATGAGCGTAGGCACAATGAATCCTCAGTAGTCTGTCTCTGAGAACCAGTAAAGGGAGCAGGGTTGAGTCTGTATTGCTTTGTTGTATCTTTCATAATAATTGAAATATCGTCATGTCGCAGTGGCATACATCAATACAAATGGACATGGCAGCAGTTTTAAATGCGGATATATCTGTTGGTACAGTATGTTAACAGTTACAATGCTTTAGGAGCCACACCTGATTTCAGGTTTTGCCTCTGAATTTGTCTAAAGGATTTCCCACATATTAGATCACTTTCTCCTCTATTCAGGAAAAATATTTGACTGCAAGACTTCATCTTGCATTCACCCTTCATCACTGCACCTCTGTTACAGGCGAATGCTGAAAATAAAAAAAAAGCAAAAGTAGATCAAAATCCCTAAAAATCTAAATTTAATAAATATGGTTGAAATGGTTGCCTTGGTTTCTATTGCAATATTGAGTGTGCAATTACTTGCAATCAGACTTGCATCATCAAAGCAAAACCGCACTAAGTTGCAATTGTGAGTTGATAGCCATGGGTCACATATGCAATTACATTCATTGTCTACAAATGCCAAATTTCATTTTCTATGATGGTACTCACATCAATCACCTTATAAATATTAACTGCACAAGGATGTAGTAACTGTGCTGCACTCATACACTTGGGAAAAATGACTTTCTATGAATATCTCTAAATTGAGAGATGCTATGCAAAATCTAGAATGTAACTAGAATATAGTTATGCTTCATGAATCTATACTTATCATTATGATAGAAACCCTTCAATTTGTTATTTTGCATATGCAGACTTCATACATGCAGTCAAGTATGTGCGATTTAGAACATCTTAGAAACTGTTGGTGTATTCTGTTCAACCCCTTGCTTTATGAAAAGAACTACAGAACTAATCAATAAGAAACATTATTTTATTGTTACCTGTTCCCCTGTAAATCTAGTTCATGATCTATTTTTCTGAACAAAATATGTGCTCAATAAGAGGGTTTTCTCCCCACTAATCTAGGCTATAGTATAAGCTGCTCACAAGGTTTTAGTGCTTCCATACTGTAATACTGTATATGGTGCTAATAAAATATCATACCAAGCTTTTCATATTATTGCTTTATCCATTCAATTAATAGTTTCTGAATAATGTTTAATATAAAACTATATCTGCATCTTTCAAAACAAAGAACTGCTGAGTGCTGTACTGTTGATAATTGTGTTCTCTGCAGTAGCAGAGCAGAATTTCTGTTTTTTACGACATGAAAATAGGCTCTTAAATCTACCAAAGGTGGCTTTTTGCTATATCTGATAACTGGCTGTTTACTGACACCATGGTAGGAGGGGCCCTAAAATTCAGTCTCCCTGGGGATTAGTGAAAACAACACACTATGATGGGCACAAAAGTGATGATGGTGTCTGTTCAAAAACAATGTTGTGCTTCTTGAGTAAAGCTGCACCATATAGATATATCACTGCTAAACCTACAAGATGTGGTCCTGTCAGGTTGAGTCTGTCCCACCACTCAATCAGGTACTCTTTATATGTCATACTTCTACTTCTATTTCTCACTAGCCACTGGGGTTAAGAGGTCCCTTCTGAACGCTAGCTACTATACTCACGAAGTGTAGGTTGTCTGTTTAATTCTATTTGAACATGCATATTTGCCTACCTAAATGTTTGCACCTACTCCCTCCTCCAACTGACCCTCCAATTTCCTTTGCTATGTGCCTTCATACAGTATAAAACAGCTGTAGCGTGTTTTGGGATTCATAAACACATTCATTACCAATTCCTAATGCACCATATTTTTGTAATTGAAAGAGTCACCTTCCCCTAGGTATTTCCTAATTTTTTCTCAGATAAAAATGTAAAACTAAACTACACAGTCACCTGCATATTTATTACTGTTTTTACATACATAAAAGTTAAAGTACTAATCAAAATAAATGAATGTTTGCCTGTGAATCGATAAACTGTAAAAAGAAAGACAAATAAGACAAACATAATTATTTGCAGACTGTGAGCTGTTGATGACATTTATAATATGTACAGTATTATCCAAAATTGGCTCATAATTTAATTCAGCTTAATTTCCTGCCATGCTCATTTCCCCTGCAAGAAGCCAAACGCATTCATCACCCTGCCATAGAAAGGGACAGACAGAGTATGTGTACTTAAATATCGAAATCTATTACTTAGAATTTATTATACAGTATACAGAAGATTTGTTGTACTGATAGTAAAAGTATCACATGCTCCATAAGAGCAGGATATTATTTTATAGAATTGCCTAAATATACCAGTCATTTTACTTTGTACTGTGAGGAGTACCTTATATTTTTTCTTTATTGAAACAGCAATATTAATGTAACTGTTGATAAAACTTTATGTATTTATACCCCTGTTTCTTAACCTTGTATCCAGATGTTGCTGGATTACAACTTCCAGCATTTTTTAACCAGGTGTAAGAGCATCTTGGAGTTGTCAACAAAATCCGGTGATTCAAGATTCACCTTTCTACCTTTCTTTTTGCATTTTTCATCATGGTTCGAATATCGAGGGTTAATTAACCCTCGATATTCGACTGGGAATTAAAATCCTTCGACTTTGAATATCGAAGTCGAAGGATTTTAGCGCAAATAGTTCTATCGAACGATCGAAGGAATAATCCTTCGATCAAACGATTAAATCCTTCGAATCGAAGGTCCCCATAGGCTAACATTGAGTTCCGTAGGTTTTAGATGGTGAACTAGGGGGTCGAAGTTTAACGATTTTTAGTTTGAATCCTTCGATTCGAAGTCGAAGGTTGAAGTAGCCCATTCGATGGTCGAAGTAGCCCAAAAAACACTTCGAAATTCAAAGTTTTTTTTACTTTGAATCCTTCACTCGAGCTTGGTGAATTGGCCCCTAAGTACTCCCCACATAATTTTTTTTACTTTTTCAGCATATATATATTTGATCTTCTTTTCAACAGTATTAATAGATAAAGGTGATACAGGTATGGGATCTCTTATCCAGAATCCCATTATCAGGGAAACTCATTTTAAGCAAATTTTTTCCTTTGTAATAAAACAGCACCTTGTACTAATCTGCATGACTCCGTATTGGTAGCAAAACCATCATATTGAGTTTACATTATGTTTAAATGATTTTAAGCATGGAGATCCAAGTTACAGAAAGATCCCTTATCCGGTAAACCACAGGTCCCAAGCATTCTGCATAATAGATTCCATACCTGTAATAATATAATAAATTTTGTTGTATTTATGTGTGCATTTGCATGTGGAAAAGGAAGTACAGTTCACATGTATACAAGTATAAGTATACATACCCTACATTTATCACTAGCTCATATACATAACATTAGAAACAGGTGCACAAGATCAAGTGCAAATGTTTAGAACATTGTTTAGGGTAGAGTGTTTTTCATCAGATTGCTGCCCGCTGACACAATTCATGCAACAAGTCAGATGTAGACGCACGCGTGAATATATACACTAATTGGACTGAATAAAAAGTCAGAGGTAATAACTACATTACATCCGATGTGACACGACTGTCGGATGTGGACGCAGAAAGCAGCGTCTTCATCTGATAGTTGGACTGTGTATTTGACTTTTCATTCAGTCCAGTTATATCTTCACAGGTGCGACTCCATTCGACTTGTCATGTGCGTTTTGTCGGCGGGTGCCGATCCGACGGAAACGTTTATGGAGCTGAAGAGAGGATCTTGCCAGAATATTCTAACCTTCAAAATGAAAGGGGCAATATAATAAAAAATTCTGTTTACCATCATCTAGTAACCGATAGCAACCAGATGCGTGTCTTATTAGTAAATGCTACCTGCTAAGTGGTTGCTATAGGTTACTAGACAAGTAACACATTTGGTTGCTATTTGTTGAAGTGTGTGGCATTGAGGCACCTAGCCTAAAAGAGCTCTGAAGCCTGTGGAAAGAAGTTTATAGTTGCCTATGAATTTGGGAACAGATTTGAAAAAATAGCAACCCAATTAGACATCAATCATTCCACTGTGTGGAAGATCATCTACACATTTGAAGATTTCAAACAAATACCAACTTTCCCAAGCTATACTGTTCCAAGCTAGTTCAATCCTAAAACAGAACACAAGATGCTGGAATAAGTCTCTAAGACCCCCAGATTTCATCATGGGACCTACAGGTAGCTGTCACCATTACTAATGTAAAAGTGCATGAGCCAAAGAGTAGAAAGAGGCTGCACAAATCACATCTACGTGGGAGGTGTGTTAGGAGGAAACCATTGTCTGCTCAAAAATACACCAGGACAAGACTTAATTTTGTCCATGAACACATAGCCAAAGACTAGGACTCTGCTCTGAACAGATAAAGTAAAAATAGATCTGGCCACAGTACCAGAAGTTGTGTGTAAAAATCGAATCCTGATACCAACTGTAAAGTGGTGGTGGAAATGGATTTGCTGCATCAGGGCCTGGGCATCATAGAAGCAACTACGAGTTGTTCATTGTACCAAAGGGTGTTTGAGGGTGATGTGATACCATCTTTCAGAAGACTGAGGCTCATCTCCTATGGGTTGCTTTTCCTGGGCAAACTTAGTGCCTTTTATTGCATAACCCTCAAGCAATACTGTCCAGTTGTATAATTCTCTTTGAATTGTGAGGAATGTGATGAGCTAGAACAGGGGTCCCCAACCTTTTCTTAACCATGAGCCACACAAGTATAATATAATGTTGGAGAGCAACACAAGCATGCAAAAAGTTTCCAGGGCTTCCAAATAAAGGGCTGTGATTGGGTATTGGTAGCACCTATGTGGACTTGCAGCCAACAGGAGACTTTTTTTAGCAGTATACATGTTTTTTTATGCAACTAAAGATTGACATTAAGCCTGGAATTCAAAAATAAGCACCTGCATTGAGGCCACTGGGAGTAACATCCAAGAGGTTGAAGAGCAACATGTTGCTCACGAGCTACTGGTTGGTGATCACTGAGCTAGAAAGTGCAACGTTAATGCTATAGGTATGGTTTTGTTTGTTTTACCAAAATATAGTATGCTTTAAACACATATTTAAAATAATTGTAAAATCAGATTTAGATCAGTTTACATGTACAAATTATATATTGAGAAATAGAAGCACTTATCATAAATATCATTTTAAATATATTTTTGTGTGTTCCAGTTCTGTTTGTATGTTGGAGTGCTGTCAGTCAGATTATGTTGCTAGTGGTGGCTCTGTGATCCACTGTAAGAGTTTCAGAGTGTGACCGTGGGTTTATAACAAGAGAGGAATCCTAGAAACAACTACAATAACAATTATTCCTAATTGTAAGAAACCAACTTGTGTCACAGATGCAGCTCAGGCAAATTATTTGTGACAGAATGCAGTCAAAAATCCTATATGGCTTAATTCGATTTGCTGCAGGTTTGGCTACTATTCCACATAAAAAGATAGTGCATACAAATACTGGTTTGAGTAAAGAGAGTATTGGTTAGAAAACTGAGTGATAGAGCAGATATACATTGAATATACTGTAAAAGAGCTAATTCAATGGCATCACGTTGAATTTAATTGCCCAAAATGGAAAGTCTGATCGGATGATAAAACCATTTAACAAAATGTGCATTCTAGAAACAACACAGCTGTAGCACCTCTTTGTTGCAAAAGTGAAAAGTTGAATTTATTAGGTCAAAATAACAGGCAACGTTTTGGGATTAGTCCTGTTCTTTCTCAAGAGTTGCTGCAGCAGTGTTGTTTCTAGTATGTCTGCTTAACCCCTGGCAAGGGTTTCTGGACTGCTCTGCACCCAACTCACAAGTTTTTATAAGGTGGTTGAAGCACACACAGGCTACCTTAGTAGGCATAGCACACTTGAGCCTAAAGAATGACACACAGACATCAGTTTGACAGATATCAGTTTAGCTGAAAATGACACTGACAATTTCGAGTGCAATTGTGTCTGGTTCATCAAAATGTAATTGCACTTGTTTTAAAAGCACTGAACCCAACGGCACCAACCTCATGACTGTGTGTCCACAATTAACAATGCATTTTGGGTTGAAAATACTGCCGCTCCATATGGGATGCAAGGGAAATTGTACTATGCACCAAACAGAAGTAAGGTGCGCATATGTTGGTGAACTCCTTTGGATAGATATATGAAAATAGCTGTATAAAATATATTATCCTTTATTGAAAAATCGTTAAAAACATAAGGTCCAAAAGTGCAGGGCAGGGGAGTGCATGGCTCAAACAGAAGTAACAGATATATAAGATCCTAATGTTCTGGTACCATACTCCTGCACAACTCTTATTGATATTGATAACATTATATAAAGCATGCCATTGCTCTTGCTTTAAAAAATCCTTACCTTATAAAAAATGTATGTTAAAAAAACCCCAGCAAACTTGTCTAAAATTGCACCCTGTACTTAAATATGTGCATTATAAACTTTAAATAGGAACACATTGCTAAGAACCATACACAGACAATAAGAGAACAGGTAATTTTGTCCAAAGACTGTGTACATTTAGGCACAACTATTTTTACTTGCACATAATACACATAACTATACATAATAAATAACTATTAATTAAGTACAGTATTCTTTAGAAAGTAGCCCTGATTATAGATCAGACAATACAGGTACTGTGTAAGCCTGTGCAAATCTGGTGATGGATACACTATCCTTTCTGGAGAATACATAAAAAAGGGATCTAAAATGTGCAGGCACAATGTGTTTTTGAAAATAACATCCTTGAAATGCTTCTTAGCTCCATATATTGAAATTAAATGTGGAACAATACACTTTATTTTTATTGTTTACAATTCATTTGTTAAAGCACTCATATGCTATCAAGAAGAATAGCACATAAAAGGGGATTAATCCTGAATTGAGAGTCCTACCATAGAAGTCAAGACAAAGGGGGAACAGTGCCAGAACTGAACATTTATTAAAACATTTCCCATTTTTTTTACTAAAACAAAATCAACCTAACTCCCATGCATGAATTTTCCTCATTCATCAAAAAAATCAGCTAGAAAAAGTTAGTACAGGAAAAGTCTTGACAAAATCACACAAAATTTGAATCTAATGCTTGAATTGCATGACTTTTTCGAGTTTTCAAGACCCAAGGACAGATGCATGCCATTTTGTTCCAGTTATCGGCACTTTTTTAATATATCTTTCAGCCAGTTCTCTATCCAGGTACAAATAGTAAGATTAAGGGGGGAATGTTATTAAAGTCGCAAAGAGAAAAACAATTCGCACCAATAAGACTAAAAATCCACATCTCGCAATGTAATATTGTTCCTTAAACTGTTATTGCATTGCAAATTTAAAGTGTGCATTACGAATTTTAATTGCGCACTCTTAAGTGCTTGAAGGCGTGTAATCTTTTGGAGCAAACATAACGACTTTTTCAGTAAGAAGTTTTATTACATTTACTGCACATTGGTGCAAACTATAACATTTGCAAATGATCTTCCTTTGTCGGAAGTGGTCAATAAACAGTTTCCGGGTTCGCAAAAGCTATATTAAATTTGCGCAAAGCTTTTTGCATAGTTTTTCTGTTATCGTTTGAGTATTTTCTGGTTAATTTCTGCTTGTACTAGTGGTGTCAGGTGACTTTTCATTAATCTGTAAAAGGCAGTAGAGAGGAAATCACATGTGCCAAAGAATAATTGATGTACTATAGATCTGGTTTAAATGACAGCAAACACACACAATTACCTTTAAAAGTGTACATTCTCAAACCTCAAGTTTTACCTGCAATTAGTGCAAATGCCTATATTTTAAAACCAGGAGTTTTTATTCACAAGTGTAAAGTTGTAAAATTGCTAATCCCTTGTACTCATGTCTAATTGAAATTCTTTTTGATCTGCTGAAACAGTTGTATCTAACTATTTACCTTTGGTTCCCTTTGTGGGAGATCTTAAAGGAATTGTTCAGTGTAAAAATAAAAACTGGCTAAATAGATAGGCTGTGCAAAATAAAAAATGTTTCTAATATAGTTAGCCAAAAATGTAATGTATAAAGGCTGGAGTGATTTGATGTATAACAAATCAGTCAGAACACTACTTCCTGCTTTTCATCTCTCTTGGTTTACACTGACTGGTTACCCGGGTTACCAGGCAGTAACCAATCAGAGACTTGGGGGGGCACATGGGTCATTTCTGTTGCTTTTGAATCGGAGCTGAATGCTGAGGATCAATTACAAACTCGCTGAACAGAAATGTACCATGTGGCCCCCTTCAAGTCGCTGACTAACTCAGAGTTATAGAGCTGAAAAGCAGCAAGTTGGATTCTTGCTGTTATATTAGACATCTGTTCACTCCAGCCTTTATACATTACATTTTTGGCTAACTAACTATATTAGAAACATATTTTATTTTGCACAGCCTATCCATTTATTCACACTGAGCTATTCCTTTAAATGTTTTAAAGTATGTGCCAGTTTTAGATATCTAGTTTTTTTTGGTTTTATTATTTTAGGCAAAATTAACGAATTGTGAAATTTAAATGCTCATTGTAAGTTTTTAAGACTTGCTTGAACATGGCATTTTTTTGTAAAAACTTTCCAGTAAGATGTTTTACTATCCTTTGTTTTTTTTTGGTTTTGGTTTTATTATTTTAGGCAAAATTAACGAATTGTGAAATTTAAATGCTCATTGTAAGTTTTTAAGACTTGCTTGAACATGGCATTTTTTTTGTAAAAACGTTTCCAGTAAGATGTTTTACTATCCTTTGTTTTTTTTTGGTTTTGGTTTTATTATTTTAGGCAAAATTAACGAATTGTGAAATTCAAATACTCATTGTAAGTTTTTAAGACTTGCTTGAACATGGCATTTTTTTTTTTGTAAAAATGTTACCAGTAAGAGGTTTTACTATCTTCACTGAATAAATGAGCCTTTAAACATGGTCATTATTTTGCAAAGTTTCAAAGAAATTGATGAAATATATTACTGGTCCAGCTAGTAAATGTGTGTATGTGATTGTCTTAACTCTAATTTTTACCCAAATTATATTTTTCAAATAAGATTACATAATAATTCAATAACAGGCATAAGTCAAAACAGGCTTGTTAGTATATACCATAGCATTATGGCATTAATTCAAAAAGCGTTTGCAGAATGTCAGTATCCATATTATTCTAGCTATGTTTTAGACATTCATGGAGATTGTCTTGTGATGATATTTTTCTCTTTTTTTTTTTTTAACAGGTGTTCTTTTTATTGAAATTTTCAAAAAAAGGGGGGGATACAGAAAGGAAGGGAAGGGGGAACAGATAAAATAAAACAAAATAAAATAAAATTACAGCAGCAGTCATGACTTCAGACTCCGAATACAGTCAAAGAGCAGCAATACATGTTCCACACAGTTATGGCAAGGTAAACATATGCGTCTCCATCCAGACACCCCATATCTTATCAAATTTTTCAGGTTGCCCTCGTAAGTCAACTTTATTAGTGACAGCATCTTATTAACATAGGCAAACCAGATCCCTTTCTTGGGAGGCATATTTCTGGTTTTCCCAGAGGGGGTAACAGCAGTGTATCAACTATATAGCCTACCACCTTAGCCCAGTATCTAGCTATTATAGGGCACGTCCAAATCAAATGCCACACCTTTTGTCTCTTTTTCTCTTTTACATGTTTCTGAAAAAGTTCAGTAAAGTTAACTTCATAAAGTAAAGTTTTTTAAATTCTGTATGAACAAGATAAGCAGATAAATTTCAAACCCAGATAAAACCTTCTCCCAGCGCTACATTATTTATTTAATGTCTAAATAATTTATTATTTTATATTAAGAATCATCTGAGTAAAAATGTCTATTTTTTTTATATAAATGTTATAATAAAATATATATTTCATAACAGAGGAAGAAGAATTCAAAAGGTAATGGCGACTGGGACTGTATGTTACATAGTTACATAGTTACATAGTTAAATTGGGTTGAAAAAAGACAAAGTCCATCAAGTTCAACCCCTCCAAATGAAAACCCATCATCCATACATACACCCCTCTACTTTTAATTAAATTCTATATACCCATACTAACTATAGAGCTTAGTATCACAATAGCCTTTGATATTATGTCTGTCCAAAAAATCATCCAAGCCATTCTTAAAGGCATTAACTGAATCAGCCATCACAACATCACCCGGCAGTGCATTCCACAACCTCACTGTCCTGACTGTGAAGAACCCCCTACGTTGCTTCAAATGAAAGTTCTTTTCTTCTAGTCTAAACGGGTGGCCTCTGGTACGGTGATCCACTTTATGGGTAAAAAGGTCCCCTGCCATTTGTCTATAATGTCCTCTAATGTACTTGTAAAGTGTAATCATGTCCCCTCGCAAGCGCCTTTTTTCCAGAGAAAACAACCCCAACCTTGACAGTCTACCCTCATAATTTAAGTCTTCCGTCCCTGTAACCAATTTAGTTGCACGTCTCTGCACTCTCTCCAGCTCATTTATATCCCTCTTAAGGACTGGATTCCAAAACTGCACTGCATACTCCAGATGAGGCCTTACCAGGGACCTATAAAGAGGCATAATTATGTTTTCATCCCTTGAGTTAATGCCCTTTTTTATGCAAGACAGAACTTTATTTGCTTTAGTAGCCACAGAATGACACTGCCCAGAATTAGACAACGTGTTATCTACAAAGACCCCTAGATCCTTCTCATTTAAGGAAACTCCCAATACACTGCCATTTAGTGTATAACTTGCATTTATATTATTTTTGCCAAAGTGCATAACCTTGCATTTATCAACATTGAACCTCATTTTCCAGTTTTCTGCCCAGTTTTCCAGTTTAGACAAATCACTCTGCAAAGTGGCAGCATCCTGCATGGAACCTATAGTTCTGCACAATTTAGTATCATCTGCAAAAATAGAAACAGTACTTTCAATGCCCACCTCCAGGTCATTAATAAACAAGTTGAAAAGCAAGGGACCTAGTACAGAGCCCTGCGGTACTCCACTAACAACATTGGTCCAATTAGAAAATGTTCCATTTACCACCACTCTTTGTAGTCTATCTTTTAGCCAGTTCTCTATCCAAGTACAAATACTATGTTCCAGGCCAACATTCCTTAATTTAACCAGTAACCTTTTGTGTGGCACTGTATCAAATGCTTTAGCAAAATCTAAGTAAATCACATCCACTGCCATCCCAGAATCGAGGTGTCTACTTACATTCTCATAAAAAGAAATTAAGTTAGTCTGGCAAGATCTATTACGCATAAAACCATGCTGGCACAAACTCATAGTATTATGATTTGCTATGAAGTCCAGTATCTTATCCTTTATTAACCCTTCGAAAAGCTTTCCTACCACTGACGTCAGACTAACTGGCCTATAGTTTTGAGGCTGAGAACGGGATCCTTTTTTGAATAGAGGCACCACATTAGCAATTCGCCAGTCTCTCGGCACTATGCCAGATCTCAATGAATCCTGAAAAATTAAGTAAAGAGGTTTGGCAATCACAGAGCTAAGCTCGCTAATTACCCTGGGATGAATACCATCTGGCCCTGGACCTTTGTTAATCTTAACATGTTCTAGTCTCTTTTGAATTTCATCATGTGTGAACCATGCATCATTAGTTGTATTACTAGAATTGGGAGTGTTAAGAAGGAAACCTTCACTTACTGATTCCTCATTTGTGTAGACAGATGAAAAATATGAATTCAGAATCTGCGCTTTTAATTTGTTTTCATCAACCAGCTGACCCCCCTCTGATAGTAAGGGACCCACCCCTTCCTGCTTCATTTTTTTACTATTAACATATTTAAAAAATAATTTTGGATTTTTTTTACTGCTTACTGCAATATCCTTTTCTATAGCAATTTTAGCTTGCCTTATAGCTTCTTTGCATGATTTATTGGCCTCCTTGTACCTTATAAATGATTCGGCTGTACCAGCTAACTTGAAAGTTTTAAAAGCACGTCTTTTCTTACCCACCTCAACACCAACGCTTCTATTGAACCAAAAAGGTTTTGCTTTGCAACAACGTTCCTTGCTTACAAGTGGAATATACTGACAAGTATATTTATTAAGCAGCATTTTAAAGACTTCCCATTTTTGTTCTGTGTTTAATGTTACTTAAGGGAACTGCAGACACAGGCCCGGATTTGTGGAAAGGCCACCTAGGCCCGGGCCTAGGGTGGCAGGATTTTAGGGGGGCGGCATGCTGCCCAACCACACCCACATTGGTTCAAAAACACAGGTGATGCACAGTAGATACAATCTCCATGAAAATTTGCACGAAAAAAGGGGAGGGGACAGGGGCGACAAACGGCCGTGGGCCTAGGGGCTCCTGCAATGTAAATCCGGCCTTGTGCAGACATATTAAATAAAAAGAACCTCGGTAAATCATCCAGTTCACAAGGACACATAAATAAAATTTGCTTTGCGTGGGAAAAAAAATCAGGTTTTCACTGGGTTTTTTTGGATTTTTTTCTCTGATTTTCAAAATCTTTTCGGGTTTTTCATCTGATTTTCACAATTCTTTCTCTGATTTTTCATCCAATTTTCAAAATTTTTCATATTTTTCATCCGATTTTCATGATTTTTTTTAATTTTTCACCCAAAAATTCTGATTATTACCGATAACTCTGGGTATTACATAAAACCCATCGCACATCAAGGGGGTTATTTATCAAGGTCCGAACTTATCTCAGTATTTCTAATATCCAACTTCGATAAACTCCGAATTCCCGAATGGACCTTATTTATGAAGAAAAAAGCCAGAAAAAATAGGGTCGGGCAAAACTCTGAAAACTTCGGCGCCACAAAAACTAAGATTGTTTTCCAAGTTTTCAGAGTTCTTTGCTTCTACTCCCCGAAATCATTGGATATCTGTACAGACTTCAGCGCAGACACGGGGACCTTCCCCATTGACTTATGCAGGACCTCGAGAGCTTTTAAATGCCGGGGTTTTGGATTCTGAGCTTTTAGACCATCAGACTTTAATAAATCTCGAATAATTTTTAGTTTTTTTTTTTTTTTTGCTCCGAAAACGATTTATTATTCGAGGTTCGGCTATTTGGAGCTTGATAAATAACCCCCCAAAAAATCAACTCCCATTGACTTATATGCAACCGTGACAGGTCTGAGATGTCGGATTTTCTGATTTTGACTTTTCCATCTTCAGGGTTTGATAAATTCCTGAAAAATGTCCGATTTTATAAAATAAAATCACTCATTTTTTTGTGATTTTTGCCTTTGAAGTTTAGTAAATAACCCCCTAGTAGAAAATGTCACCAAAATCCAATCCTCCACAACAAATATGGATATATATGAATAGGATGCAGTGTTCATAATAATCATCTTTAAAACAGTAAACTATCAAGATGTCGCTTTTTAAATAATGCTACCAAGGAAAACATTGTACAAACTTGTCCCACACAACCAAATCAAACATCACAGTACTATATATTTTCCACAGAAGAACTGTACTTGGAATTTTTTTGCCAATATTCCTTAAGCACTCTCAACTACCCCAACTACTGCCATAGCTGGGTGTCCACACTGATTAATGCCTCAAAGCTTTCTTAAAGGGATACTGTCATGGGAATTTTTTTTTCCCCAAAATGAATTAGTTAATAGTGCTGCTCCAGCAGAATTCCGCACTGAAATCCTTTTCTCAAAAGGGCAAACAGATTTTTTTATATTTAATTTTGAAATCTGACATGGGGCTAGACATATTGTCAATTTCCCAGCTGCCCCAAGTCATGTGACTAGTGCTCTGATAAACTTCAATCTCTCTTTACTGCTGTACTGCAAGTTGGAGTGATATCACCCCCCTCCCTTTTCCCCCCCAGCAGCCAAACAAAAGAACAATGGGAAGGTAACCAGATACCTAACACAAGATAACAGCTGCCTGGTAGATCTAAAAACAACACTTAATTGTAAAAACTGTTTGCTATTTTGAGAAATGGATTTCAGTGCAGAATTCTGCTGGGGTAGCACTATTAATTGATGTGTTTTGAAAAAAACATGTTTTCCAATGACAGGATCCCTTTAAGAAATGCAAAAGGCATATGGTCAAATGACAGAGGGCATATCTAGATCATATATTCCAGAAACAGAACAAATCTTGTTGTCATATTAAAAGTTTATTTGAAGATTCAAATATTCAAATATATCAAACGTTATCAAAACATTGTTATGACTTTATATATCTGTACAACAAGAAAAACTACATCTGGCATTAAAATAATGTGATCCAGAATGAGGTATCCTCTTGATTTGTATATGCTTTTCATCCAAATTACCTAAGCAGTTAGGAAAATGTATATATTTACAAAACCAGCTGCATTTACAAGCCAGTGCTTAATGGTAGGCAAAAAATGAAAAAACGTGGGAGTACATCTCATATTGGCTCCTCAGTTTCCCTGACAATTTTAAGAATTGTTGTTACTTCAAGCAGAAAATGAACACAGGTGAAGGATTGCCTAATAGCAAGGAAGCAAAGCAAATATATTGAATATATATCAACAGAGGAAAGAGGACATTTTATACATGGGTGAGCAAACATTTGTTAGCAACATGAATAAAACATCTATACATAGAAGCGGTGTGTAAAGCAGAGGAAAGGCAATGTAATGTAATGTTACAGACCCTGTAACATCAGGAAATGATATCCACATATTTACATGTGATATTTATTCTTTTGTCTCCACTTTCTACGACCATGATATTTGTATTTGAAAATACAATACAGGAGTGGTCATTTTTAATGCAAAAACAAGTGCTCACATGGATGCTATTCAGATAATTACTAGCAAACATAGATGCTCAAAACAACTTGTGGTGAGCACCAAAATGCCTGTTCTGCTTGCATGTAGTTTTACAAGTTACACTTTTATCAGCAGCTTATATTATGTAACCATCAGATAATTTATATAGACAAGTAAAAAGCTTACAGAAGGCTTACAGAGGGTAAAGAGTGTCCCTAGAGGCCTGTGAATCTTTAAACAGCAAATACATAATGTGGAAAACAGGGAATTTATGCAACAGTGGGAAGGAGTTTTGGTGGAATGTTCTTTCAAATTAAATGAAATTAATTGTCAATGAACAAGAGTAGGAGTTGTATGCAATAAATGTAGAGTTAATGAAATTAAGGGAAGAAATTATAGAGAAGGTAGAGGACAAGGAAAGGATAAGGGCTTGTGAAATACAGCTGGAAACAAAATTGAATAGTTTGGAAAAGGAGCCAATGTAGATAAAAAAGAAATAAATCCTGAGGAAAGTAATGTCTCAAACAGGTAATGGGTTTGGTGGAATAAAAAGGTTAGGAGGTATAATAGATATATTGGCAGTAATACCCCTCAGATGGTGCCGAATAAAGCGGCAGGTAACAGGGAATTTTGTGAATAGATTGGATTGTGTAAAAAAACAGAATGTTGGAAAGGAAAGTTGGAAACACTAGTGGTTTTACATCCCAGAAAGCTAATAAGGGTGACACCATTGCCTCACATTTCCCCCCAACCTTAAGTGGTGATCAAGTACTGTTCAAGAGGTGAATGAAGTGCAGTTATTAAGTAAGAGATTGAAAATCCTAGATTGGGGAAGCATATACAGTAAGTGCTATAAAAAGAGTGAGGGGACATTTAAAATGGGTAAAGTTTCTGTATGAATATTATGTCAATTGTCATGATTGGTGTTTTGAAGGTTGTAAAGTAGTAGTCCTTGATGGCATCATCATATCAGAGAGAGAGAGAGAGAGAGAGAGAGAGAGAGAGAGAGAGAGAGAGAGAGAGAGAGAGAGAGTGAGAGGGGGGGAGACGGGTAATAAATTGATGCAGATGGAACAAGAACCGATCTTTAGATTTGACTCTGTGGTCCCTTTTGGACATTATAATAAAAAGTATCCCTTTACCAGTTGTAGCTAAATGAAATTGGAGAATATTGACCATTATCTCTGTGATTGAATAGAAACTTGGTAGTAATATGTTCTAGTGGTAAGAAATGGGTTAAGGAACTGAGGAAGAATGCTCCACCCCTGAATGACGATGGGGTTAAAAAGGAAGTGAGGTTGATTATGTGGTTTTGCCAAACTGATATGAAGTACTGAATAAATGCCTGAGGAAGCCGTTGTCAGGGAAAAACATGTTGCGGAAAAGGAATAAAGGTACTGACATTTTTCATTTGTTCTTGTAATTTTAAACATTTGTGTACTTTACTTGAGCAGAATTCATACACCAATTGTTAAACAAGTGGAATGGAAATTAGTGATGATGGAAATGCACGGCCATCTTTGTGTGGGGAGAGGCGAGTGAGGGCAAGTGTGACTGGATTCGGTATGGTTGGGACACAGATTTTGGGACAAATTGGGATGCAATGGAGTGTATTATGTGGCACAGTGAGGATAACATCCTGGCAGGGGTGTAACTACAGAGGAAGCAGACCCTGCAGCTGCAGGGGGCCCAGGAGGTATAGGGGCCACATGAGGTCCTATTTCAAATAACATTTCAATAGATATTGGTAAAACAGGTCAATCTCTAGACATTTTAGGGTCCTGAAAAATCATTTGATGTGGGGTCCAGTAATATCTAGTTACACCACTGCACCCTGGTGAGACTGTTCCTGTGTGGGGGTTATTACACTGGGTTCGGGCTGACGTAATAATCAGCTATGCAGATATAGCCATTAAGAGTGTGTGCGTGGGCTTGCCCAACTATAAGTCCATAGGCTGTCACTCCCTAATAATTCACTCAGTTATTCTCGGAGGGGTTTTTGGAACTGATTGAACAAAGGTTTATCTGTATAACAGTTTGTGGTACTACAGTATCTTCCAGTCGACAAGCGTCACACCACACTTTATAGGAAAACGCTGTTCCTGCAGTTGTCACTCCAGGTTCCTAATTCTTTTATATTGCAAATTGGGAAGTTGGCCCTCACAGATGCTGTTCTTCCTCCAACTGAGCTTATAATTGTGGTTTGAAAATTAATTCACTGGAAACCTTTTGTTGGGAACTTTGCTTTTTTGACCATCTATAAGAACTCTGTGGACTGTGTTTTTAAAGTAGTAATATATATATATGAGTTTTAGTTTGAATTGCTTTTTTATAATTCTATTATTGAAGTTGTTAATGAATTGTGTATAGTAGGCTGGCCAGCCACATTATTAATTGTTTTTAATACCGTGTTGCTACTAAATTATTGAGAACACAGAACAAATTACTTTTTATTGGATTAATTGCCTTGAAGGGGAATATTGCTGCTGTTTGTTTCTCAGCAGTTTGTGGGCTTTCTTGCACTGTGCTACCACTATAGATTAATTTACTTACAGAAGGCTAGGCTGGTCACCAGCAAGACAAAATGACTGATTGAGGACAGAACAAGGTCAGGACAGGCAGTTCAGGTTTATGAGGAAACCCACATCCTGTAGATAAGGACCAGGATTTAGACTGGGGACATATAGGGGAGGGGATGATTAATATATCTTCTTAGGAGATTTAGAGGTATAATTAAATATAATAGTAACAGTTATAACCAGGGCCGGTTTTACATATCGGGCACCCCTAGGCCTGCTGACGTTCCCTTTTTTTTGCGCAAATATTAATCAGGACTAGAGCATTAGGGATTGGTGTACAGAAAATTATACAAACTATTTTATCTCATGCACATCTCTAGTGTTTCTGAACCAATGTGGGTGTGTTTGGGTAGCATGACGCCCCCTAAAATCCTGCCGGCCTGGTTATAACTCCCTATAGTATAATGCAAACAACAAAAAGAATCCCAGGCAAATGTTTTGCCTTCAACCAGAGGTTTTTGTAAATGCATACCATAACTCATTAGGCACAAAACAGGTATAAATGATGAATTCATCTTATTCAAAACCTGAACTACACCCATATTGTCACAGTGGAAAACAACTTCTTTATTTGTTATCTCCTCGCCCCAGACTTCCAGTGATGTTAATATAGGGAGCAGTTCAAGAAAAACCATGTTCTTGACTATATCCCTATTAAAAAATTCATTTGGCCAGGGTTCTGAAAACCACTTTCCCTTTGAAGTAACCACCCATACCAATTCCGCCGGCTGCATCTGTATTTAAATGAATGTCTTTGTTGGACATTTTATTATCGTTCCATACTGAAATACCATTATATAATTGCACTAACAATTCCCAAATCATTAAATCTGTCTTGTGTTCCTTATTAAGACTTAAAAGTGGTATGGTTTCTTGATGCCACCTGGAAAAAATGTGCCCTGAGGGATTATCTTGCATGTAAAATTTAACCTGCCAACAAAGATTGAACATTTTTTAATGTAATCTTTTTTGCCGTAATAGCCTTCTTTACTGCATTTATCAATTCCTTAAATTTTTTCTCAGGTAGGAAACACAGCAAATTAACAGTATCAATCTCTATTCCTAAATTGTTTTTTAAAAAGTTTTAGGCCCTTCTGTCTTATCTGTAGCTAATAGTATCTCAAATCTTTTGGCTATTTCCTCCATTTTCAGCATCAAAATTGTACAAATGTTTTAGCCACTCAGTCCAATGGATAAAAATTCATGTAGGTAATGGATTAAAGATGTAATCCTAGTCTCCTGTCATTCCAAGAATGAGCTTAAGCATTCAAAATAAGCGCAGGAAATGGAGCATCCCATGGGGAGGCAGCTATCGACATAATATTTACCTTTAAACTGATATCCTAACCCTAATAATTGCATACTATTTGTGTGCACCGGTAATAGCCTAAATGTAGCCTCAATGTATGTCTTTCCCATGAAGGCTCCATTACATGTTTCTCTAAAAATTTGGATTGCCTTGTTGAAAGAGGAATATGAGACTTTGCACAAATCCTCATCCACATTACCATTCACAAAGCTCCCTTTTGGAAACGATAAGTGATTTTTTTTTTTTTTTTGGAACGATTCCTAATGGCGATTTACACAGGTTTTCAAAAGGCCATTTTTTGGCCATTCTCCCTAGCTTTAATTCCTTCTTCAACCTCTCCACAACTTCCTCTGTAAATGCATATGCTGATTTTAAATTACTTTTTGGATGTACCCTTTCAATCATGTTCACCAGGATGATTAAACCAAAACATAAATCCTTCTTATGTACAAGCATCCTTCTTTTTAGGATAACTCCTTAACCATGGCACCATCTTTTCTGCGTTCACTGGGGGCATCCCCTTTTAGATTGGACTCACCAAATTTCCCGGTTTTGTTTTTCTTGAAACATTTGCACATCGGATGGTTTCCATTGCAATGTGAGCATTCATGCTTATATTTACATCTTGACCCCCACTTAAAAAATTCTTCATTGAATGCCCAGCAAATACCTTTTTTTTTTTTTTACAGACCAACAGGCTGCTGACTCCTTGCCCGCTGGTCCCTCTCCATAAGGGATGATCTAAATAATCCAAAGGTCCTGGTGTGTTAGTGTTCATCAATTTTATCCATAGGCTAATGTCTATCTTTTCCCATTCTAACTAAGGGACAAACCCACCATCCTTTGCCTAAATTTTTCATCATATTGAAGCCACGCTGTACCGCCATGAACCCTGAAGGCTTCCAAAATCATATCCATATAGCAAAAGAGAGATGAACACTTTCCCGTTTTTTGCTCACCAATTATACTTGCTAAAATAACAAAGGCTTGATGCCAATTGCTAAATCAATCTAAACCTCCTGCTATACTCATCTTCCTGTTTCCTAACTTATTTTCCTTTTTTCCAATTATCTAAATTAAATCTCTCTCGGATTAAAAGTGTAAATATATCCACATATTCATTTTCCAAATCTTTTCTTTTACTTCCATTGACAAATGTGCTCCCAAAGGGCCCTCAAAACATATATATGTCTGACCTTTGGCATTTTCAGATATTGGCTAAGATCTGCGTATTTCAGAATCTTTACCCTTTACACATTCTTTCATTCAATTCCTTATCTTTTCCAGTTGTATTTTCTGCAGCAGAATTGTCTACCAGACTTGAATAAATTGTTGTATCATTATTTTCTTTTTCTGAATTCACTACAGCTCCTTCTCTCTCAATCAGAGAAACAACCTCCTTTGAGCTACTTACAGCATTTCTTGCTGATGTTATCATGTTTGATACACTCATGTCTAGTAAATTAGTGCTACTCATTATATTCACCTTCTCCTGCCCCACACAGAAAATCTGTTCACATTTGCATCCCTATGCTCCCAAGCAGATACTGATTTCTTTAATTTAAACATAAAAACATTCTCAATATTGCTAGTAACATTCCCCTTTTCACTAAAGTTATTCATTTGAGTTTTATCTGCATACATACTTGAACCTTGACACCCACCTGAAGCCGTGTAGAGATAGAATCTCCTATGGCTGCATGTTGTTCTACCCCATTTGACTTCCACTTTCCCTCTCTTTCACATTTTCTACTGCAACATTGTCTCTATCTGCAGCCCGGAACTCTAATTTCCTTCAAGTTGTGACATACTGGCAACTCGAATAACGGTGGTCAAACACTATAAGATCCGCTCAATTGGCAAGGTCGCCAAACGAGCGGATTTTAACCCGAAATGCCAACTAACGGGTGGGCAATATCCGATGTATCCAAACGTTCGGCCCTGGGCAGGCCCGGGCCTAGGGCGGCAAGATATTAGGGGCGGCAAGCAGGGGCCCCCTAACATTCTCTATAACCCACAGTAATTGTAAAACGGTTACGGACCGCTGGTCAATCCCAATTCCAAAACAGTCCGAAATGGCACCAATGTTCTTTCCTGCTCTCCGCTTAGATTCAAAATGTCTGCTCCTTCAGATGATTCATCCAGTTGGGCTTCAATTTTCCCTGCCACAACTTCCTATTGGTCAACCTAGTTCACTCCTATGCCTCCTTAGTCATGTGCCACTCAGCCCTAATTTCATTAAGCCTGTGGCTTACTAAAGAGGTGGAACACAGAGTCCTAGCTGCATGTGCTATTGTCTATTTTTGTCAGAAGCGATACCATGCTAACCTCACAAGATCATTCTTATAGAATAGTTGCACTGGATATATAATAACAAATCACCCACAGAAATATAATTGATATCAAGCTACCATTTATTAAAACCTGACATTATATTACCAGGAGGCAATTTCATACTATTTCAGGCATATGGACTAGGATATGTTGAAAAAAATAATGCATTTTATAACAGAAGTATAGATATTTACTTGAATATAACATTATGTGGCAGTGAGAATGCAGTTACATTCACAGAAGTATAAATTTTTTCCCAAGAGATCCAGAATGTGTGCTATTTTTGTTAAAATGCACCACAAATGTTTCCTGTATTTCCACTTAAAAATGTTTTTGTTACATCGACCAATAAAGATATGAATTAAAAGGTGAATTGGCTTCCCTGTATAATATACATACTGTATCATAAAACAAGGTAGTGTTAAATACTTTGTGGTCATTATCTTTGACACTGTTGCTCATTTTGTTATGTCATGAACAGAGTTAAAATGTAAAAAGCCATTTAGAATAAATTGAGCAGCAAATGTTTTTCCATTCTAACTTGTTTTATCTAGTTCAGATGAGAAACACATGACATATTTTACATTAAAGAACTTATACAAAACATCATTCCAGTTATTATGTATTTATGATTCTATTATGTTTTGAAATAAAGAATACAATAAACATTTTGTAGAAATATTATATTTAAATGTATGAATATGTTTATTGGTATTTGTTTATACATATATTCTGTATAATCCATTAGCATTTCAGTTTATACCTGGGACCTAATTTTCAGAATTAACAATAAGTATGGGACCTGTTATCCAAAATGCTTGGGATCTGGGATTTTCCAGATAAAGTATCCTTCCACAATTTGGATCTCCATACTGTAATTCTACTAAAAATATTATTACATATTAATAAACCCAATAGGGTTGTTTCTTGCCAATAAGGATTAATTATATATTAGTTGGGATCAAGTAAAAGGTACTGTTTTGTTATTACAGCGAAGAAGGAAATTTTGAATTATTTGATTAAAATGGAGTCTATGGGAAACGAATGTCGTCATTTTCTGTAAAATGGGTTTCCGGATAACGGATCTATATCTATACCTGCAATTATAGCATCACTTCTCAGCTTAAGGTGAAGTTATAAAATCATGTGAATAATAGTGACCCTTGAAATCAAACTGAAAGGGTTTATTAGAAGTGTCTTACTTACTTGTTATCATTTAAAACCTTACCATAAAAATAGGATAATAAGGATTTTGCTCTGCATTTGCTAAAATTGGATTTTCCCCCATGACATTTAGGAGCTGTATGAAAATGCCTTTGCATATAAAAATCCAAGGGGCCAATTCATTAACTTTGAGTGAAGGAATAGAAGAAAAAAAACTTCGAATTTCAAAGTGTTTTTTTGGCTACTTCGACCATCGAATGGGCTACTTCGACCTTCGACTACGACTTCGACTCGAAGGATTCAAACTAAAAATCGTTCGACTATTCGACCATTCGATAGTCGAAGTACTGTCTCTTTAAGATAAAACTTCGACCCCCTAGTTCGCCACCTAAAAGCTACCGAACCCAATGTTAGCCTATGGGGAAGGTCCCCATAGGCTTGGCTACTTTTTTTGGTCGAAGGATAATCCTTTGATCGTTGGATTAAAATCCTTCGAATCGTTCGATTCAAAGGATTTAATCGTTCGATCAAACGATTATTCTTTTGATCGTTCGATCGCAGTATTTGCGCAAAATCCTTTGACTTCGATATTCGAAGTCAAAGGATTTTCATTCCCAGTCGAATATCGAGGGTTAATTAACCCTCAATATTCGACCCTTGATGAATTTGCCCCCAAGTGTCCATAGCAAGAACAATACAGCACATCTAACAAAGGCACTTGACAAATAGCAAAGTGAGGTTGCAGTAAGGGTTAACTTTTGAAAATATGCTTCCATGTTGTCTGATGAGGATATGTTGTCTGATAAAGAAATATTTTTTATTACTTACATCATATTACATGATATCCATGATATAAGCTGTGGGGTTCATTTATCAAAAATCGGCTCAACTCAAGAAATACAAATGAGAAAAATATGCGTTTTATGAAACCATGAAACTCTGCAAGAAAAATCTGGGAAACTTTTTTATTAATATTGTTATTATTTTTAGTTATTTATCAAAAGATTAGAGGTTTTTAGCCTCATTGAAAACTAATGGAATACTGGGAACTACTTTTATTTAATTTGTTTTTTAATGACTCAGGGGAGGGTGTTGTAAGTAATATATCAGTGTTTGCAGATGACACAAAACTATCCAGCCCAATTAATTCCATCCAGGATGTGGCATCCTTGCAACATGATCTTGACAAACTGGCAATCTGGGCAGCTAAGTGGCAAATGAGATTCAATGTTGATAAATGTAAAGCCATGCACCTGGGATGTACAAATATCCAAGCCACTTATACCCTTAATGGGACTGCACTAGGCAAATCCATTATGGAAAAGGACGTTGGAGTCCTTGTAGATGATAAACTTGGCTGTAGCAAGCAATGCCAGTCAGCAGCATCAAGGGCAAATAAGGTCTTGAGCTGTATTAAAAGGGGCATAGAGTCAAGGGAGGAGGGGGTCATTCTTCCACTGTATAGAGCACTTGTAAGGCCCCATCTAGAATATGCCGTACAGTTTTGGTCTCCATCACTCAAACAGGACATTATTGTATTAGAGAGGGTACAGAGAAGGGCAACTAAGCTGGTAAAAGGTATGGAAAATCTCTAGCAATGAAGAAAGACTGGCCAAATTGGGGATGTTCACACTGGAGAAGAGGTGCTTAAGGGGTGATATGATGACTATGTATAAATATATAAGGGGATCATATAATAATCTCTCTAATGCTTTATTTACCAGTAGGTCTTTCCAGCTGACACAAGGTCACCCATTCCAATTAGAAGAAAAGAGGTTCCGCCTAAATATTCGGAAGGGATTTTTTACAGTGAGAGCTGTGAAGATGTGGAATTCTCTCCCTGAATCAGTGGTACAGGCTGATACATTAGATAGCTTTAAGAAGGGGTTGGATGGCTTTTTAGCAAGTAAGGGAATACAGGGTTATGGAAGATAGATCATAGTACAAGTTGATCCAGGGACTAGTCTGATTTATCAAAGCCAATACTTGTGCCAGTTTGCCAGAATAATATTTAACTTCTTTTGATAAGGTCTGATCTATGGGAATTTTTATGTCATGCCACTGCACAAAATGAATGGCTAATTCCTAAACAATAAGGCACATTTATCAAAATTTTAAAACATTGGGTACTTAATTTTATACAAAACAACTGGAATGCAGAAAAATCACATTCTACCCTTCAATTTCAATGAGCCTGGGGAATTTCAAATTTAAAAAAAAACTAAGGGGCAGATTTATTTTAGTTGTGTTTTCCTCAAAAATTCAAGGTTTCTTTTTTTTTTTTTTTAAAAAATTGATTTTTTTGAGATTTATTATACCCCCGACCCTGGAAATAGCTAGGATCCGAAAATACACCATCAAAAAACCTGTTGAGGTTATGTAGGAGTCAATGGCAGAGGTCCCATAAACCATTTTAAGATGATAATAGTCTTCATGATGTTCGAGTTTTTTTTGGATGGGTTTGCCTAAAAACTCAATCAATTTGAGTTTTCAGATCATTAATCCCGAACTCGCTGATCCAAGTTTTTTTCCATTTGAGTTTTTTGTTAAATTAGAAACCATTTGAGAAACCATTTGAGTTATTCAAATTCATTCGAGGTATATAAAACTCTAAAATTCGACCTTTGATAAATAACACCCTAGATGAAAAAAAAAGCATAACAATTTGAAAATACTACTCCAATTGACCACTTCATGCACTTGTCAGCTTTTAGATGCCTAATTTCTTTATTCCAATTTTTTTGTACTTAATAAATCTGTAAAATATACGTTTTGGAAATTTGAATTTGCAAATTGTGACTCATAAAAGCAAATTGCGGTAAAAACGATCATTTTTACATTCATATTTTTACACTGAATTCTTTTATTTTTTTACTTGATTTTAGTAGAACTATCTGCTGGGTTGTCTTTATGCTACCAAGCTATTTTTTTTTTCATATTGTTCTTTGATCATGTAAAACACTTCATTAATTCAGCTTTTAAAATACTGTATCTCTTTTAACTTTTAAATTTTATCTTCTGTGTATAACTACAAACCTATCATAATTACATGCCTGGGGATGTACTTCTATTTATGCATGGGGAAACAGTAGTTCTCAGTTTATCAAAATATACTAAATTATTGGGAATTTGCCTTCACATAATGAATATAATCATTTTCTTTTGCATGCAGTTTTCCCCCATAGAAACTTTGTTTAGCCTGACAATGAGCACTTAGGGGTATATTTATTATTGCTTTTTTATGAGCTATAATGACAGTGCAATTAAATAGAAAAGAACGAGGAAGGGGATCTGATTGCCAATCATTTTCCATTTCACTACTGACTTTTCATAATGTAGGAAGGGATTTAGTGATATGGGAAGTTCCCCTAACCCCTTTCCACCTTTTATGGGGACTTTAACGCCACATAGAAAAATATTACATTTAACTGCTTGGCAAATTAAATCCAAAAGCCTTTGATTTATGTGTCAGCCATTATGAGTGAAAAAAATTCATGTTAATTACTATTAAAAATTTGAAATTAATAGGAATCTACAGAAATTCCCCAGTTCTTGCTTGTAGCATACAGCAGTCAGGTCTCTCTATTCTTCATTTCCCTGCTATCGACTTCTTTGCACACATTGCAACCTTAAGAAGCCACAAAGGCAATCAGCGTCTAGAAGAAAATAATAAGGGAAAGGGACTGATTTCATTGTTGTATGGTGTCTTTGCAGCAATTTTATTTTGCAAATGTTTTAATACAGGGTTACTTTTATAAATTAGCATTTGGTTAAACATATGAGAATGAATAAAGCAACTCTAAATAGCATTAACAAATATTTAGTTGTGACTTCTGAACCTTTCTTCACATATTGTACAATTCTTGGCAAGACTTATGGTGTTATGACCCCTGCCTGGGCTGCACACATCTACACAATTGAAGCAGGTTTAGGATCCAGAAATACTGTTCTTGGGACACCAGATATGCAGTTTATACTGATACACTGATACATAGTTACAAAGTTAAATCGGGATGAAAAAAGACAAAGTCCATCAAGTTCAGCCCCTCCAAATGAAAACCCAGCATCCATACACACACACCTCCAGGCCAGGACTGTGGGCTCTGACAAATGCCAGATCGGCTGATATAAGGTGCCATAGAAAGTCAGTATTTAGTGGGCTGGTGGGGCTGTTTGGGCCTCTTTATTGACTGACTGGGCCTCTGTGTATCTGAAATGCCAGGGCCTATTTTAATTCTCAGTCTGGACCTGCAACCCTCCATACTTTCACATAAATTATATATGCCCATATCTATACTAACTATAGAGTTTAGTATCACAATAGCCTTTGATATTATGTCTGTCCAAGAAATCATCCAAACAATTCTTAAAGGCATTAGCAAAATCAGCCATTGCAGTGCATTCCACAACCTCACTGTCCTCACTGTGAAATTATGCATTATATTTTTCTAACGGATCTCATACATACACATACTGTATATATATTTATAAATCAGGGGTCATCAGCCTTTTTACCTGTGAGACAAACACAATCAAATGTAGAGTTGGGAAGCAACAAAAGCATGATAAATGTTCCTGGGGGTACCAAATAAAAGCTGTGATTGACTATTTGGTAGCCCCTATGTGCAACCAAAACTTGCCTCCAAGCCAAGTTCAACCAAAACTTGCCTCCAAGCCAAGTTCAACCAAAACTTGCCTCCAAGCCAGAAATGAAAAAATAAGCACATGCTTTTTGTTGCCACTGGGAGGGACATCCAAGGGGTTGGATGGAGGTTGGGGATCACTGAGCTAAAAGGAGACCTCATACTGGAGAAATTTGGACCCCTAAATTAAGCTGCCTCCTCACTGAAAGTTGGAGAGCAGGAAGCTTGTGAGTGAGGTTTAGTGAGTGACATTGTAGTTTTTGTAAAACACTATAATAGAGACAGACAGGTATTACTTGCAAGAGCAGATCTGTGCTCAACAAAGAAGATGGGGAGGACCATTTATTGAAGGTTCGAATTTTAGTGGTTTTTGAAAACAAGAATAAACTAATTTCCAGGAATGACAGTAATTTATCAAAACATCCCAACTGAAGCACGAACGTGAAAAAGTCGTGCTGACTTTTTCGTATTGTCGCACAAAAGCCAAAATCAAAAACACTCAAAACCCTCAAAAACCATGAATCAGTTGTAAAAGGGACATCTGCCACTGAGTGCTACATAATTTTGATTCGATTTGGAGGTGTTAGCTGGAGTAATTTCAGATCTGGACTTGTTGAAGTTTTATCACATAATAAATCCGGGAAAATTAAATTTTTCTTTTTCGGTGACTTTTTCGGGTTTTGGTAACAAAAACCCGACCCAAAAAATCTAGATTTGCTAAATTAGCCCAAAGTGTGGGGTTAGTAATACCTAGGTGGCACCCCGAAGTGCAGGGGAGGAAATGGAAAGGCACCCATGCGAGTGTTCTTATCTCTAGGAGGCATTCACTAAGGGGGTTCAGTGCATTCATTTATCATGTTAGTTGGGCAGAATTTTTTCTCCTACCTCAGCTGAGTATCGGTTTGTCAGTACATTGATTTAATTCCAATTGATCTCTTTGCCTTATCAGTGTATAAAGAAAGTACCTTTTTTCTTTATAGGGGACCCGTCACCCAAAAAAATGATTCAAAATCCTATTTCATCAGATTAGTCAACAAAAATTAACTTTAATTACACTATATAAATTATTTTAATCTTGTTTCCTTCAGTCTGGGATTTCATAATTATAACAAGCAGGCAGCAGCCATTTTGTGCACACTGTTTTTAAGGCAAGCCTTGTATCATCTCAGAATCTTGTTTGTGCACCAGAATGGGGTACCCGATGTCCATCCCCATGTACTGGCTACACAATTATATGGTAAAGAGAAGTGGGGGAATGTGTGGGGAGCAGTGACATCTAAGAAGTGCTGAATTGAAAGTGAAAGTAATTGTCTGCCCCGCCTCTATACCACAGGCATAGAGGAGGGGCAGACAATATTTGATTGACAGCTGAGATTTTTAAACAAATTTACAACAGCTATGAATGCTTTAATAAAAATAGAAATTTGATTTCATGTTTAATTTGAAAAGGACTTTTACGTTACAGATTTTTGTGTCTGGGTGACAGGTCCACTTTAACTGGAGAGTCAATAAATCAGTTCATTGGAAACCTCTGGTGCCCAGTTTATTCCTATATTTCTTCCTAACATTTCTTGTTAGAGTTGCAGAAAACCTGGGTGCAGAGGGGACCCCCAAGCTACCTACTGGTCTGGTGGTGGACATAGCTCCAGAGTTCCCCTGTGTCAATAGGCAGCAGCACTCAAAGGAGGCAGGAGGAAAGCAGCATCTGCAAGTGCAACTATACAGATGTACAAGAAAATGAATTAGGTTTTGTAAATGACCCCTAACACACATTTCTTTATTTATATTGCACCACAGATGTATGCAGTGCTTTACAGGGCACAAAAATTAACAAGGTATGGTTATTGTAAATTAGACAGTACATAAATACTTAAAGGAGAGTAAAACTCTAAAAATGAATATGGCTAAAAATGTTATTTTTTATATACTGAACTAATTGCACCACCCAGAAGTTTCAGCTTCTCAATAGCACCAATGATCCAGGACTTCAAACTTGTCACAGGAGATCACCAACTTGGAAAGTGTCTGTGACACTCACATGCTCAGTGGGCTCTGAGCAGCTGTTGAAAAGCTAAGCTTAGGGGTTGTCGCAAATTATCAAGCTGAAAATGAGGTTGGCCTGTAATATAAGCTGATGCTACAGGGCTGATTATTAAATTCTGATGCTAATTGCACTGGTTTCTGTGCTACCATGTAGTAATTATTTGTATTAATTACTAATCAGCCTTATATTGTGACATTTCTATCCTATGTGTACTGTATATTGTGAGTGGGTCCCTAAGCTCAGTAAGTAACAGCAGCACAGAGCATGTGCAGTGAATCAGCAGAAAAGAAGATGGTGAGCGACCGGGGCATCTTTGGAGACACAGATCTTTCCTACTAAAAGGTTGTGGTTGCCTTGGGCTGATACAGAAGCCCAAAAACATAATATACAACATTTCTAGCCTACTTCTTTGGTTGAGCTTTAGTTCTCCTTTAAGTGTTGGGAGTTTCAATACACAGTATGGATGGATGAGGTTTCCTAGCCTGAAGAGTTTACAATGTGAGAACTATATGGATAATAAAATAAAGGAGCAGCTTTTTTCCTCCAAGCTAATAACACTTAAGGGCATCAATATGTAATATTACCAGTGTAGCAACAAATACCAAAGTGACATACAAACCATATCCCTGAATAGGGGATCTTTTGATTCTTTTTCTACTTTGAAAAACTGAATCCAATGATTTCTAGGTATTTATCAAGGCAGGAAAAGAAAAAGCTTGTGCTTCACTTGAAATGCAATTGTTTGTTAGACACAATAGAAATATGTGATTTGCTCTTGTTATCTATACTGGAGAGTGAAGACTCATTAGTTCCTGTGCATGTTTTTATGATAAACCCATTTACTATTTTATAGAATTACTTAATATGAAAAGCACAATCCAATATCCTGTAAAAATCAGATATCCCACAATAATATAATAATAATAATATTTTCAAACAAAGGTCTATGAAATTGACCTAGGAACTGTAATGATTAAATAATAAAATGCAAGTGTCTGTGATTTTCAGCATTATTAATGCCTTAAAGGAGAACTAAACCCTAAAAATTAATATGGCTAAAAATGCCAAGTTTTATATACTGAACTTATTGCACCAGCCTAAAGTTTCAGCTTCTCAATAGCAGCAATGATCCAGGATTTCAAACTTGTCACAGGGGGGTCACCATCTTGGAAAGTGTCTGCGACACTCACATGCTCAGTGGGCTCTGAGCAGCTGTGTAACGATCGCCGCCCGGAGCAGGCCCAGGAGCTCCGGGCGGCGCGTCCTCTCCTGCCGGCGTCGCTCCCAAGATGGCGGCGCCCATGGCCGCCACGTGGGTAAGCGGTGCCGGCGCGATGACGTCAGTGCGCCGACGTCGGCGCAAGGACGTCAATGACGTCACTAAGGCGCCAAATTCAAATAAAAAGCCTGTTTAGACGCCAGAATGGCGCCCAAGTATAGGAAATCTTCCCCAAAGTATTTCCTGGGTTCCCTGTGTGCTATTTTCGCTAAACTTGTTCCTGATTAATACCCTTGACTCCTGCCTGGACTTTGGACTTGCTGTTATCCGCCTGCCTTGAACTCTTGCCTGGATTCCGACCACTCTTTTGGATTAACCCCTTGGACACCGCGACCTTGTTCCCTCAAGAGGGCTTCCTCCTTGATCCTGACAACCTCCCTGGTGGGAGCTCCCGGCTCCCTGACATTATACTTGGGCCATGGATCCTACTGAGGAAGCTACGCCTGATGTCGGACATGCGCTCCGCGGACTGGCATCCCGCATGGAGGATTATGAAGCCCAGCAGTACCGCATTGGGCAGGCACTTGATACCCTCCTCTCTCGGATGCCTCCAGCACCCCCTGCACCCCAAGCTGCGGTAAATCCTTCTTTGGCGGCCGCTTCGTCCACCGCAGGTTCCTCGTCAAGTGAGCCTCGCATTCCGCCTCCTCCTCGCTTCAGTGGGGACCCACAAGCCTGCAGAGGTTTCGCTACACAGTGCCAGATCCAGTTCGAGTTCCAACCCTCGCACTTCCCCAATGAACGTTCCAAGGTGGGGTATGTGATGTCTCGTTTGGTGGGCAAACCGCTTGAGTGGGCAACATCTCTTTGGGAGAAGAATTCTCCACTGACTTTTGATGCCAAGGCCTTTCTTCAAGCATTTCGTACTGTGTTTGATGCCCCGGGTCGGGTCACTAATGCTCCTTCTCGTCTTCTGCAACTCCGGCAGGGAAACCGCAGTGTCAGTGACTATGCTATTGACTTTAGAACTTTGATGGCTGAGACTTCCTGGAATGACGATGCCTATAAGGCCGTATTCTATCAAGGTCTGTCTATTCGCATTAAAGATGATCTTGTCTCCAGGGAGTCCCCTGACCTGCTGGAGGATCTGATCGCACTATCTATCAAGGTGGACACTCGGCTCAGAGAGCATCAAGTAGAGAGGGAGCGCTGTAAAAGATTTCAACCCTTGTTGGCTCCTCGCTTCCAGAGACCTCTCCGGCAGACTCCGGCTACTCTAGCCTCTCCTTCTCCTTCGGAGGAACCAATGCAAGTTGGAAGGGCTCGTCTATCCGAACAAGAAAGACTTCGTAGACGAATGGCCGGCTTATGTCTGTATTGTGGCGGACAGTCTCATTTTGCGAACTCTTGTCCGGTGAAGCCCACGAGTTCTGTTCCCCGAGGTATATCTAGGGTAACGCATGTAGGGGGCACTACTCCAAAGTCTCAAGAGAACTCTCACAGGTTTCTCCTTCCATTACAGATCCGCCTAGCCTCTAAGACTATCGTTGGCTCTGCTTTCATTGACTCTGGAGCTGCTGGGAACTTCATGGACGCTCAATTCGCCAAACACATGGAAGTTCCCTTATTCCCATTGTCTACTCCTCTCCGTGTCATTGCCATTGACGACAGACCCCTGGAGGTTGAAGTTGTCTCCATGACGACTGGGGAATTGCCTGTGCAGGTTGGGACGCTGCATAAAGAAAGACTTTCGTTCCTAATTATTTCCTGCCCATCTGTTCCAGTTGTGTTGGGTCTCCCTTGGCTACGCCTGCATAATCCCTCCATTGATTGGACCGCAGGACAGATTACTCGTTGGAGTCCATTTTGCCAGCAACACTGTCTTCCTGCTGAACCTCTCCGGAGGGTGAATATCTCTTTGTCGGATCTGAAGTCTCTACCTCCCTTTTACAAGGAATTCGCTGATGTGTTCTGTAAGAAGTCTGCGGAATTCCTTCCTCCACATCGCTCCTACGACTGTCCTGTCGAACTCCTGCCAGGAGCCATGCCCCCCAGAGGCCGCACTTACCCTCTCTCCCCTGCAGAGACTACCGCAATGAAGGAATACATCCAAGAAAATCTCCAGCTGGGGTTTATCCGCCCTTCTACCTCTCCTGCTGGGGCTGGGTTCTTCTTCGTGGAGAAGAAGGACGGAGGCCTTCGGCCATGTATAGACTATCGGGGCCTGAATAAAATCACTGTAAAAAACAGGTACCCACTACCCTTGATTGCTGAGCTCTTCGACCAGCTGAAGGGGGCGAAGATTTTCTCTAAGTTAGATCTCCGGGGGGCGTACAACCTCATTCGCATCCGTGAGGGTGACGAATGGAAGACGGCTTTCAACACTCATGACGGGCACTATGAATATCTCGTTATGCCCTTCGGCCTTTGCAATGCCCCTGCCGTCTTCCAGGAATTTGTTAACGATGTGTTCCGGGATCTCCTAGGAAGGTTCGTAGTCGTGTACCTGGACGACATCCTGATCTTTTCTAAAGACCTAGAAAGTCATCGCTCCCAGGTGAAGGAGGTACTCTCTCGTCTGAGGAAGAACTCTCTCTTCGCCAAGTTGGAGAAGTGCGTCTTCGAGGTGTGCAAGATCCCCTTCCTAGGATACATTATCTCTCCTGAGGGATTTGAGATGGACCCCGTGAAAGTGTCTGCCATCCAGGAGTGGCCTCTCCCACTGAGTACCAAGGCAATCCAGAGATTTATCGGATTTGCTAACTACTATCGGCAGTTCATCCGGGGGTTCTCTTCCCGCATTGCACCTATCCTGGCCCTCATCCGGAAAGGGGGTAAACCCAGCTTGTGGCCTCCATCTGCCATTGAAGCTTTTCAGTCCTTGAAAGAGGCCTTCACGTCTGCTTCTGTCCTCCGACACCCCAATCCTGAACTACCCTTCTGCATCGAAGTTGATGCTTCTGAAGTCGGAGCCGGAGCCATCCTGTCTCAGAGACACCCCGCTGATGGGAAGTTGCACCCCTGTGCTTATTTCTCCAAGAAGTTCTCGCCCGCAGAGCAGAACTACGATGTCGGGAACCGAGAACTCTTGGCTGTTAAACTTGCCCTTGAAGAGTGGCGTCACCTCCTGGAGGGTTCTCTGATTCCTGTTCAGATTTACACCGATCATAAGAATCTCGAGTTCATCCAGTCCCTCAAGAGGCTAAACCCCAGACAAGCAAGGTGGGCTCTCTTCTTCTCTCGATTTAATTTTATCTTGACTTATCGCCCAGACTCCAAGAATCGGAAGGCCGATGCCTTGTCTCGTAGCTTCACTCCGGTGGACTGCTCTCCTGAGAGACAAGAGCCGATCATTCCTCCAGTCAAGATTATTGCCTCCCTGTATCCACAGTTTGCCGACCAAATCCTGGCTGGTCAGTCTTCTGCTCCTTCAGATACTCCCATTGGAATGGCATTTGTTCCTCCTGAGCTGCGTCTGCCTATCCTGCAACAGACCCATTGCTCCAGGCAAGCCGGACATCCTGGCCCAGCTAAGACTCTTGAACTCTTACGACGCCTGGTCTGGTGGCCTGATATCCGCAAAGATGTGAAGGACTTTGTTGCTGCTTGTATTGTATGTGCCACATCTAAGTCAAGCCACTCCCGCCCCAGTGGGTTACTACAGCCCTTGCCGGTTCCTTCCCGTCCCTGGACCCACCTGTCCATGGACTTCATTGTCGAACTTCCTCCCTCCTGTGGGAACACTGTGATCTGGGTTGTTATTGATCGTTTCTCCAAAATGGCCCATTTCATCCCTCTGAAGAAGTTGCCCTCTGCGGTGCAGTTGTCCCAACTATTTATCCAGTACATCTTCCGCCTGCATGGTTTCCCGGTGGAGATCGTCTCCGATAGAGGCACCCAGTTTACCGCCAAGTTCTGGCGTTCCTTATGCAAAGACCTGGGAATTGTTCTTCAGTTTTCATCTGCATACCACCCGCAGACGAATGGGGCAGCTGAACGTGTCAACCAAGCCCTGGAACAGTTCCTGAGGAACCATGTATCCATCTGCCAGGATGACTGGTCTGATCTCCTCCCGTGGGCAGAATTTGCTCATAACAACGCCTGCCACACTTCCACTGGGAGGTCCCCATTTATGTCGGTGTATGGCCAACATCCTCAAGCCTTCCCACAAGACTTTGTGTTGTCCGATGTTCCGGCCGCTGATGACCATGCAGCCCACATGTCTGCTATCTGGGCTGCAACCAAGTCCAACCTGGAGAAGAGTGCTCTGGTTCATAAGACGTTTGCAGATCGTAGACGTAGACCCTCTCCTCCCTACAAGGTCGGTGATAAAGTCTGGTTGTCTTCCAGGAACATTCGGCTGAAGGTACCATCTCCCAAGTTGGGTCCAAGGTTTGTAGGTCCTTTTTCCATCTTGGAGGTGATCAATCCTGTGGCTGTCAGACTTCAGCTTCCCCCTGAGATGCGAATTCCCAACGTGTTTCATGTCTCCTTGGTGAAACCCGCTACCTCCAACCGCTTTTCTGTTGTCCAGCCTCCTCCTCCTACTATCTCTGTGGATGGTCAACAAGAATATGAAGTGGAGAAGATCCTTGACTCCAGAATCTCCAGGGGGTCTCTTCAGTACCTCATCAAGTGGAAGGGCTTTGGCCCTGAAGAATGCTCCTGGGAAGGATACCCTGATGTCCATGCTCCTCGTCTGGTGAGGGAGTTCCATTCCAAGTTTCCCCAGAAGCCAAGTTCTGGTGGTCCGGAGGCCCCCCGTGAGGGGGGGGGTACTGTAACGATCGCCGCCCGGAGCAGGCCCAGGAGCTCCGGGCGGCGCGTCCTCTCCTGCCGGCGTCGCTCCCAAGATGGCGGCGCCCATGGCCGCCACGTGGGTAAGCGGCGCCGGCGCGATGACGTCAGTGCGCCGACGTCGGCGCAAGGACGTCAATGACGTCACTAAGGCGCCAAATTCAAATAAAAAGCCTGTTTAAACGCCAAAATGGCGCCCAAGTATAGGAAATCTTCCCCAAAGTATTTCCTGGGTTCCCTGGGTGCTATTTTCGCTAAACTTGTTCCTGATTAATACCCTTGACTCCTGCCTGGACTTTGGACTTGCTGTTATCCGCCTGCCTTGAACTCTTGCCTGGATTCCGACCACTCTTTTGGATTAACCCCTTGGACACCGCGACCTTGTTCCCTCAAGAGGGCTTCCTCCTTGATCCTGACAACCTCCCTGGTGGGAGCTCCCGGCTCCCTGACAAGCTGTTGAGAAGCTAAGCTTAGGGGTCATTGCAAATTATCCAGCAGAAAATTAGGTTTGTCTGTAATATAAGCTGATGCTGGAAGTCTGATCATTAAATTCTGATGCTAATTACACTGGTTTCGGTGTTGCCATGTAGTAATTATCTATATTAATTACTAATCAGCCTTATACTGTGACATTTGTATTCTATGTGTACTGTATATTGTGAGTGGGTCCCTAAGCTCAGTAAGTGACAGCAGCACAGAGCATGTGCAGTGAATCAGCAGAAAAGAAGATGGGGAGCTACTGGGGCATCTTTGGAGACAGATCTTTACTGCTAAAGGGCTGTGGTTACCTTGGGCTGGTACAGAAGCACAAAGCATAATGTACAACGTGTCTAGCCTACTGCTTTAGTTTAACTTTCCTTGTCCTTTAATACAATCCTGGGGATTTATTTCCTTATCCTTTGCCCTTATAAGAGCAGTGGAAATAGACAATTACAAGCTGGCTAGTTTGTTCAGGTGACCCATGAACTGCATAATACCATTATTTTAATAATATATTTGACCTTCAAATATGTGGAGCATTGCCTCCTTTGTAAGTATAGGATCCATTATCCGGAAACCCATTATTCAGAAAGCTGTGAATGACGGGAAGGCAATCTCCCATAGACTCCATTTTAAGCAAATAATTCACATTTTTAAAAATGATTGCCGTTTTCCCTGGATAGCAGGTCCCATACCCCTACTTTTTATGTGTGTGTAACAATTCTACTAAACAGTAGGACCGCTCATTTTCACAATGACTGGAGCAATTTTCAGTTTTCAGATTCCCTAGTGCTGGTGTTATTTTCCCTTTTCCACAGATTTCACTTTGCTGGTTTCAACTAAGCTTGTACGTGGCTTCCAAAATACTCTCACAAATGCATTTGCACCTTTGCACATCTCGTTTTTTTTTCTTGCTCGTGTATGGTTGCCTCCACCCTGCCAGGTTCTTCATACGTGAAATCATTTTAACATACATCTATGAAACATCACTATGCCAAGTAGCTATGTCTTATGATTTATCCTTCCAGTAGACTGCTCAGCTATCATCTTTTTCATTCAAAACAACAAACTCAATTCAATTGCTATTTATTCTCTCTTAAATATGCAGAAAATTCTTCATAGTACAGGTATTAGTTTTTTTTTTTATTTAGGGGCAGATTTACTAAGCTTGAGTGAATAGTTAGAATCCAAAAATATTCGAATTTCTGAGTAATTTTTTGGGTGAAATTCGATCAAAATCGAACGAAAAGAATGATTCGAAGGATTTGAAGTAAAAATCAATCGACCATTCGATAATGTCTCTTTAAAAAAAACCTTCAACTTCATACTTCGCCAAATTTCCCCAGCACAAGTTTTTTTTGGTTGAATAAAAATCCTTCGATCAATCGCTTAAAATCGTTCGAATCGCTTGATCAAAGCTTTTGTGCTAGAATCCTTCGAGTTCGATATTCGAATTCGAAGGATTTTACTTTGAGGGTCGAATTCGAGGGTTTTTTAACCCTCGAAATTTGACCCTTGATAAATCCACCCCTAAGTGTGTAGAGTGTATTAGCTAAGGCAAGCAGTATGGCAGCAATCACTTGCATTCAAACAGGAGTGATCCAGACCAGGAGTGATCCAGGTTATAAGTGTGAGCTTTATTTTGCCACCAAAAATATGGGAAAATCTAAATATATATATAGTTATAAAAAATGGAATGTTACACTTTTTTTGTGTTCATTATAACCATGATAAAATGTCGACAAAAATCACCACATACCTAACTCCTGCCTTGATCAAGTGCTAAATACAGGTCTCTCTTGAATCACATGCAGTTGAAGGACATTTACGTTTATGGGGGTTATTTATCAAAATCCGAATTTATCTGAGTTTTGAAAATAAAGAAATCTGACCAAACTAGAATCCACCTTATTTATTATTCAAAAAGCACAATATAATCGGGGAAAAACTAAATAAAATAGAGCGGAAACATAACCATACGATTTTTATCGATTTTTTTTCTGAATCGCTTAATTTTTTCAGGCTTTTTCCCCAAAAATTGTTGGATTTTCAGGCTAATTCCAGCACAGACCACATAAACTTCCAAATAGGATAGGGACCTCTCCCGTTGACTTATATACAATCTCAGCAGGTCTCAGATGGCAGATTTTCATATTCTGACTTTTTTTCAGCTTCGGGGTGTAATAAATCTCAAAAAATTCTAGTTTTTATAATATTAAATCTTCTAGAAAATTTTTTTTTAGAGTTTTTAGCATTTAGACTTTAACCCTTTAACCGCCAAGCACATGCGGCGTACGTGCTGGCGGTTCAGGGCTCAGGCTGCCAAGAACGTTCATTGTACGTTCCCCTGCAGCTGAGCCCTTCTCTCTGCTTTGGCGGCTTTTGCCGCCTCTGTAGAGAGTCAGGAGGGTAGACAGCCCCCTGGGCAACGTGGCTGGGGGGCTGTCAAGTCAGATCCGACTTTTAAAGTAGCAGAAGCGCAATGGAAGCGCTGCTGCTACTTCCTTACCTGATCCACGTCGCACCATCCGCCCACTCACTTCCTGCTGCGCAGTAACTCTGCTAACACGCTGCCAGGAGTCCTCCTTCGGTTCCAGCGATCCTCCTGCTACAAAAACGGTAAGTGCATGTTTTTTACACACTTACCTGCACTTACACATACCTACAGTACATTTATACACTTACACAAACATTTTAGTAAAGATTGGAATTTTTTATTTATTTATTTTTTTATTTTAGCACACTTGGTCGATTTTGTACACTTATTTACATGTATTTGCACACTCAGACAACTTTTATTAGTGCACAAATATGTATACACAAAAACTCACAAACAGGTTTTTTTTTTTTTTTTTTACTTATTCATTGTACTGTTTGTTTTGCCTAAAAACATGTTATTTTGACAGCGTGACTATTGGATAATCGATTTCGGCCACTAATTACGCTGTCGGATCAATTATTTTGTTATTTCATTGATTTACGCTATTTTTGTGGTTTTTTTGCAATTTTATCCCTGCATTATTGTTCCTTATGTATCTTTAGTATTGTTTTGCTGTTTGGTGCTTTGGTATAGAAATATAGATTTTACTTAGTTTGATTCGCCAGAATATATGCTTTCTGCAGCTTAGTTGGCTAGCGTGAAAATTCATATGCATGTTTTTCATTTGGGGTTCGTACACGCCAAATACTTTGGTAAATCTTTGCATATTGGGTATCAAACTATTCAGTAGACCTCTGGCGTCCATATATAGGGTGATTTTTCTTTATACATAAAACATTGGGTGCGATAAATGCGGCAAACTGCAACAATTTTAGGAAATGTTGTAAAAACCTCTACGTTTAGAAAAGCTTTGCAGTTTGGTACTTTGGTGTAGAAAGACGTCTTTATCTTTTTTGGATTCGTAAGAATGTGTACTTTCCAAAAATATATATTTGGGGGGGTCTTTGCTGTTAGGAGGGTCTTGAGGCACATAATATGAAGTCAAGGGTCTATGTTCACAGAAGGCGATTCGGCAGTGGAGAAAATTCATATGCACAATTTTAATTTGGGGTCCGCACATGCCAGCTGCCTTGGTATATCAATGCATATTGGGCATCAAACTGTTCAGTAGACCCTTGGCATCAATATTTATGGTGTTTTACAATTGTGTGCAAGAAATTGGGTAAGATAAATGCGGCCAATTGCAATATTTTTAGGCAATTTCAAAAATGTAAAAACTGTTGCTTTTATTGCCAAATTTAGAAAAAAGGCTTGCGACTTGGTACTTTGGAGTACAAAGACATGCATACCCAATTTGGATTCGGTGGAATGTGTACTTCTGAAAATATATGGGTGAATGTACTTTTTTCTACTTTTGCCCCCCCCCCAAAACGATATAAATGTGTTGATTTTGTAGTACCTAAAATGACAGACCATATGGGGGTCTTCGTTTTGGGGCCCCTATATGCCACGTGCTTGAGTACACCTATACTTATTGGGCATCAAACTGTTCAGAGGACCCTAGGCTTTCATATTTGGGGTGATTTCTCTTGATACCTAAAAGTATGTGGGTAATACGATGCTGCAGGGTAGAAATTTTGAAGTAATTTTTGGAAATGTCACCAAAATCACCAAATTTAGGAATGGTTTGCGGCTTGGTACTACAAAGACATGCATACCCAATTTAGATTCGTGGCAATGTGTACTTTCCAAAAATATATGTTTTTTTGGGGTGAACTTACTTTTTTCTACCTTTGCCCCCCCAAAACGATATAAATGTGTTGATTTTGCAGTACCTGAAATGACAGACCATACGGGGGGGGGTTCTTTATTTTAGGGCCGATATATGCCACGTGCTTGGGTACACCTATACATATTGGGCATCAAACTGTTCAGTGGACCCCAGGATTTCATATTTGGGGTGTTTTACATTGATTACTAATGATGTGTGGGAGATATGTTTCTGTAGAGTGGAAGCTTTGAGGTTATTTTTCAAAAACTTCACCAATTTCTATAAAACATTATAACTTTAGGAAACCATTGCAACTTGGTAGTTTGGAGTACAAAGATATGTTTACCCATTTTTGGTTCACCAGAATCTGTTCTTTCTAGTAATGGGTAGTTTTCTATGGTAAACCTACTGTTAGCGGAATGTTTGGCCTTGAAATCAAAAGTATGCCGTTTGGGGAGCGTTGTTTTGGAAATTTGGTAGTGTACTGCTTGTAGATTTTGATCTATACAAGTGAGAAATCTCCATAAAACTATATATATTTGGTATTGCTGCGTTCAGGAGACATAGACCTTTCTAAATCGGCTGTGTTCTCGTACATAAAATAAATGATGTTTCTGATATATGTGATTGTTCTTCGTGAACATGATTTTTTTTCATTTTATTAGACACTTAGAAGCCTATATTTCTTTACAGAAGTAGAATTACACCAAAATTCTTGCATATTGTGAAAGTTTAGGTTGTCCTGAAAAAAACAATATATTGTTTTCCTGGGTAAACTAAAAGACCACCCCAGGAAAGGCCCTTAAAATGAAAGAGTGCAAAATATCTAAAAACTGCTTGGCAGTAGATGTTCGCATCTAGGACAAAACGGCTGGCAGGGAAAGGGTTAATAAATAACCCCCTATATGTCTATATCGAGCTTCTCATTTGTAATCAGTTTACTGACCACCCTGAAATTCTGAGATGCAATGTTGCATTTTGGAGATTTTTATTGGAGAAATATTAAAAGTATTTCTGGAATCAATATATTTTGCTTAGATCATTAAAAAACAATTAAAATTGAAGCTGACTTTCAGAGAAACATTAATATGTGTAGCAGACCTTGAGCTCGGTTAAGCCTTTTTATTTGCAGCTCTTCTTGCTATCATGCTTATTTATAAGGCAGACTGAGAGCGCTCACTGCTCAGCTTATTACATAAAACCCTCACCAACTGGAGACTTGTATCCTGGCTTGTTGCTGCTGACAGGCTAATGCAGCTATGGTGACTGGACTATCATACAACTGATGCTTTTCTTACTACAAGAAGACGCTGATATTGCTCATGCTGAACATGGAGAAATAAAGAAATATTATAACCTGACAGGAATATCCTGTGATTCTTGTAGTCATTTGTTAAACAGATGAACAAGTGGATTAGTCTCCAGCGTCGGCAATGAAGCTAAAACTGAGTATGTTATCTGTCTTTGTTGCTGTGGTCGGCATATTAAGTTTCATATCATTAGTTGTTGCTATTGGAACGGATTTTTGGTATATTATTGATGCCTCCAGACTGGAAAAGATCACCAATTTCTCTGATCCATTAAGTTCCCATTCAGGACTCTGGAGGATGTGTAAATGTAAGTATTTTGCTTCATTGTTGATGTACAAGAAATGTTGCTTAAACAATGATATATGTTCACTAATATACAGGTCTTGTGTAGCTTGACTTCTTCATAGATAACTTATTATGCTCTTCCTTTCAATTCTGCATAACTATACTAATAAACATTTTCTTTTATTTCCAGTTAAGAACAAGTGTCTCCCTCTGATAAATCCCTTTCGACTTGAGAACCTAAACTTCACCGATTCTCAGAAACAGCTTTTGAGTGAGTTGAGATTTATTGTACCTCATATTTTGGATAATAAAATAGCTTTGTGTAATTGATGAAGATGTTGAATATCTACTAGCCCTGCTCTTTTCCTCTCACGGTTAAAACTGAAATATGGAATGCAGCAGATATTTATACTACAACTGTGGCACGTGTTAATGTTTGTTGGCCATGCCGAATAAGTTGTAGCTGAAGAGCAACAAAGAACATCTAACCTAAAAAATACCTACATTTCAATTTTACGTAATAATTATATTTCGGTGATTATAGTGGTCCAAATATGTTATAGTAAGATAAATAGTGAGATCAATTTAGGTCTTTCTTCTTGTAATTTCACTGTTCTCTATGCACAGGGTTACATGTGGCTGAATTACATAGCATAGGCTAAGTTATGCAACTTTAGTGCATGATCTCCCCCTACAGTTGCATGAAAGGAATTTATGGTTCACGCAAATTATTGCTTAAATTATAAAGATATCCATGTACCTGCTTTCTTATGAAAAAATGAAATCAGATGAAATATTTTTGCCATAATAACAATATTCCAATATACGGGATATAAATATACTGTCCTGAGCCATTCAATTTCGTTTTAATCACTTGCTTTGAGGATCAGGCATTAGTAAGGAATCTCCACTCTACAGAAAATTAAATATCAAATTATAAAATAAGCAAATATACTGACATTTGCTGAGTCCAGCCTGGTCTTTGTACGGCATAATCGTTTCATGCTGTCAAAGTTGGACAGAATTATCCTATAACAAATATATAGCAGTGCTGATGATTTCTGCATTCAAATTCCGATACAATATTTTTCTTACTTATTTATAAACTAGGCTAGAGTAGGCAACAAAGGGCCTTTATGGTATATTGACTCTTTACTTTGGGGAGTTGCAGAAAACTGACTGCCCTAGCACTTGGGAGAAGAGGGTTAGAGTCAGAATCCAAGCATGATGGAGCTTGAGACCTTTTTTTTTTTTTTGCTCAGGAGGCTTTCTTGCTTATTACCAGACCCTGTGTTCATTGTTATGTGTGATCTAGAGATTGATATTCTGAGACAATTTGCAGTTGGTTTTCATTTTTTCTTATTTGGGGTTTTTGAGTTATTTTGCTTTTTATTCGTCAGCAACTCTCCATATTGCCATTTCAGCAATCGTGTTGCTAGGGTCCAAATGACCCTAGAAACCATGCATTCATTTGACTAAGAGACTGGCATGACTAGAGAGATGAATATTAAAAAGTAGCAATAACAATAGATTTGAATCTTTACAAAGCATTTGTTTTTAGATGGGGTCAGTGATCCCCATTTGAAAGCTGTAAAGAGAAGGCAAATAATTCAAAAACTATAAAAAAGATAAAATGAAGACAATTGAATTTTTTTTTTGAAGAAGCCATTTTATAACATACTTGAGTTCAACCATCCCTTTAAAATTCAGTTAGAAGCACCAGAGTTAAGCATTCAATAGCATATTCTGGCAGCCGCCTGTATTTATTCCCACCAAGATATACTTCCTTCCAATTTCCACAACTGCCATTTCTTCCCCTGCTTATCTTTGCCATCTGCCCAGCAGCATTCCTCTAGTCCCACTACTGTCCTTCTCTATCAGTTTCAGCATTTCAACTTATGTCAGCTCAGTAAACTCAGGTGGCCTCTTCTCCCAAGAGACAGAAATTTTTTATCAGAGATATCGGTACAGGGTAGTAAGTTTGTAAATAGGTGGTGTATTTGTTGGGTTTATTCAATTGTTGGTGTGTTTATGGCAGCCTGTCCATCCTGAATGATGTTTATGTATTATCTGTACTTGTCAGTTCAGGGATTGGACCTGTTTAAAAATCATATCTACAAATGCACAATATTTGCTAGTATATGGTTCACTGGCAGATAAGGAAATAAAAAAGAGCCACAGCTGCTGTTTCAGTTGTTCACCTGAAAATAATCGAAAGGTGTCGATACTGTGCATGGCCCCTGTACACCACCCATTTGTTGGACTAGTCGCTTGGCTTATGGCTGTTTTTACTAGGACCAAAGTAATACTCTGGAAAGCTGATAACAACATTAATGACATGCATACATAACAATCCAGAACAGAAATAAAACTCATAGTTGATGTGCATACACAATGTCATCTGAATTGCACCTGAACAAGTTGATGTCATTGTAATACTGACACTATTATTGAGCAAAAACTTGGTTATCTGCTACACTGATAAGAAACTTCAGCCAGGGCTGACAATGGCAATAGTGTAGGTGGGACCTGTTCAGCCACAATCCTACACTCTTGTCATGGACTCTCTTACCTGATCTGATCTCTTGGCCAAGACACCACCTCTTTCCTGAACGTCCCTATCCTGATCTCTTGGATCAGCCAGCCCTTCCCCTCCACCACATGATGACTGCCCCCTCTTGGTTCTGTGTGTGGCACAAGGTTAATGAATGTGAATAAAGGAGACTTTTTGCAAGTTATACAATGTAGCATTGCTGATCTTTTTACAAGTGTAGGGATGTGAAACACACATTATTGACAGACACATCCCTAGTAATATGGACACCTAAGTGGGTCCTTATGGGGACCTTGTGCTTATGTAATCCCTGTAGTTCTTACAGTGAACACTAGATGCGGTAGTATAAAGGTTTTGGGAACCATGGGGTCTGGGTCCATTACTTTAGCCCAACCAAGCAGGCTGGAAGGGAATGGGTAGTGTGAATGATCCTAGGAGCATTGGCCCTAGTAAATAGATTAGCAGTACTCTGTCATAGATCACTCTAGGAGTGATAGATAGCTAGGTAGTTGAGCAGCTCAAAGCTCCGACGAGGAGACATTAGAGGGATTAGGATCCTGGGTACTTATAGCCCAGAAGTAGGGACAAAATGTTGAGACTAGGGATGATAGGAATTCCTCTAGATGCCAACTAAAGAGATCCTGAAAGCTGGCTGTACCTTTCACATTACTGCTACCTCTGCTGACATGAACCCTTGCCTGTAGGGATCGAGCCCCATGCATGGTGCTGTGAGTATTTACTTTCTTTATGCTATCTGATTGTTCTGAATACTCCTTTGTGGATCTGTGCTATGTTTAAATAAAGCATTAAGCATTTAAGCATTAGAGAACTACTGGCGCCCATTTATTGTGCGATTGCACCTGGTTACAGTTGCACTACACCCTGCCTCCACCCCATTGCGAGGGCTTACCCCTGAGAGAGAGGGCCTCATTTTTGGTATTACCCCACACTGGAAGTAGCTAGAACTGACCACAGTAAAGTCAATTTTCTATAGCGCTACACAAGCATTTCATAATTAAAGGAAGCAAGAAACAAGTATGTGAAAGCTCAAAGTTTGAAAACATATTTTATCTTACAGTTATAATTCATTTTAAATTGTAGTGCAGAACAACCAGACAGTCAAACTACAACAGGTATAATATGAAAATGCATTATTATATTTTGGTTTATTAGTCCAATTATTGTTAGATGATTTAAAAGCTAATGGATGCATATTAGACTTAATTTTGTATGCCATCTCTATTCTCTTGGATGCACCAGTATAAGAAAAAGCCTTATTTCTTCCTTAGCCAGAAACTTCCTTTCAATTAAAGAACCAAAATAGTTTCTGTTTTTGTTATTTCTTTATCTAATGGACATGTAATGTGAATTTTCTGTGATTTGCTTTTGCTCCCCCTAGGTTTTTGACTGACATGACATCTCTACGAATGTGACTAGATGAACAGGGCCTCTTGTAATGGACCTCTTGTAGAAACTGTATTATGACAATTCAGATATTGAATTCCAAGTGTTCAGTGGAACCAATTCTGAAACATTCTCTTGCATAGCTCTCTATAGGAAATCTCAACAATTACATTCAGGGGAAGATTTACTAAGCTTGAGTGACTGGTTCGAATTTCAAAAAGTTCTAATTTCGAAGTAAATTTTTGGGTACTTCGACCATCGAATAGGCTATATTCGAGCATTCGACACGATTCGAACAATTCGAAGTAAAAATCGTTCGACTATTCGATCATTCGATAATCGAAGTACTGTCTGTTTAAAAAAAACTTTGACTTCATACTTCGCCAAATTAAATCTACCGAAGTGCAATGTTAGCCTATGGGGACCTTCCAGAGCTTTTCCAAAGCTCTGGAATAGAAATCCATCGGTCTCTAAAAATCACTTGATTGGAACGATTTAATCCTTCGATCGAACGATTTTTATTGACCTCTATTTGATATTCGAATTCTACGTTTTTTAATTCGAGGGTCGACGTTTTTTGTACTCTTGATATATCTGCCCCTTATTGTTCAGAATGATGTAATTCCCAGTGCACAGATAATTCCCCAGCATAATGAACTCCTGCTAACAAACCAGAGACATCAATAGTGAAGGAACGGGTTGTATACTTATAATCGACTTTTCTTGCATGGAACAAACATAGAGTAGCTTCAGTTTCCCTGTTTGCTCAGTTTAGCTCAGGAAATGACAAAAACCATAGATGTTTGGTGATTTACGCCACAGGAAAAATTTTTAGCACAAACTTTATTCATTAAACTCATGTTGAACCAGGAGGTACACTGGTCCTTAAATGTATTTTAATACATATTTTGTTAAACAGGACTGGGTTTTTCATAGACAAGTGGCCAATTTTCATACACTATTAATTTCAAAAGCAGTGTGCACTGAGAAAAGCAATTTCCCAGCCTGCAGTGTAGTAGTATAATAAGACGTAAGGATTTAAACAAAGCTTTTTAGGACACATGGACATGTACTTGGCATTCTTTTGACACAATTTCCTTTACACGTTTATTTAAGACTAAAGCATAATACAAACTAAAAACATTAAATTTTATGTGTTGGGCTTTAGTCCCAGCCCTAAACCACCACAGTTCTTGAAGTGAAGATCTATTGATTTATAGCTCATGGTTTTGGCTGTTGTCAGTTACCTGATCTTAGGAACCATCTCTTCAAGTTGCATTAGAATAAGTTATTTTCAGTACTGTATAAAGTTGTTTTCTTCGTTGTCCACTGGCAACAGCATTATGTATGATGTGCCTGAATGTTTAGCACCCTCTCAGCTCATTCTCAGCTTTTGGGTGGCAAAAATACATTTTCCTTCCTACAGGGTTAATTGAACACACCAGGTACAACTCTGTACATGCAGCAGATATGTTTTCATGGCATTCTTTTTATAGAGTATCAATGATTTGTGCTCACTTTTGAGTAGTTAAAAATATCCAATACATTTTTAATGTGAGGAAACCTCCATCCTTACTTCCATACAGTGGACTGTTTCTAATGATTTATGGTCCACAGTTTTGGGACAGGCCTACAATTTCTTATAACTTCTAATAATAATGATAAATATAGAAATTAAAGTGATCTCATTATTTTGTATGCTATCAGCTTTAGTTTGTCCTTCAGGCTACCTAAGGCACATGTAATATAACTTAGATATCTTCTTTTAGTTCAAGAAAAGAAGCACAATAGGAGCACACATATCTAAAAAAGGTAAAAGTACAGTATATATATATATATATATATACTGTATATATATACACACACACACAAACCAGGTTTGTTTGCTGTATTTCTCCTGACAAAGATCCCTGTGCGGGATCGAAACGTTGAGTCCAATAAAGATTTTTCGTTTTTGCATCAAGTACCTGTGAGTGCCGCATCCTGCTTTATGTTCTATATATCCTTTATGCTGGCACCCGGGCAATAACATAGTCAACGGTATGCACCTTGGATTTGGGAATATATATATATATATATCATAAAGACCACGGAGCACTCATGGGACTTAATTTATGTGCAAAGCTTTAATGGTGTAAGTTGATGTTTCAGTCCTGCACAGTGGACCTTTATCAAGACATATCAATATATAAATTAAAGACAGCAATAGCTTGTTTGAAATTGGATATTTTACTTAAATGTAGAGAATTGCCTCAGATGTTGAGAACAAATACTCTAAATATATGGTTTACATATTCTTTAAAAAAAAAAAGCAGAAAGACATTTTAAACAATTGCTAGTCCAGTACATTTAGGGGGTTATTTATTGAAGTCCGAATTTATTCAATATTTTCTGAAAAAAACTCTGACTAAATCCGCACGGGTTTTTTTCGTCTTATTTATTATTACACTTTCCGGAAAATTTTGTTTGCGGGAAAAAATCACGAGTACCTGTTCCTTTTTAAACTCTCAGCATGTTTGAAGAGATTGGCCAAAATGACAAATGGATCTGATGAAGGGGAAGGACTTTCTCGTCATTCAGGTACTGTGGATTGATAGTTTTTGCCTTTATTTTAATATTTATTTTGATTACATGGAATTTATATAGCACTGACACATTTACACAATGCTTTTACAGAGATTATACATGATTCACATCAGTCTATATCCAAATGGAACATACAATCTAAGGTCCCTATCGCACACTATGGTTAATTTTATCAGGAGCCAATTAACCTGCCTGTATTTCGTAGATAACTGATTTATTTCCGCCACTGCCCTTTAGTTTAGCATGTCTCCAATTGTCAGCTGTGGCCATTTTGCTTATACAGACAAATAATGCAAAAAACTATATTTCTGTGTATATTATTAAATATTGTGACTGCTTGCCACGCACCCTCTTTTCTTACAGAACCTAGTGGCTTTAGCAAAGCACTTCTTATTCAGCTTTGTAGAGGAACACAGCTGCTTTCTTTGATACCTGATAAGTTTACACATATTTAAAGGGAAACTGTACCCCTGAACATTGCAAGTCTCTATAAAAACGAATGACATAAAACAGTTCATATGTAAAGTGCCGCTTCACCCAAATAAAAATCATAAATCATAAAAATATACAGGAAACAAATACTAAGGGCCGCCCTCTCTCTTCACTGTGCTCTCACACAAACCAAGGATAAACAATCTAGGTTACACCAGCCAATAAATGGACAGAGCTGTGCCTTTTACTCCTATACTTCTTCTTGTTACAGTTAGTGCTGCATTCTTTTCTGTCAGCAATAGCAATATTTACTATATGCGGTGTGTGCCGGGAAGTTTTACATATGGCAGCTTCTCTTTTTACAAACACTCATTAAGCCATTTTTCCATATGGGGACTGCCAGCAGGGACAATTCCCCCCAGGGACAATGACCCTGCCTTACAATTAATGACTTTTTTTTAGAAGGGGGGGGGGTTGCAAGCAATAAAATAAATATTTTCCATTTGCCTTAATGGCAAAAAAAAAAACAATGACAAAGAAAAACAATTAAATATTAGTATAATATTGACTGAGTGAGTGGGTACTTGACATCATACAATATAATGTATAAGTAAATGTGAATAGGAAAAATCCTTGTATATGCTGTATACTGATAAGAACGTAACTTTTTAGAATTGAATTTAGCATTATGTAAATTATTCTTTTTCCAACAGACTAACTGAAATATTTGCTTTCACTGATGTCTGTGTTTCTCTTGTTGCTTCTTCCAAGTCTCATCAATTTCTCATCCTAATTTTGTTTCCCTATAAAATCAATCAAAATTCTGATGATGCTTGCTGCTAAATTACCTGGAAGTTTTATCAGGGGTTCACTTTGAATCGTAATTCAAAATGGTGGAAAACATGTCACTTGGTTTTGAATACTAAGACAAAACAATAAAGCATTCATGAGCAAGTGGCATTACATATTGATTAAGATTTCTATCCTCTATCAAAGGTTATTATGTAAAGGGATTCTGTTACAGGAAACATGTTTTTTTTCTCTAAAATAATAGTGCTGCTCTAGAAGACTTCTGAAATCTGACATAGGGTTAGATATTTTGTTAGCTCCCAGGTGCCATGCGACTTGTGGTAAACTTAAGCCACTCTTTACTGCTGCACTGCAAGTTGGAGTGATGTCACCCACCTCCCTTTCTCCCAGCAGCCAAAAGAAAAATGGGAATGTAACAAGATAACAGTTCCCTGACACAAGATAACAGCAACCTGCTAGATATCATAATACAACTCAGTAGTAAAAATCCAAGTCCCACTGGGACTCCTCCAGTTACATTGAGTTGGAGAAACAATTGCTTATCTGAAAGCAGTTCCATGATGAAGTGCTGGCTCTTTCTGAAAGCACAGACCTGAGATGTCTGTCTACACAAAAAAATTGCAAAACAAAATAATACACTTGGTTCTGAAATAAAAAAAGATATGGTAGAGTGAATTATTTGCAGTGTAAACAGTGTAATTTAGAAACAAAAACGACACCATAAACATCATGACAGAATCCCTTTAAGGGAAGATTTATCAAAATGTGAAAACATTTTAAAGCCTGGAGCACACAAATCAATTTCCTCTGCCTACATTTTGTACACACATGTAAGAAAGCAGATTCACTTTCATGTGCTTCTTCCTGTAACCCCATTAACAGGCAAGATGTCTGCCTGTTTGGAGCTACACAGAATGGATATTGCAGCAAAAAATTGAAAGTATGCATTTTGGCATCAATATTCACTCAGTATAGCCCCCAACAGGCTGATGATGTGTCTGTCAATGGAGTTACAGGAAGGAGCGGAGGAATAAGGACAATCCACTCCATGTGCCCCTGGCCATAGAGTGGTGAATTATTGAGAACATTTAGTAATTTTTGAATAAAAGGAGTAAAAAGATTTCTATTCAAACAAATGCTGATGTGCTCATTGGATTAAACAGATAGTTTGAGCTTTCACAGTCTTCCACTTCAAGAACACCCAAGAAATATGTATATGAGTTTAAAATCTCAGCCCTACACATTAGGAGTGAACAAAGTATGTGCTAAATATGAAGGGGCAGATTAATCATGGGTCGAATACTAAATTCGAAGTCGAATTTTGGAGTGTCAAACTTCACACATTGGGATTTGAATCCTCCTATTCGAATGTAAATTCAAATGTGAGATTTATCACAAACAGTCTTAATTCGAATATTCGTCAACTAAAATCTGTTCATTTACAAGTCAATGGCAGAGGCCATTTGGAGATGGCAATAGCCTTTCTGACCTTTGGGTGAGAAACTTGATTCGTATGATGAATCGAATACGAACCATTCGATCGAATATTAGACATTCAAATTTTTCTTAAATAACCTCCCAGTCAAATTGTGAGTATATTCGAATTGGAAAAGATTCACATGAATTAGAAGTTCGACCTTTGATAAATGGGCCTCACCGAGTGTATTAACTATATGCAGACCTCTGTTTACAAACTCCTTTGGTTGTAATGAGACTGATAAATAGAATTAGTACAAATTATTAAAATTATTTTTATTCATAGTTAGCACCTGAATAAGATAGCTGCATAACCAGGTAGCTTTGTGCCTGAGGCAAACAAATGTGGAGATATGGACAACTAGGTTAACTGTAGATGAGAAATCATTAAAAAGCATTTCCCTGAAACTTCACTTGTATGGATTTTGTGGTAAAGAGCTGGACTCTACATTTTGGATCACCCTGCCCTTCTGACACCAAGGTTCTACCAAAAGACATTGTTAGACTGAAAAAAGATTGCATGTTTTAGCATTTAGTGTATGTAATTCACAGTCTTACTACCTGCAAACTGGTCTTTAAAATGTTTTATTAAAGTTTGCAATGTAATACATTTTAATACATATGGACTTAAATTCTGATATATATTTATATGCATTATTTTATATGAACAATTTCCTTCTGTTTTTGATAAAACAACTTTTTTACATCTGTTATTACATGTATTACTACCCACTGCTCCTACAAACTGATCCAGGAGAATCCAAAGGATACAATACATCTTTGTCCTACCCTGTCTACTAATCTAATTGTTTTATTTGGCTACAGCCGCTTTCAGTTGTATATCAGCGATTGAATGTTCAAATCTTATTGTGATTCCTTCTTTTTTTCCCCAGGTATGCATGGAACGCTTGTGATTTTACTACCGCTTAGCCTAATCTTGATGATATTTGGAGGAATGACTGGGTTTGTTAGTATCCTGGCAAGAGCTTATCTACTTCTGCTTTTGACTGGAATGCTTTTCTTGTTTGGAGGTAATATAACTTCACATTTCATTCTTTAGTTTACCTTTCATTTTCCTATTTTAAAATAAAATGTATTTCTGCTTTACTTTTTTTTAACTTTATAATGTAACCAGTGAAAAGGTTGCTTTATTCAGATGAGAAGAGATTGATAAGTTACATATAGTATTAAATGCCGCAGGGCTTTATGACTGAAAAGTCCAACCATATCTTTGTGTGTGGGGCTCAGTCCTTATTATCCAAACGTATTCACATCTGAATTGAGAGAACAGCATTTTAAATGAGAAATTCTCAGGGCAATGAGGCTGACAGGACCAGGAAGGAAAATGTGGGAGGATGTTGAGCACTACGAATTGCAGAAATGACTCATAATCCTAATATTAGGCATAGGTCAAAGCAGTCAGCAGTCAGGAACAGGCAAGGAGTCAATTAACCTATAATTGGATATCTGAATAATCAGCTAAAGCTCATCTAGGGTTTTAGTAAGATCAACAATCAAGCAAGGCAGGCGCTATTTTTTACATTTGACAACAAAAGTGATGCTGCAAAGTCATTATGGAGTGCCCAGCATTGTGCCTTCACGTGACTTGAGCATGTGTGGTGCCCATTGGCTAAGAAAGAAAGAAATACATGCACTTGTGTGTTTCCCTGCAGGCATAATGACTTACTTGATATTCATTTGTGTGTGTGACCAGACTTCACAGAGATAGTTATGTAGCCTGTAGACTGAATGAGCAGATTGGAGGGGAAATTCAGTTACCAGAGATCACTTGAGGTGAAAGACAAGTCAGAATCCTGAAGAATGAAATCAGAGGTGGAAGAGCATAGAGATTTCCTGTTCACTAAACTCATGGCAATGGGTCACTTGTATGTATCCCTGCCCCCACAGGATTGGATAGTTACTTATTAGCATAGCAAATAAAAACCTCCTCCACCTTCACCTTCAGTTCTTTTTTCTGTCCCGCGTCAAGGATTCAGGCTCATCCCAATTTATTGTTCCGACCAGGTCTCATGCTCTCTCTCCCTGGTTGAAGCTCTGGGACTAGCGCTGATTGTAACCGCTGCCCAGGGGCACCGCCTGTCATTCAGGTGCCACCAGGGGCTAAGGCAGTATAAGGATTTATCTCTGCCAAAACGCTGTATGTTTTCAGAAGCAGGCGCCATCTTTGCAGGACGCGTTGCCATGGAGATGTGATGGCATCACTCGCATGGGCGTTTTTTTACAACCGGTAAACTCAGAGCGCTCCTGCCACAATCTGCAGCCATCTGGACACTAGCAGCCATTCTAAGTTTCCCTGGTAAGCAATATCCCTTTAAAAGGGAGTCTGCTAGATAAACACCATTGTATTGAAACTCTGTATTTCCTACAGCATACGGATTCAACTGTATTATTGGTGAGCTATTCTTTGAAGGCTAAAGTTCTGGCAAGTGAGTGTTTTTTTTTTCACAATGAATTATCCTGTCAGCTTCATTTATGGGATGTATACTGATTATACTTTGCCTTCAGTATTTTTTGCAGAGTTGAGGAGGCAAAAGGTCGCAGCTAATATGGAGGGGTGAGTCCATCTTAAAGAGAAAGCAGGATGGATACCTTTAATCCTTGATTAATTAATTACTTGTTATGCTGTGTTTTTTAGGCACTCTGGGGATCAGGAGCAGTCTGAAAGAGCAGCAAAGAAATCTAAACTCTGTAGGTCTTGTGATAATCCTGCATTGCAAGGCAGAAGATTATGTCAGGATTGTATTACGCTGGCTCCAGGAAATATGACTAATGAGTTGGAAGAATTCATGAATAAAATGTCACAGTCAGTATCTCAATCTATTGAAAGTGCTCTATCTAGAGCTACTGATAAGCTGTTAAAAAAGCCAAGGACTCAGGAGGAGATTTATTCATCAGCTGAGTCTGATTTGGATCATTTTGTTCAAGTTTAAGAATGGGAACTAGAGGATTCTAATGAAGAATATGAGGCTACTGAGCAATCAAGTTTTGATCTGGAATTGGTCTCATCCCTTATAGAGGCTATGATTAAAGCTTTAGATTTGGATGATCCACAGGAGGGCAATTCCAGGAGAGACAAATTGGCTGGTCGCTCTCACAAGAAGCAATCATATTTTCCTGTGCATGAAATATTCAAAGCTGAGTTAGAGAAGGAATGGAAGATTCCAGATAAAAAAATTCTTCATTTCCAAACATTTTAATAAAATTTACCCTTTTCAAGAAGATGCTATTCTAATTTGGGTCACAACTCCTAAAGTAGATGCCCCTAATACCAGAATTGCCCGCAAAACTACATTGCCTGTAGATGATGGTGTATCTTTTCGTGATGTAATGGAGAAACGTCAAGAGAGCACATTGAGGAAAGCATACCTCGTGGCTGGTGCTGCCTGTAGACCGGCTATTGTTAAAGGGCAACTAAAGTCTAAAATAGAATAATGTTAGAAATGCTGTATTATGTATACTAAATATAAACATGAACTTACTGCACCAGCAGCCTAATAAGACAAATAATTTATGCTTTCAAAGTTGCCACAGGGGGCTGTCACCTTGTAACTTTGTTAGACATTTCTGCAATATCAAGACTCGCACATGCTCAGTGTGGTCTGGGCTTCAGTTGGGAGGTTAAGCTTAGGGATCGTCATAAATTATCAAAACAGCACAAGTCAAATAATATCTGCCATAGAAGCCAATACAGCAAGGCTGATTAATAATCATAATATAGAGACTGCACTGCGTCTCTGGATACAAATCTCTACAGGGAATCCAACAATGCTGCTCGAGTTCTGGGAAGTAAGGTGGGGGGGCTCCCCCTGCCATTTGAAAGTATGATCGTTTACCTGCACAGCAGTTGGGGACCATCTGACAATTCCTATCAACAGCAGTAAAAGAAGGGGGAATTGCACTGCATACAGTCAGGTTTATGATAAAAACTGTAGACATCTTTTAATTAAAGTATATTGGAGATAGATTTCTTTTTCATTAAAGAAAGTAAAAATGGGATTTTATATTTTTGCCTTTACATGCCCTTTAATATTTGCCTTGCAAAAGCTTCCATGATCAGGTTAAAGAACATTGAAGATGCTTTATCCAAAAATGTCAGTAGATCCCGAATTAAAGATGCATTAAATGAAATTAAATTGGCTTCCGATTTTATCATAGAGGTAGCAACTGAGAATCTTCATCTAGCAGCAAAATCTATGGCACTGTCTGTGTCAACTAGAAGAGCATTATGGTTGCGGCAATGGCAGGCTGATGCTGCCTCAAAACATAACCTTTGTGGTTTACCATTTGAAAGGAAATTACTATTCGGTTCAAGTCTGGAAAACATAATCTCTAAGGTTACAGTAGGCAAAAGCCCCTTTTTGCCACAAGATAGAAGAGGTAGAAGATACCAATGTCCGAATTCAAGGACTGAGAGGTCTACCTAGTTTTTCCGAACTATCAAGCGTGGAGATCTGGACAAGCCAATCTTTTTCGTGGCTCCAGAAAACAGATTAGGGCAAACAGGGGAAAGTATACATGACGCCAGAAGTTTAACCCAAGACCCAGTTGGAGGAAGGCTTGGGAAATTTCAGGACTTTATTTCTGCAGTCCAGGGCTCCGAGGGATCCCAGAGCAAGACAAGCTCTTGTAGGAATTTTGAAGAATTTATGTAAACAAAATGTAATAACACAGTTCCAGAGCATCAAAGATGGCTAGGAGTCTATTCCCCTCTTTCCAATAAAGAAAAATACAGGAGAATACAGAGCAATCCTAGATTTAAGGATTCTAAACAAAAGTCTACATATCAGAAGGTTCAAGATAGAAACTTTAAGAAGTGTGGTACAAGAGATAGATCAAGGAGATTGGTTGGTCTCAATTGATATAAAAGATGCCTATCTACATATTCCTGTGGCCAGTTCTCACCAGAAGTTTCTTCGATTTTTTGTGCTAGGAAAGAATTTTCAGTATCAAGCCCTCCCTTTCAGGCTAGCAACTTCACCAAGAACATTCACAAAAGTTCTAGTTACATTGGTTGCAGCTTTGAGAGAAAAAGGAATGCAAGTCTATGCGTACCTAGATGATATCCTAATCAAAGCCAGAGATCCTCAGCTATTAATTCATCAGAATTTCTGGAATTTCTACAATGCCACTGTTGGAAAATAAACTTTGGCAAGTCTCAATTAATTCCAGAAGCTTCAGTACTTGGGAGTACTAATCGATTCAATTCAGATGAAAGTTTTTCTGACGAAGAGGAGAACACAGGATATCAGAAAATCAATACAACTAATCAGACAAAAAAAAATATTTTATTCTGCAAAAGAATGCCTCAGTTTGATAGACAAGTTGATTGCAGCAGCGATGCTGTTGATTGGGCTCATTTTCATCTTCGCCAATTACAATGGGATTTTCTGACCCAGAAAACTCTAGGATTCGCACAACCTCAATCAGAAAATATTTCTGAGATGGCAGACCAAAGTGAATCTCAAGTGGTGGTGCATTCCATTCAATTTTCAGAAAGGGAAACACATTCTGTTACCCCAATGGCAAGTCCTCATCACAGATGCCAGCAATCTGGGCTGGGGTGCAGTCATCAACAACCATTCAATCCAGGGCTGGTGGTCAGAAGAGATGAGGAACTGGTCTTCAAATCGGCTGTAATTACAAGCTGTTTGGGAAGCCCTTCAGGTCTATCAACAGGGGTTAAAAGGATTGTCTGTGAATGTCCATTCAGACAATATGACGGTTGTGAGTTATCTGAGGAGACAAGGAGGCACCGAGTCATTGTCTTTGATGAGATTGACAGAGAAGATTTTCCATTGGGCAGAGAACAACCTATGTCATCTAACAGCAACATATATTCCGGGGCAACTGAATATCAGAGCAGATTATCTCAGCAGATCCAAAATCCATCCAAGAGAATGGTCACTGGATCCACATATATTTTCTCAGATAGAGAGGAGATGGGGTCCAGTACAGATAGATTTGATGGCTTCCTCATACAACCGGAAGACGCACAGATATTATTCCAGGAGTTGGGATCATCAGGCAGAGGGGAGAGATGCTTTATCCATACCTTGGAGGTTTCATCTTGCTTATCTGTTTCCTCCAATACCATTGATCCAAAAGACCTTGAGAAAAGTGAGACAGGACAAAGCTCGAGTAGTCCTGATAGCTCCTTGGTGACCCAGGAGGCCATGATTTGCCCAGCTCCAGAACATGGGAATAGATCAGCCTTGGAAACTGCCACTGATCCCGCAATTGTTGTCCCAGGGTCCGATTTGTCATCCAAATCTTTGAGGTTTGCAACTGACCGCATGGCTATTGAAAGGAGGAATTTAGAAAAATCTGGGCTGTCAGAAGCAGTGATAGATACTTTACTGCAATCTAGAAAGTCTTCAACTTCAAGCAAATATTATAGAATTTGGAATATATACAAGGAATGGTGTAAACAAAAGAAGATTGATCCTTCTGTGTACTCGACTGTTCATATAGTAGAATTTCTTCAAGCTGGGCTAGAAAAAGGTTTAGCCACAAATACTCTGAAGCCTCAAATTTCTGCTTTATCTGCCCTTTGGAATAAACCATTATCGACAGACCCGATAATAATAAGAATCATTCAGGCTGAAAACCATATAAATCCTCCAATAAAATCTAGAATACCTCTGTGGGATCTATCTGCTGTCTTACAGGCTTACAGGAGGAACCTTTTGAACCGTTACAATCAGTATCTCTCAGGAATATGACACTTAAAGTGGCATTTTTGATTGCCATGACATCAGCTAGGAGAATTAGTGAAATTCATGCACTATCCGTGGCAGAAGATTGTCTTGTGTTCCATCAAGATAAAGTGGTCTTGAGAACTCAAAATTTGTGCCAAAAGTATCCTCCTCATTCCATTGCAATCAGGATATTGTTCTTCCAGTCTTTTATAAGAATCCTTCTAATGAGTTAGAAGAAAAACTGCATAAACTAGATGTTGCAAGAGCCCTATCAGTCTATCTTCAAAGAGTGAAGGATTTTAGGAAATCAGACTCATTGTTTCTGATCCCAGATGGTCCCAAAAGAGGTGCTCCGGCTTCCAAGGCTACTTTAGCAAGATACATTACCTCCTGTATCACAGAGTCTTATAAATCATTGAAATTGCCAGAACGAGTTTTAGTTAAAGCTCACTCTACTAGAGCAGTGGCAACGTCATGGGCAGTCCGGTCCTCAGTGAGTTCTGAAGAGGTGTGCCGAGCGGCGGTCTGGTCTTCAGTGAATACGTTCATTAAACATTATCAATTAGATGTAATGTCATTAACAGATACTAACTTCTGTCATTCTGTTTTACAAACAGTGTCTTTGTCTCAATAAATGTTTACTGCGTCAATTTCCCTCCCTTCACTGCTATGGTATCTCATACAAGTGACCCACTGCCATGAGTTTAGTGAACAGGAAAAGAGAAAATGTAATACTTACCGTAATTTTCTTTTCCTGGAACAAACTCATGGCAGTGGGTCACAATCCCTCCCTATCTTGACTTTGGGAGAACCTAGAACTTAAGGTGACGGGGGAGGAGGAGGTTTTTATTTGCTATGCTAATTAGTAACTGTCCAATCCTGCGGGGGCAGGGATACATTCAAGTGACCCACTGCCATGAGTTTGTTCCAGGAAAAGAAAATTAAGGTAAGTATTACATTTTCTCTTATCTCTTTACAGCATAGAAAAACAAAGAACTGTTCTTACAGCTAAACAGGTGGCTCTGTCCTCAAGGCCTGCGTAGTAGTGACCAAGGCTAGCTTGAGAACAGAATCCAAGTCAGGGGGTTCATGGGGGAATCTGCATACACAGAATTTTATTCTCTTTCAAGAGCACAGTTGTTTTGGCCCATCCATAACCAGCTATAAAGTTAATGTTGAAAGAGATTACTAGACCTCTCTACAGATTAGGGATGGGCGAATTTTTTCGCCTTGTTTCGCAACGGAATTGACGCCCATAGACTTGTATGGCGAATTATTGGCGAAACGAAACGGGTCAAATTCACCCATCCCTACTACAGATTACATTATCCTGATATATTTCAGAAAGTAGGTAACATTGTACATATCATATATTTGAAGTCCAGTTACTTTATACTTGCAGTTGATCTTTTCTTGGAACCAATTATAACTCTTTTGAAATCTTGAAAACTAGACACTAGTTGAAATTGTTTCTTTTTAAATCCTTTTAGGGTTCTGCAACTGAGAAAGCTTTTTTTACAAACTTAAGTACGTTCCCATAACTAACTAAAATTGCCAGTGAATGACTTTTCCTAATATCTGAACCATACACAGAAACATGGATAAATGTCTCACTAAAGACATTACAAAATTCATTAGTTAATAGTGCTCCTTTAGCAGCATATTGCATTGAAATCCATTTTTCAAAATATTTTTTTACATTTAATTTAGAAATTTGCTGTGGGTCTAGACATGTTCGTAGTTTCCCAGGTGCCCTCAGTTATGTGACTTGTGCTTTGATAAATTTCAGTCACTCGTTACTGCTGCACTGCAAGTTGGAGTGATATCATCCCCTCCCCCCAGTAGCTTATCAACAGAACAATGGTAAGGTAGCAAGATAGTAGCTCCCTGAAACATGTTGTGAGAATACCTGGTGGTCTAGTTGGGCAGTGGGGACACCTGCCGATGTGCCCTGCTTCTGGGTTTGACGTGTGTGGCCTTTTATTTTCAGTGCATTGCAGATGACATCATTGCGCAAAATGCAATTATTTAAAAAGGCCGCTGCCAATTACTGATTGCACAACCTAAGTCTATTTCCTGATAGTTCCTGGGTGTGATTCAAGTTTGTTTTCTGTGGTTTGAACCCTGCCTGTCCCTGACAGCAGAATGAACATATGTTTTAGTTGTAATGCATGTAATTTAGGCATATAATTATGATGCTATGGAAACATCTTCCCAATGCCTACATAACTGTGCTTATTGTTGTGTTGGGAACACTGCAGGAATTTATTGAATGTTTTCAGGGTATTCATTCCCTACTGTGTGGTGATTATGTGCTTAAAGTTCACTTCATTATACTATGTACCATAAGCAACTGTTATTTCTATTATTGTTATCATTATAACAATTATTTCTTTCTTTCTTTTAACCCTTACCTTAGTTTTGCCAGCACTGGTCTGTAGGCTTTGTTGGGATATACATAAAAGTATAAAAAATGTCCACACAAAACCTTTTTTTCATAAATGAGACAAAATTATATGCTGAGTAATTTCCAACTTTCAACATTAATTACAAACTTTAAAAAAAGGTTGTTGGCAAATATTGAAATTTGTATTTGATTATACCTTCTTCTGAAACCTGAATGTATCAGAAGTTAATTCGCCTCCAGGTCAGTTAATCAGCTCTATTTCTAGGAGTCAGACATAAATTGCTTTTAATAGCAAGTACATTTCCAAGTAACTTTAAAACCATTTAAAATGTAATGAATGTAAATACAGTTATAAGATCCTTTATCCAGAAACCCATTATCTAGAAAACTCAGAATTACCGAAAGGTTGTCTCCCATAGACATTATAATGAAATAATCCAAATTTTAAATGATTTCCTGTTTTCTCTGTAATAATAAAACAGTACCTTGATACTTGAGCCAAACTAAGATGTAATTAATCCTTATTGCAAGCAAACCCAGCCTATTGGGTTTTTTAATGTTTACATGATTTTCTAGTAGACTTAAGGTATGAAAAAAAATTACGGAAATATCTGATATCGGGAAAATCCAGGTCTGGATAATAGGTCCCATACCTGTAGTTATAGAAAGTTGTATAGAATAACATACTTTTGTTATGCAAGCTACAGTTTTTGGTAGATATCACTTTTAATAAAAGATGTAGTTAGTTATGCCTGGGTTACAACCATAGCAGAAGCAGAACATATAAATGCTAGGGTGGCAGGTGTGTAACAGGCCCTGTGACACATGTAGTCTGTATACTGTAAATTAAAATCTTCCTTGAGTTTTGGGGGCACCTAAATAACTACTAGCTATGCTTTTCTTGATACTTCTGCTAGACAAAGCCATAGAGAAAATGTATTTAATGTTTTCCCCAAACTAGTAGTGTAGAGCTTGGGGGGCTTCCTTGCAGACAAACATGGAGGGCCCCTACCCCTCAGAGGACTAATAAAGTCTTGGCTGGCGGATGCATAACATCCAACAAAAAAAAAAAGAGAGAGAAACAATTTTTAACCACACTTACTTTGTGGTCACCCCCCCCCCCAAATAGCATGCCATTTTACAAAAACACCAGCAGACAGACACAGTGACCTCAATATTTCATGAATTGTGGCACCAAGCATTCCACAACATTGTGGCCCCTGCATTTCACTGCAGAAATGGCCAGTGAGCACTCCATTAAACCCAAGCCCCCGACTGCATTAAATTAACTTTACCAAAACTGGGGTAAACATAGTAAAATAGTTAATTTTGCTTGAAAAAAAAGATATGTCTATCAAGTTGAACCCTTCCAAATGAACCCCAGTGCACGTGTACACTAACTTATATAAACTATACTGTATATACTGATACCTTGTGTATACTATACAATTTTGTAGCCGCTGCATGGGCATGGACATATGGTGCCCCATTTTGGCACAAAATTTTGGCATGATCTAAAGGTTCCCTTAATTACAATGTCCACAACATGGCTGCTGTCTGCTTGCTGTGATTGTTATTTCCAAGATTAAAAGAAAGTGACTTTTATATTGCTTGTCTAACATTAGGGATGTAGCGAACTGTTCGCCGGCGAACTAGTTCGCGCGAACTTCGACTGTTCGCGTCCGCCGCAAGTTCGCGAACGTCGCGCGACATTCGCCAATAGGCGTTCGCGTCAAAATCGTTCGACCATTCGACCATTCGATCGCTAAAATCGAACGATTTTCGTTCGAATCGAACGATCGAAGCCATTGGATTGAATGAAATCATTCGATCCAATGGCTTCGATCATTCGATTCGAACGAAAATCGTTCGATCGAACGATTAAAATCCTTCGATCGTTCGAATCGAACGATTTTCGGATGTTCGAAGTTCGCAAACTGTTCGCGAACTGTTCGCATTTTTTGCCGGTGTTCGCGAACGGCGTTCGCGAACACATTGTCGGCGGTTCGCTACATCCCTATCTAACATCATAAAAAAGGATTTGGAATTATTTCTTAGGATGACAAGTCCTTTTTAATGCCCTTTTATATGCAAGGCAGTACTTTGGTACTGCTTTGGTAGCCACTGAATAACATTGCATAGAGTTTAACAGCTGTTATCCACAAAACTACTTAAATCATTTTCAATTAAGGATGCTCTCAACACACTACTATTATATAGTATAGTATATGTCACATTTATTATTTCTAGCAAAGTGCATTTCATTGCACTTATCAGCATTGAACCTGATTTGCCAATCTGCAGCCAAGTTCTCCAGTTTAGTCAAATCACTATGCAAAGTGACAGCATCCTGCATCAAAGTTATAGTTTTGCACAATTTTGTATCTTACCATAAATAGAGACAGTACTTCCAATGCCCACCTCTAGGTCACTAATAAATTAATTAAAATTGAAGGTAGATCACATCCACTGCCACCCCAGAGTCTAGGTTTCTGCTCACCTCTTGGAAGAGTATTAAGTGTCACAATTAAAGTCTCTCAAAGTATCTTTCCTTTGGATCCACTCTTTGGAGACCTATGCTTAAGTTCAATGTGGAAAAAAAGAAGCCTTAACTGTTGGTAAAAAATACATTAACAACAGGTGTTCAAGCTCAACCAGCTCAGCTAAGGCTATATATAAACTGGTGCCAGACCCAGAGAAGCTACTTTAATCAGTTGCAAATTTAGCATGAATAACCTACTGAGTCAGGTCTAGGTAAATACTGCACAAATCCTGGACTCAGCTACCTGCTAATCTGGTCTATTTTCAGAATTGTACCTGACAGGTGTTTTTTTGAAAGAGTTCTGCCAGCTGAAACTGATTAAGGTTTTAAAAGTCTCTTTTAAGAGCTAAAAAAATCCTATCTTAAATGTGGGTTATAAGTAGTGATGAACGTATCTGTCCCGTTTCGCTGAAAAATTTGCGAAACTTTGAAAAAAACGTGAAACTGCGAGATTTCGCGAAACGCATTGTAGTCAATGGGAATTTTTACGCGCAACAAATTTTTACACGCGCAACAATTTACTCGCTCCAAATGCATTTAAGTCAATGGGGTGTTTTTTCTTATGGCAACTTTTTTTCTCCAAATGCATTAAAGTCAATGGGCGTTTTTTCTTATGGGTGTTTTTTTGGAGCGAATCCATGGCTGGCGAATAAATTCTGTCATCACTAGTTATAAGTTTATGTGTATTAATATTTAGATTTGTTCACTATTTATATTTTGTCACTGATTCAACATTACACAGCGTCACAATTATCCTGAGCAACATATCTGAGTATTTTACCTTCTCAAATTCAGTCTTGTATTGAAACAGATATGTTTAATTACATTCATATCGATATTTAGATGTTTCCATTCCTTATGTACCTTGTATGAAGCATCTGTGAGTTTCCAGTCATCTGTTAGTGGGTTGAAGATGATAAAGAATGCAGCAATTATGGGTGCAATTTTATTGTTAAATTACTGAGGTCAAGCAACATAGTAAGCCTAAATTCTATGGGTCCAAGTGCTAGAGCCCTTAAAGGGTGCAAAATTGCTTCTTCCCATGGCATTGTGCATCCTGTGCTTTGTACCTTCTCCTGAATCTGGCCGACAGCACTTATAGAAAAAGAGAAACCTGTTATGCCTCTAATGATAAATCCCAGTAGACTTTACCATAAAGGATCAGTATCTACATCTCTATGTGCTCTGCTTGAAAATGCAGTGGAGACACTTTAAAATGCACTTTAGGGGCACTTAGAAAAAGATTCACTGAGAGACAATACCATACTGTGAAGACTCACCCTGGTGGTCTAGTGGGCTGGCGGAGACCCCACTGTGTCTGTGGCTCCTATGGCCCGCAAGACGAGCACTTCCGAGTTTTACGCGTCGCAAGAGTCACCATGTTATTGTGTTTTGGTGCAAACTTTAAATATTTAAAGGGGTTTCGAGCTGTAAATCATTGCCCCTTGTTAGGTCTAATTTGTTTAGTCCCTGAGTGTGATTTTGTCTGTGTATATCCTGGTTTTGATCCCTGCCTATCTGACTATTCTGAATTCTGCCAATTTCGACGTTTTGCCTTCATGACTATTCTGAACTCTGCCAATACTGACCCGTGCCTGCTTGATTATTCTGGAACGCTGCCTGTATCGACCCCGGCCTGACTGATCCTGCTTGAACCCTGCCTGTACCGATCCCTGGCCTGCCTTATTACGATATTCTGTCTATTACTGTGAAGTTGCTGTTGCCTTCTGTCCTAAACTTGTATTACGAACATGCCCCATCACCTGTCCAGAACTCCTAGCTTTGCTCCTCTCATATTAAGTCCTAGCGGCATCTGAAAAGTTGAGGGCTCCTCCCGAGGCCAAAGGCGGCTACTACAGGAAGAAGACTGAGCCGAGACCGGGAGCTTAGCACTAGTTCTGAATTTAGGGAGCTGATTATGACACATATTTTACAAAATTAAGTGCAATATATTATCAGAATGTGGAGGTCAGAGGGGTAAACCCATAAATGGTGTCCCTTATATCCAGCCTTCACTGATTTTTGAGACAATAAGAGCTTGACAGAGCATACACCAAATCTATGTACTGTTCAGTACGTACTCAAAATGGGAATGTATTTTTAGAATGCATATTATAGCTTAGAAGAAACATTACATATGTTTCCACACATGAATTTAAAAAAATGTCTCACTTTTTGATTTATTATTTGAGCTGCTTTTCAGCAGACTGGAAGAAGCTATTTAATATGGCGCTATCAAGTACAATTTTGCTAGTCCTGAAAATGAAAACCTTCAGAAGAGAAAGTGAAATGGGAGAAGGAAATCAATCCAGCTTGTTGAAAAAAGGGCATATATTAACACACATCAAGATACAGAGAGTATGTCATATAGTGAATATGTTTATGAATATATTTATTATTTATGAGTATATTTGTTTCAAATCAATGTTTTAGTAAATGCAAATGAACGCAAGCATCACTGGCACCTGAGCATTTCGCATTTATTTTGGTTTTGTTTTGCCAGCATTGGCATATAAGTGCCAGTGTGGTATTTGTATTTACTCTAGATACCACTGACTTTCCCATGCTGTGCAATGCATTATGATCATACCAGCGGGAGAAAAGAAACATAACATACATGCAAAATACCCTCTCTCAATACCTAACTCTATCACTACAGGGTGCCTCCTGATTTGCTAACCTCTTTTATCCATAACCTTTTATATCACATTATGTTTTCAGGCAGTTCAATAATGGCCTTATTGATCACAATATGAGGCCAGGTCCCTGCTATGACATATCAATTGTTGATAAGGTGTTATTCTGATTGAAATGCATGTATTCTCAAAATCCTCTTTCCCTCATTCCAAGCCTTTTATATTAGTCACGTTACTTGACTAGGTCACATAGCTACTTGAGTCAGACTGGAGGGTTCATTTATGAATGTAAGCTCAAGTGATAAACAATTTAATGGATGCAAATAAATTGCATTTTGACAGTATTGAGAAAGGTACTTGTGTCTATACATGGTCCCATCCAATATGAACAAGCACCACTGCACCTTTTAGCTTGCTTTGATGAGTAACATACCTGGACAGGTATTGATTCAAAGGAATCATGGAAATACTGTCATCCTGAACCAGGGTCCCCTTAGCAACCGGGCCCTATAGCAGCAAATGACTTGCACCAAGTGAATCAGGCTCTACTAACTAGGGATGTAGCGAACGTCGGAAAAAAAGTTCGCGAACATATTCGCGAACTTGCGCAAAAATGCGAGCGGTTCGCGAACGGTTCGCGAACCCCATAGACTTCAATGGGAAGGCGAACTTTAACATCTAAAAAAGACATTTCTGGCCAGAAAAATGATTTTAAAGTTGTTTAAAGGGTGCAACGACCTGGACAGTGGCATGCCAGAGGGGGATCAAGGGCAAAAATGTATCTGAAAAATCTGCCTGTGTGTGCTTGGAAGAGATAGTGTAGGGGGAGAGCTGTTAGTGATTTCAGGGACAGATGATAGTAAGTTTGCTGGCTAGTAATCTGCTTGATACTGCTCTGTATTGGAACAAAAAAATAAATAAAAGCAGTCCTTACAAGGACTACTGTTATTGCAGCAGTCAGCAGATGAGATCAGAAGCAGGACAGCTGCCCACTGCAGCTACATACAGAGCACTGCAGTAGAAGGTAGATTACTAGCCAGCAAAGCTACCTAAGCTTAAATGTCCCTCAAACCCCTGCAGACTTCTGTCCCTCCAATAACAGAGCAGTATCAAAACGATTACTAGCCAGCAAACTTTCAACTGTCCCTGAAATCACTAACAGGCAGCAGCTCTCTCCCTACACTGGTCCTGGGCAAACTTAGTGCCTCTTATTACATTTGGGGGTAAGTGCTTTGCCTGTTAAACTTGCATTAATAAATTAATCCTAAGGTGTCTAATGAATGAGTACAGGGTAAATTGATTAACCATTTTTTTTTTAATTTCTTTTTTTCATTATTTATGCTAAATTAGAACTACAAAAAGATCAGCTAGTACATATTTTATTTGTTTTGTACAGGACAATAGAAAAATAGAAAATTAGAATGCTCACCTGAATAATAATAATCAATCGTAATGTGTTGCTTTTATGAATTAATTTTGTACAGTACAAAACGAAATTAGACTTTTCAAATGAATAATAATAACCAGCACTAATTTAAATATTTTAAATGTTATATGTGCCATAAATAATACATCAAAATTTTTCTTTCATTACAGCACTAGTAACATTAACAGGAATCAGCATCTACATTGCCTACTCAGCTGCTGCGTTTAAGGATGCCGTTTGCATTTTAGGGAATAAAATTCTGGAAGATATTGACATACGATTTGGCTGGTCCTTGGCTCTGGCATGGATATCATTTATCACGGAACTTCTCACAGGGATGGCTTTCCTGGTGGCTGCCCGAGTGACTGGGTTGAAAAGAAGACGGGAACAAGTTATATAAAAGAAATACGGAACCAGACTACATAGTGGATTAAAAATCAGATCTTTTTGCCGCAAAAGTGGTAGAATGTGCATTGTAGTTCCTGTTGGCCACTGTTGGTGGTATAAAACAATTTTGACAAGAATTTTAACATAAAGATTGTTTCATCCAGCTATGTTTATGTATGCCACTGCAGTTTTTGCATGTGAGCTTTCTACGTTCAGCCAATTCCATTTCCCCCATTCAAACACATTAACATTTTACTTTGAATTGGTTGACATTTTCTTTTGCCAAATGTCATACAGTTGTTTTTTTGTATGGGAGCCTTTTGTGTAGTCTACTGTATATTGTACCTTGTAAATAATAAATAAAAGGTTTAATGTAATTAAAAAGGTTATATCCATTTGAAAAGGACAGTCTCTTTTCAAATGCATTAAAGGCAAACAATCCTTAGAATGGTCACATATATGACGATTCTGACTGTATCATGGAGACATGGGGAAAATGTTTGCGAATAACTGTAAATAATGGGGAAACTGGGAAAAATTGGACTGGAAAAATGATTATTTTTTAATGAATTCACCAAATCTGTTTCTGTGTTTGTGTTATGTGCTAGTAGGGTCATGTGAGTTGGAATAAATAGTTCAAGGGAGGCCCACGTGCACACAGATTGATACCCTTATGTGGGGAGGGCAGAAAATACTTGGGGGAGGATCTACTAAAGGGCGAATTGTCGCCAGCGACCACTTCGCACCCACCTCTACACTTCACCAGGCACAAATGCGCTTAGACTACACTAATTCACTAAAATGCGGAGTTTCGATCTGGGCACAGAATGCTATTGACTTTTTGCTAGCGTTACTTCGGCAATGCGAGCATTTGATAGTGAAGATGCGCTAGCATTCATTTCTGCCTAGCGAAACTTCACTAGGGATCTTGCGCTCAGGTCAATTTGCATAGGACGGGAAATTTAAAGTTGTATGGATGGCTTTATGTTAAATGTTGGTGCATATACTTACAAATTACACTTTTCAAAACACATGTCCAGGGAACCTTAATAAAGACAATAGAGTTATTCTAATGTCCTACACATGTGCCCACTGTATAATTAATGTTCCATGTATTTGCAAATGTATGTGGTAAACCGCTTACCCAAAAAAAGTTCAAGTGAAGTCTTTTGCAGGCAATCAGGCTGAAAAAAGGAAAAGACGCCATAGTTTTTTGGACTTTGATGCATTTTTGGCTCACAGAATAAAATGTAAGTGACAGAAGATTGAGGAAGATCTAGCTACTTTAATGCACTTTGCTTGGTCTAAGGTGGCGAGGGCAACTCTGGCGAAAGAGATAACGTTAAGTAAAATCCGCATTTTAGTGAATTTTCGGAGTAACAACCGTTTCCCAGAGCGAATAGTCACGTGGCGATAGAGTGTGAATGAGCGATAACATCAGTCTCTTCAGTAGCGAATTGGCACAAATCAGTGATGTCCCTGTGGGCGTTTGGGCGAATTGTCGCTAGTTTTAGTCATTTCGCCCTTTAGTAAATCTGCCCCTATTTTGGGAAGTCATGCTCCTAAGTCTGCCAATTAATTGCCTTCAAGCCACATGAAATAACATCCACTCCCTGTATTTGCAAGAAGTGTGTGGGCCAAAAAACAAATGTATGTGAATACCCCCCCCCATCCCCATACTTAATAGTTTGGTTGAATTATATGAAACTCCCAAAAGCCTCAGAGGCTTGTAATGTACCATGTTTTTTACATGATGGGTTGTGTTAACTGTGCAAATTGATTATTGCTGTAGCATGGAATAATTTCAGTTTGAATACCAAACTAGAATGACTCAGTAAATTTCTTTTCACACCTTTACAGAAAATCTGTATAGTCTATTCATGCATTCATCTTTCAGGCATTGTTCAAACAATGTGTGTGGTTTTATACCCAATTTTATAAAATGGACATTACACCTGCCATACTCTGAAATCTGTTATTTAAAAGAAAAAAGGCACATAATGACCTCATCAAAGTTTTTGCTTACAGACTGGCAATATGTGTTCCACCTTACCAGTTCTATTTTTGGGGGAATGGAATGCCAACCAAAAACCAATGCAAACCATCAGTATATCAATGTCTCCACAGATACAGAGTGGTGCACAATTAAAACCTGCTATGTCCCCTTTCCATCACCCATCACACTTCTACTGAGCTGCATTTTCCCTAGTCATCAGTGCTTCCAGGTTGTCTACAACATAGTAAAGCTGGCCAGACTAGGACAATGCTTTATGCTTCCAGTTTGGCAAAAAGAAAGTGGCACATTTTCTAAAATAAAAGAAAACAAACAGCTGTTGGGACAAGAAATAGTTTATTATACTCAATATGGATTAAATGAGAATTGCTCTAAAAATGCTTCACCTGATGTCATAGGTTTCAGTACCAGTCCACATACAATTAAATTATATTTATAATCAATATCTATAACCATGTAGTAGCTCTCCATCTTCATTTTTACTTCTTCAGAGCACATGTGCTACCCTGCTTTATATGGGGTTTTTCACCTTCTATTATGACAATTACAATCTAACTTAGGATATAATATTTGTTCTTTATAGGGGTATGAGACAAATGTGCACATCAGATGTTCAGTTGTTTACTTTTACTGTTCAACTTGAACCTGCCTAAAATAACAGTCACAGATTATTTGCTATGAGTTACTGCCCAAGTGGAAATGTGCCCAGTGTTTTTTAATGTGCTTTACTGTACCTTATTGCCACTGCTGGAACCACCCCTTCAATTCTTTTGCTCATTTGTGGAAGAACTGTCCAATGGAAATACCTTAATTTAATGGTATGTAGAAGAGGATCTCCTTTCTGGTAAATCCTTTTCTCCTAGGCCCGTAAAGTTACAGGATAGGAAGGGAAAGAGGAATACACAAAAAATATTGTAGGATGCCTAGAGGGGAAAAGGAATAATAAAGTAAAAATTATAAGCAACTGTAAAATTCTAGCAGTATGTCCATAGGCTAAAGGAAATAAGGGGTGGGGACATACTGCATTGACAGTTTAGGCCTAGGAAAACTGGATTTACCAGTCGTGTCAAAGCAGATGTATGGGGACATTAAAAAATTGTCCCATAACTGGACTAGGAGGGGAAAACACCCAGCAACCACTTACAGCACTTCATGTTGTAGTCACCACCAGCTGAGGCAACTATGATGAGCAGGCAGAGCTTCTCAATGTGTGAACTGAACACCATGTGGGTGGTTGAATATCATTCCGGAGAAGCTGTAGTTCAGTGGCCAGGAAATAATGACTCGTTTTTAAAAATAAAAATCCTTACTACTTAAAGGAACAGAAAAACCAAAAAATGAAAGTGTTTTAAAGTAATTACAATATAATGTAATGTTGCCTTGCAGTGGTAAAACTGGTGTGTTTGTTCTCTGTTTTAATTTGTCAGTTCCCATATTCAATATTGGAAAACACCTCTGATCATAAGAAATAAATAAGTATACATCTCAGATTCACAGAATATATGATATTCATTATGTCTCCCAACTCCCTCACAGGCAAAACCTGAATTCTAGTTAAAGACTGAATAAATTCACCAGGCATGGATTTGCAGCGAATTTGCACGATTCGCCGCCTGCAAATAAATCCGCAAAACTGCGACAAAAATTCTGCCACAAAAAAAAAGAATGCACGTCAAAATTGACGCGAGCATAAAAATTGTCACGCGCCAAAATAAATCAGACGCCCATTGACTTTAATGCATTTGGACTTCAATGGGGTTCACAAATTTCGCTAATTTTTTCTCAGTTTCGGGAATTTTCTGGCAAAGCAAAACAGAACAGAATTGCCCATCACTACTGAATTCTCAACCCACTTTGGATTAGACGCTTTGGCACATGCTGTCCACCATAAGGTTATATTTTTATGTGTAGTTAGTAGGCAATTGCAGACAGTAACCTGCTTACAATAAAAAAAACAAAAAAAAACAAAAAAAACACAGAATCATGAGATATCAGAGTTAAAAAAGAAGGCTAGGAATACCATAAGTTATATCTTTCAGTACCTGCATAAGTAATACAATCCCCTCTCCTTGCCATACTATACAGAATGCATTTTTTGTGCCATTCCTTCCTGCGATGTCTTATGCCTTCTGAATGGCACATTGGGTGCTTTTACTGTCACTCATCGTCCAAATCTGCAGTCACACCTCTGTCCTCTACCCTCCCTTCTCAGCCGTCAGTCATGCTAACTCAGCCTTCAGCCATCAGCCCTCAGCCTTCAGCCTTCAGCCTTCAGTCCTCAGTCCTCTTCTCAGAGGCCTGAGGGCTCAGTAATACAAACCTCCAACCTACCATCCCAGATATATCAGTCTACAGTCTCTTCATGTCAGGGGGCCTAACGGCTCCCAGCGGGAGTAGTCTGGACCAAGGAGGAAGCTAAAGGGTTAAAGTCCAAGTTCACAGTACAAATAGGGTTCAAGAGTTGTCGTAATCAATATCCAGGCAGACGTTTAAAAAGGCAGGCAGATAAACAGCAAAGTCGATATTCAGGCATGGTCAAAGTTCAGAAATCAGTTCAACAGGAATAATAAAGCACCCAGGAATGTTCAAAACAAAACCTGTAATCGGGCATTGAACCCATGACCTGGAAGAGCTTTCGACTTGAATTTTCGCGGCAGGTGCGTGACGTCTGGACGCCGGCGTGGCTGTTCCCCACATGTTGCCAATGGGCACCGCCATCATGGAATGCAACACTGGAGAGGATGGAGGCACCAAACGGAACGGACGTCCTGACACTTCACTTCTGAGACATAAAAAAAATTGTATTTCCTTGTATTTGCTTGAAGGAAACTATTCAACAATGTAAGCCTTGCACAAGTCTAACCATGCACAATATCAACTGTCAATTGAAGGTGAGTAAAGGTCACAGCTGTTGAACTCTGGAACTTATGCTAAGACCTCTAATACATTGTTTTTTTCACAATAACATACTGTAATAGGGTGGTACATTTTGCAAAGAAAAATACAATATGCGCCCCATTTCAAACGGTCTTAAAAAAATATACTCTGTACAATTACAACAAGGAATACAATAATGACAATAAATAACATTGCAAGATTCAGATTTCTGTTTTTAATCATACCATTTTTTTTAAAATTCTGGCTTTTATTATATCTTCCCAAATACATTTCTACATTTCCAAGATGATTAACAATCTGTTATGCTCACTTATACATATTGATACTGTATTGATACTACTGTTGAGATGGGTCTTCCCGGGGCGAATTAAATTTAGTAGCACTCATTTACAGGCACTTTTACAATATATACATGATGTTGGTGCCGAGTAACTGATCTGTGCCCCCTTGTACCAGTTGCACGTGTAATTTAACCTGGCACAAAAGCTCAGGTGCAAAGGAGACCTGTAATGGGCACATACCCTAGGGAAATTTGCACCTTACCCCTCCTAAACTCAAATATTTACTTCTGTTATTTTATGCTACCTTGTATTTAAAAGTCTACTACAAATGCTGCTCTAGAATGAATTTGTGTGCAGCTGCTGCCATCTGGTGTTGATATTGTATATATACAATCTAGCAATGCTAAATTATAAATTCAATTATGACATTTCCATGAGAGAACATTTGCCAGTTATTTTGATGGTCAGACTTTTGTCTCAGCTTCACTTCTCAGGGTGTCAGAATCTTTGAAGTAAATTTATGGTGGTGAAAGAGGACACAAATATTTCCATAGTGGTTAAATAGGTGGCACTATTTACCTCTGGTCATATATTTCACATAATTCATATATTTCATATCGACTGGCACCTTCCTGCATAGTTGCATTTCTCTGGAAAAGTGAGCTTTGGTCACAGGCTTGATCCTTTCCCCTCCATTAGCTTTTATTGAAGAAATGTTGCCACGACCAAAGCATTGATATCAAAGTCTTACTCCTCTCCGACTTGTCGCTTTTAAAGGATAGAGACCAACACCCATTTTTAAAGGCATAAGACCACCCTCAAAGGGAAGGATGTAAGGGTGCTACAACTGCATGTCCAGATTTTTCTCACAGAACTTCTGACCCACATGCCTTTAAAATCTCAACTTTCTAGCCAGTATGTTAGAATCAAACTCTAGGGCAAAGGTGTATTTAGTAGCAACAACATTTAAGTCCTTAGCCTTAAGCTCCCCATAGACGCAACGATTCTTCTTGCCAAACGACCGATTTTAGTGAAGTCCGACCAATCCTTTGAAATTATTGTGTGGTTAGTGGGATTCGAACCTGGCCGAAATTGATCGGCCAGGTTAAAAAATCTTTGTCCGTCCCAGTGCAATCTATCTATGTTTGCGCCTCTGAATGATGTTTAAGGTAGTGTGGGAGGGGGTAAAACCTACATGTCCACTGCTATATGATCTATATGCTACATGCACAATGCACCATTCAGCATGCAAATTACAAAAAAAAGCTGATTGCAGCCTTTTTTTGTCACTTTGCATATTGTGTGGTGCAGTATTAATGAGCCCTATTTTTCACAAAGAATATCTGCTTGCAAAAGGGAAATTATTTGCACAGAGACAAATTGTATGCATTGTGCATGCCCAGGTGGTTAAATAGATAGGCTATGCAAAATAAAATATGTTTCTAAAATAGCTAGTCAAAGATGTAATTTATAATGGCTGGAGTGACTGGATGTCTAACAAAATAGCCAGAACACTACTTCCTGCTTTGCCGCTCTCTAACTCTTAGTTAGTCATCGACTTGAAGGGGGGCCACCAGGGACATAACTGTTCATTTAGTTTGCTTTTGATCCTCAGCATTCAGGTCAGATTCAAAAGCAAAATAACTTTTGTCCTGTATGACCCCCATCAAGTCACTGATTGGTAACAGACTGGTAACACATTAAAGAGCTGCAAAGCAGAGTCCTGCATTGAGTCAGGTACCCGCCGCAATGTTGGGTTTTGGGTGGAAAGACCACTATCCCCTGACAATGTGGGCTGTCCGTGGGTACCCTGCCTGGGTACCCACGGACAATTGCAGGCTGGATTCCCCCCACCTCCTGTTTCCCCCAACCTGGTTGATCCGCCTCTGGAGTAAAATCACTTCTGGATTTCATGGGTCACAGGTGGGGCCTAAAATTAGGGCACTGCGGGCAGGTTTCAGGAGCAGGAAGTGAACGATTTATAGAGGGCCAGCGGGTCTGGGTTTGGCTCTTGCCTAGCGGGTCTGGGTTGGGCATGGGTCTGCCCAACTGGACCATGCAGGACTCTAGCAAAAGTTGTGTTCTGGTTATTAAATTAGACATCTGTTTACTCTAACCTTTAAAGACTATATTTAACTATAACGAAAACATTTTTTATTTTGTGCAGCCTATTGTGCACCAAAAAAGTTCGGAGAAAAAGAAAAATCTTCCCAGAGGTGACCACGGCTATTTGCTGGGGGAAGCATGGTGAATTTAAGGATCTGTTGTGATGAAGTATGATGGGATTTTTGCTGGTTTGCACAAGGGTGTCATTTTTAGGTTTAAATAATTGTAGCAGAAAGTGGTGCCATTAATACAGGTATGGGATCAATAGTTCCAATTATAATAATGAAACAGTACCTTGTACAGTACTTGATCCTTACTAAGATATAATTAATTCTTATTGGAAGCAAACCCAGCCTATTGGGTTTATTCCAATGTTTTTATTTAACGGACTTAAGGTATGTTGATCCAAATTACAGAAAGACCCTTATCTGGAAAGCCCCAGCTCCCGAGCATTCTGGATAACAGGTCCCATGTCTGTATAGGCTAATATACTGTATACCAATGGCTTACACAGTGTCACATGCCACTGACAGTTACATTCACAAATAACTCATTGTGAACCCACCTCATTCAGGTTTTATGCTGCCTGTATAGTATTATGTATTAAAGAATTACATCTGAATAATAATCTTCATAGGTAAGCAATAGCTGCATATAGGAATGTGTATGTCTAATATCTTACCTTACCTACTCAGAAACATAAAACCAGATAATCGAAACCAGACAATCTGATGGTCGACTGGGACAGATATTTGAAAATTGTTGACCCATGCCCAACCCAGACCCGCAAGATGTCTCCACCTCAAACCAATGTAGAAGTCTGATCTGTGTATCTAAGGAACCCCTCGTGAATAATAATTTCCTTTTCCTTTAAGCATAGAAGTGTGGGGCCGTTAAATAACTGGTTCCTCTTGATCTATAGGTATATAAAGGTGTTTAACTTCTTACTCTATATTCATAGTTGTATAGTAATGGGGACACCTTGTGGTTCTCCCTTGGAATAACAATCTTGTGTGTAGAAGGAATGCCAACACTGCAGTTATTGTATGTTCTTTTAAAATGCTTTTTTTTTGTCTCTCAACAAAGAGAGCTGCAGAGTGTTGTAGTTGAACAGCAGCCTAAAAAGGTGGGACCTTTCAGCTATTTATGTTGATTTGGGAGCCATAAGTGCATGATGGGTATTTTGTGAGTAGCACTGAGGTGCAGGCAATGTAATCTGATTCATAAAATATGAATATCTATAAGTATATATACTGTATTAAAGACTTAATAATATGTACAGATTCCTTGACCTGATCATGTGGTCACATGAGTTTTGCCATCACCGCCCCAGCAGCCGCTGAATATTCACTATACGGCCTTCACCAGACATTGTGTGGCCACTGTACTAGTTAATGGAAAAAAATAGTTTTTTTTCCATAGGGGTCACAAATGCTTTCGAGACCCCAGACCAACTTTCTGCACCTAAATGGAATTACTGTATTTGTTTTCCTGCTGCCTGAATATACCAATATACTATAATATAGCAGGGGCCCTTCTATCTACTCAAGAGCCTGCAATGCCTCCCCCTCAACCCCTAGTGCTTACCTTTGCTGATCTTATGCCTTTTTACTAACCTTGAACCTACACTGCCTGCCTCCGACCAGGAATTGTCGACTTAGTCTCCTATCTCCTCCTCAGTACCTCGTTTTTCAGCCTTAATGGCTTCTCTACACTCCCCCTGTTCAACCCTCGGGAGGGACTTAATAACCAGAAATTCTGCTTTTAAAGTTACCAGGAGCAGGTTTTTGCCTCTTAACTCATGGAAGCAGTGCCCCTGATGTGTAGGCAGGGCAAACGGAGAACACAGAGAAAATTAGAAGATTGTCCAATTTCCTGATACAGGTATTGAACCTGATCTACATAAATAACAGGACTGTGGCATAACTATGGAACCTTTCTTCCCAAATCAAACCACCTATTATTGTGTTATGTATAGTGCACATTTTCATGATTTTCAATTGCAATGGATTGAAAATTATTGGATGGCCCAACCATAAATGTATGGGAAACCATGACTGAGACAGCCATTCCACTATATACAAATTCACATATGAGGAGACAATGCACTGACATATTTCTGTGGGCCTTAGTAGCTTGACCTTGACCCAAATGATAAAGCATTTTATATCAACACTACCAAATACTGAATTAGATATGTTTTTTCCTGGTATTGTTAATTCCTCCTCTCCAGGGCAGTCAAGACTTGTGATTCCTCCATTTCCCGAAGCGGACCAGTTCAAGATTGCTGTTGAATGTTGAAATGAATCAAAAGAGTATTAATGGCACATAGAGCTTACCTTTTCCTTAATCCTCTTAACTTGCTTAAAGGAGAAGGAAAGCTACTGAAGCAGATTATTGTCAATAAATTAGCCACAATAGTGCAAGCTATAACACTATTTATTCTGTACAATGCTTTACCATACATGAGTAAACAGTTCTAGAAACTTTCTCTGACATCACTTCCTGTCTGAGTCTCCCTGCTCACTCATAGCTCTGGGCTCAGATTACAACAGCCCCAGCTTTATCCACCAATACTTTCAACTTGTGGCAGTTAAGAACTGTGACATTTTTCAATTAACCCTAGCACTGCCAGCAGGTCATTAGCCACTCCCATGATGAGCAGAGGCTAAACCCCACACAGAACATAGTTCCTATAAAGTTTATTATTTGTGGCTTCTGTAATTCTTAGTTTTAAGGTAGAAGTTAATCTTTGAATTTACTTTTTTGTTTGATTTTTGGTTCCTGAATTATTTTTTTTTGGTTGGCAACTCTCCAGTTTGAATTTTCAGCTGCTTTCTGGTTGCTAGGGTCCAATTTACCATGGCACCAATGCAGTGACATGAATGATGTGTTGGAATAATAGAAGAGGGCCTGAATAGAAAGATGAACAATAAAATATACCAATAAAAAATGTAGCCTCGCAGAGCAATATTAATTTTAATCTGCCAGATCGGACATATAGGGGCAGGTTTATCAAGGGTCGAAGTGGATTTTAGTGAATTTTCGAAGTTCAAAAAGTTTGAATTTGAAGCAAATTTTTGGGTACTTCCACCATCGAATAGGCTACTATGACTTTGATTCGAAGTAAAATCATTTGAATATTCGACCATTATAAGTATTGTCTCTTTAAAAAAACTTAGACTTCAATACTTTGCCAAATTAAACCTGCCGAAATGCTATGTTAGCCTATGGGGACCTTCTAATGCATTTTCTACGTCTTTTGTAGTCAAAGTAAAATCGTTCTATCGATCGATGAAATCGTTCGAATCGTTTGTTTCAAACGATTTAATCGTTCAATCTATGATGGTCAAATTCGGTAAAAACAACTTCGATATTCAAAGTCGAAATATAGCCATTCGATGGTCGAATTTCAAAGTATATTTCACTTCGAAATTCGACCTTTGATAAATCCGCCCCATAGTGGGGGGAGGGCATTTTCATAGGAAAGAACAAGAGGCCACCCCTTCGGACAGAAGTTTCACTCGAGGCAGCAAAAATGTTTTTTCACAGTGAGGGCAGTAAGGGTTGTGCCTTCTTTTCCTACATTCATAATTCAGTTTGAAACGGTTTGGTTTTTGTTCATTGCTTATTTCCAAAAAACATGTGAAAAACAATACAAAGTTGAAGCCAGATTCCTGTCAAACTATATCCCTGCTAAGGGGGTTATTTATTAAAACTCACATTTTACAATAAAACAAACATGACTAAACTCCCATACACAATTTTACCTTATTTTATTATAAAATAACTCGAAAAATTTGTTTCGGGAAAAGTCTCTATAAAAACATGAAAAAAACATTTGCACAAAACCCAGCGCAGACCAAGATATCTTCAAATTGGAAAAGGGACATCTGCCATTGACTTCTAGTGGAACTGAACAGGTTTGAGATGGAGTATTTTTTGGATTCAGACTTTTAACAGCTTGGGGTATAATAAATCTTGAAAATTTAGATTTTTGCCCATAAAACTTTGACCAGAATTTTTTGTAAAATTTTAGTAAATAACCCCCTTAATGTTCTGTCCATTACAATATTATTTATCACTTGCATTTATATAAATAGGTTCCTTATGTAAGATAAATTCATATACAGACAGCTAGAATATTGTTTTTTGCCAACTGTTTACTTTAATATCACTATCACATGTATAACAGTTAACTCTCCAGAATATTGTGATATTTTATTGCTTTTTCTTTCTAAACAAAGCTTTTATTATTACTTTTATTTGCCCAAAGCAAATTCTATCTGTTCAAAGTATTTCACCAAACTTTCAGCCAGCCATGTCCTTAGGTTTGAAAAAACTGGGAGAATCTAACAATCCTACTTTGATTTGTAACTTTTTTTTATTTTGTTACCTTAAAAATGTTTTTGTTGTTTCACAGTTATTTTGTTAATACACCAGGGGACAGATAGTTATATGTCTAAGTTCTATCACACATATTTGTAGCTTTTAATTTTTTAATAATATAATATTCCAAACTCTATTCCTCTGTGTGCAAATATTGCTTGTGTTTAACCAAGAAGAAAAATATCTCCAAGCTAAAATTCTTTCTTTCAGTTTCAGTATTTACAGCATGATTTGCAGCCCTTTTGTTATAACATAAATGCTTTATTAGTTTCATATACTTTCATGTAGAATGTTTGCAGCATTCTGCAAAGAGAATAATCTCCATTAAAGTTTTATGAAAATTTGTAGACCATTTTACATTAGGAGGCTGAAAGCAACATAAAAATCAGTTCCCCCTTCTGTATTCTAAATACATTCTAGACCGTTGCAGCATATAAAAAATGTTACAGGAATGTAATGTTTAGTGAATTTTCCCATTTTTTTTAAAATTTGAATAAATGCAAAATTTTGTATGGATGTTTGCTAAGAATTTAAAAAAAAAATCTAATTAATAAAACCCAAATACATCAAATGCATATTTTACTCATAATTTTCAATGAGTCTACAAATGCTAGATTTTTTTTAAAAAGTATTTGAAAAAATTTGAATTGAAAAAAAAATGCTTACATTTTACCTAGGATAGCTCCCATTAACTCCTACATAAACTTGCAAGTTTTTAGATTCCAACGTTTTGCATTTGTGATTTTCGAATTTTTTACTAATTAATAAAAGAGTAGTTTAAGGTTTTTGAAGTAATATTCACATAAGACGTAAGTAAAGGGACAAAAAACATTATAAGCTAATATATTATGCAGCTAATATTTGGGTACATGCTTTTAGGAGAGCAGGAAGCGGAGGAGCTCTTACAGAGGTTAAACTATTGGGGTTTTGTACTCTTAGAGGCATATTTATCAAGAAACAAATTGTGATTGTGACCTTGACTTTTCCCCAGTGGTATGAAATTAAACCTGTTTACGTTAGGCTAGCATATTTGCTTTTCTGGCCATGAACTATTTCTGTTAAAAATTCGATATTTAGGTAAACAGTCTCATGAAGATTTTAATACATAACTGCTCCCACTGCAGTGCAAAAATCTATAATGCAAACAAAGAAAGATACAAAGAGTAGTTATCAGGCACACACAGACAGCTCGCTGTTGACAAACTCCATGTCAGTACGCAATAGGATAACCCGTCCTCTCTGCACCCATCACAAGGATCCTCCAAAATCTTAAAAAGACCAACCCCACCTGCAGTGATTTGTGTTTTAAAATGACTTTCATTAAAGGGGAACTATTGTGAAAATGAAAATGTAAAATAAGCTTCATCATATTGAAATAAACTTTCTATATATAATCAAATAAAAATGTTGTGCCATTTCAGAAATAATCACGTATCTTCACATCTTCACTCTAAGCATCTGTTTCTCTTCATTCTGTCTTCTTGCAGGAGTTGGGTGTTTGACTGACATGTTAAATTCAATTTTTTAGGGGGACACAGTTTTCTAGCAGATGTGTTTAGAGCTTACTCAAATAATGGACTCCAGCACAAACAAAATCTAACAAAATAACCAACTTTGGTACAAATCCAGCATGTATAGTAGGAGTATTTCTGGTGCTTTTAAAAGGAGACCCCCAAATGCTGTATTTGACATAATTGTCATTCAAAATCTATCAACTTCTGTGTAAAGAGAGAATAAAGAAAGGGGTCAGGAGAGTGAAGATTAACTTGATTTCAGAAACTGATCAGAATTTGCAATTGATTATATTAAGGAAATTGTTCTTATTTTAGTATGTTGAAGCTTATATCACATTTTCATTTTCGAGATTGTTGGCCTTTAAAGGTACTTGCATAAAAAATGCATTTCTGTATAGTTGGACTCAGCACCGATGATTCATTCCTGCTTTCCATTCCAACTGAGCACTGCTGTGTCCCTGATGTGCTGAGTTGTGTGAACCCTGGAGCTACAGTCACCTCCTAAGGTGACAGTAGCTCTAGTGTTCCGTCAGCAGCCAGTGTCAAATGACGCAGCACACTTGCGCCTAAAGAATTCATTCACGTGCTGAACACCAGAAATGACCACAAAAATATTTGGTGCAATGGCGTCCTTTACGGCAAACCTTATGCACAGTTGAATACATTTTGACTAATCGCAAACTGCAATGTACTATTAATACTAAACCACACTTGTGTATTTTTTGTGTAAGCTGATATGCTGAAGTATTTATGCCCTTAACTGCACTGCAATTTGGGGTTTATAAGAATTACTTGACAGATTGAAGAGTAGAGCATCCCTAATAAAAGCTGAATTTACAGAAATAAATCAAAAGATATATTACAAAAATCATGTTTTGTGCAGAATTAAAAGATGGTCTGAAAACTTCATGAACGTCTTTAAAAGAAATATATCTCTTTTCTAATTTCCCACATATATGCTTAGCACAGTGCATGCTACTGATAATTTTTTTTCTAAAATAACTGGAAATAGATATTGGCACTATTTTAACTTTTTGACTACAAATAATTACTCTTTGGAGCCCTTCTATGTGAACATACAATGCTTTATTTTTTAACCAGTCATTGATAATTAACTTGCTTTGAGATGTCTTGTTAAATGTTAATTGAATTTTGTAAACATTTCTTTCATCATTATTATGTTAAGCAAGTTACTCTCACATTTGTTCCCTGTGCCATTCGGAATTAATTATGCATAGCTGCCAGATTTATCTTTAGCAAAAACCTGATACGTATTCTTTTAAGTATCAGTTGCTAGTTAATTAACATACATTATTGTGACTGGTTTGCTCAGTCTAAATTGGTTATTTAGGAAATGGCAAGAAAAGTGTGAATTTATTCTCATCTGCATTGACAATACCGAATCAAAAGCACCAGAGGGAGCTTTAGGAATAGTTTAAAGGCAGTGTTTTGTGAGATACAGAATTTAGTGCTTATCCAAACCCAAATGAGAAAACGTTTTAGTTTAGTTCAGGGCGAGTGTGAGTACAATCCATTCTGGCCATGGGTCTCCAAATGGAAACCATTAATCATTTATCCTTTCAACTTCTAAAACCTTTCAGAGCAGACCCCAGAGTTCAGTTTGCTGAAGGCTGTTACATCTAGTGAAATAAGCCAAAAAAGTGTTGAAACTATTTCTTTGCTCCAGATGTAAAATAATAAATATACATCATATTTCACTGCAGTAGAAAAAAAATGATTTTCCATAAAAATAGTACTTTTCATGCCAAATGATAAGAAGAACTTGCATAGAATAAAAACTATATTAAACACAAATGATTGAATCCCTCTTTCCCCCAGTAAACCCATGAAATGTATTTGGAATAGTTAAAATGTAAGGTGAAGACTAAGCCATTTGATTTACCGTTTAGGGCCAAATGTTACTTTTCCAGTAGCACAGTTTATAATTGTTAGTTTGCTACAATTAAAGTGAGCCTCTAAATCGGAACTAACTGATGAATATTAACAAAGGATGATTACATTTAAACTAGGGACATATACATTTATTCTATTTTAATTTCAGAAAAAAGTAATGAAATGCAAAAGGGCCCATTTATTAAAGGAAAACTATACCCCTGACCAATTTAAGTCTCTAAAAAAATATATCACATATATTCAGCTCCTGCGTAAAAATCTGCTTCATCTAAATTACAATTTTTGTGAAAATATAGTTTTCTAGTAGGTTTGTTGCAATGGGTAATCCTAAATAGCAAATTGCCATTTTAAAGGAAAGCTTTATCCCAGAATAAATACTTTATATCATATTAAGTGACCTATTAAAGAGTCTTAACAAACTAAAATATAGATATCGGTAAATATTGTCCTTTCAAATATTTTACCTTGAGCCACCATTGTACATTTTACCTGAACAGAAAAAGTGCAGCTCTAACTGTAACTGTAATTGTGGGAGTAAAAGACATAACTTTGTCCATTAATTGGGTGATGTGACCTAACATGTATGTATAGGGACCAATAGGGGTTAAATCACCCCTATGCCTTTAAATCCTTACCCTTCCTTCTTTCTCCCTAGTTACTAGGCAAAAGCCTATGTATCTAGTTAGTTATTTACATAAACAGTGTTATTGGCCAAGGGGTGTAATGACCACTTCCTACTACACTTCACTATAGTGCTGTGGAAGGGATGGATCTTCCTCTTTGGCTGCTGGTGTCCTAACCATCTGGATGTGCCCATTCAGCTTGGGTTCACCAAGGCCCAGTAAAGCCATTGCCCTAAAGGGACCTGAACCTTTAGCGTTTAAGTCGGGGACCAGGGAACCGTGTGAACAAGGTTTAGCTAGAATAGGATAGTTCTGTTATAGACTCTTTAGAAGAGTAAGATAGAGAGCTTATATAGAAAGAGCAGTTTTGTGCTCCATCAAGAATCTGTAGCAAGGAGTAGCTTCCCAAAGGCTTCTTGATTGCCTTTAGTGAAGGGACCACAGTGGATAGGGTGTCAGGCTTAGACTCCTTCTCCCTGACCACTCCACTGGGTGGGATCTGGAATACTTTGAGGTATATCTGGCTGAAGGAATTGATGTACTCTTTGACTACAATGCCTTATGGGAGTCACATTCTCTATGCTGTGTCATTTGCCTGTTCTGCCATATGTGATGTATATCTGCTGACACCTCCTCATATGTGAGTAAAACCTTTGGTCATTGTCTTTGACTAATAAACCATCCATCTTTTGTTCACCCTAAAAATCTCCTGGCGTCCAGTCATTCCTATTTTTATGTACAGTCGCCTGAGTGTTGTAGTCCCACTACACCTTTATGGGAATCTTCCACTTAGCGAAGGCCCTGATCCTGAAGTGTGAGTTGCAATATAGCCCATGCTCATATCACTAGCTGGACACTTAAATACTTGTGGTCTGGATAACCCAGATTAGCATTACATATGTATGCCCTTGATTTGTTTGCGTGCACTGCAATTCATACAATCTCAGGGGACAATCCTTAGTTCTTAAATAAATGCCACCCAAAGAAAATCACCAGGGGCGATCCTGGGGCTGCTGACACCAGATTCCAACCCCCACTCCCGATCCATGCTTAAAATGCCATTTTCTATGCTGCAATCCAGCTGGTTAACAGTTCTTTCCTTTCTGCATCATTTGAAATCCTGGCAGGGAAGGAGGGAGTAAACACTGGTGTTACAAATTACACGTCATGCAGGAACTACATAACCCACAATGCGATGTTCTGTTCCTTATTGAAATCATGTGTTCAGGGAATTGTGGGGTTTGGAGGATGCAGGCTAAGGACAGATGGCTGTTGATACAAAGTAACAGTAGTCAGCCAGCTCAGCAATATAGTCAGACAGATCAGCAGGAGAGCAGGGGGCTAGGCTTATGGAACTTTCAGAAACCATTAAAAATCATGAAAAGCCTGTATATTTTTCAATTGATTTATATTGCAAAGTTGCTTGAAATTATGTTTAGTTTTCAAAAAGTTCAAGTTATGTTTTTGTGGAGTTCCCATTTAGCAGCAGAGCTTGCTCAGCCAGCATTATATTGAAAGGCACAATAATAGAAGACTTATATATGTATAGATGCAAGTATCATCTTAAATTAGTAAATAGAGAGGATATGGAACCTTTCTTCTAATTGGAATGGATTGATAACACTAATCCCTGTGTCTGCTGGATATACCTACTGGTAAATAAAACATTAGAGAGTTTATTATATGGTCCCTTTATATATTTATACACAGTTATTATATCCCCTCTTAAGCACCTCTACTCCAGAATAAACATACCTAACTTGGCCAGTCTTTCTTCATAACTGAGACCTTCCATACCCTTTTCCAGTTTAGTTGCCTCTCTTTGCACTCTCTCTCTCTCTAATTCAGGGGTCCCCAACCTTTCCTACCCGTGAGCCACACTCAAATGTAAAAACTGTTGTAGAGCCACAGAAGCAAAGACAACATTCATTGGGGATGCAAAAGGGCTGTGATGGACTAACTGATAGCCCCATGTGGACTGCTAGCCTGCAGGATGCTCTGTTGAAGTAAACCTGAGACTTTATGCCTCCGGTTAAGTCTAATTCAATAACAATATTTGAGCACTGATGATCAAAACTGCACTGCATATTAAGTGTTCATGCCCAGCTGTGATTGGTCCTTGGGCTTGCTGGATAATTAAGGGTGATTGGTAGGAAGATGTTTTTTTCTCGCAACAGCACATTTGCAGCTGGAAAGCTGTTTATATAAAAGGGGGGCCACCAGGCATTTGTGTGGCAGAAGAGTTCCAGTATGAGAGACCTGGGGATGACCCCACCCACCTAACTCTGTTATTAAAGGGGTTGTTCACCTTTGTAACAAATTGACATATCTAACAGTTCACATGAATAGAACAAACTTTTAAATAGAAATAGTTAACAGAAAAAGTACAGTTCAAGAGATATTCACCTCAGAAGTGTCCCTGTACTAATCCTTCAGTTCCACACAGACCCTGTGCTGGGAGGGGGTCACTGACCCCCAAAAACACTACAGTGTTCACTTCCTCTTCCTTATATGACATCACACATTGTACTGGCCGCTAACTTAACTCCTATTGGCTATGTCTGCTGTCAATCTGCCACTGCTTCCTGTGCTGGGGAATTTGAGCAGCATTCAGGTACTGAAGAGAAACGGTTACAAGTTTGTGAGAGGGAGGGGGAGTGTGGGCTGTGTAGTGCAGAGACTTCAACTGTGCAGATGGGGGGGTCAAGGTACTCGGGACCTGGAGTTTTCTGGATAATGGATCTTTCCATAATTTGGATCTTCATACCTTAAGTCTACTAGAAAATCATATAAACATTAAATAAACCCAATAGGCTGGTTTTGCTTCCAATAAGGATTAATTATATCTTAGTTTGGATCAAGTACAAGCGACTGTTTTATTATTACACAGAAAAAAGAAATCATTTTTAAAAATTTCGATTATTGGTTTATAATGGCTACTATGGGAGATGACACTTGTACTTTCCAGAAATATATTATTTCTTGGGGGGGGGGGGGGGTCCATGTATTATTTTGTGTATATTTACCTCATAAAAAAGGTAAAATATTTTTCTGGTATAGCTCCCTATATCATGAAAAATATAACTTTTTAATTTTTTGGTATTTAGAGCACTAAATCTTGTTCCAGAAGTGGAACACTTAAACACTTAAAAAAGGTATAATTTTCCTAGGTAAATTACCGCCCCCCCCCCCCGGGAGAGCGCACAAAATGTTCAAAAAAACCTATCTGCCCTCATCACTGCTCTGCCTGTCACTTAGGGTTGCCACCTCACCCTTTTAAAACCAAACACATATGAAATCCACAGCCTGCATGGCTAATTAGCAATTCATTTAGATGCATGATACATGGCTGCACATAAATCAGTTCAGTCTGCAGCATCTAAATGAGTTGATAATTAGCCATGCAGGCTGTGGATTTCATATGTGTTTGGTTTAAAAAGGGTGAGGCGGCAACCCTACTGTCCCTGCTAGATGTGTAAGTTACATTCGTTTCTAAGCAAGTCAGTGCTGGTTTTGTTGCAATTTTGTAAATAACTGACATTATGCTTAATGCCAAAGGTTGCCAAACAATGTTGCTCCTTCCTTTTCTGCAGCATTTGTCTGCTTGGCTGTGTGATTGTTTGTTACAAGGCAGGTTTGTTTATATGCTGCGTCTGTTAACCTCTGCCATTACAATTGAGTAATCAACCAATGCCCATTCAAATTATGTGACTGGTTACAGTTCACAAGCACCCAATAAATTACTAGGAGGAGGGCAGTATCAACATCCAATAGGAAACAAGTAAGGGCAAAGCCTGGGCATCATGATGTCATCATATAGGAAGTTCTTGGTGTGTCAGGTTCAAAATAGGCCACTCCCATCACTTCAGAAAACTGGTCTGAGAGACAGGAGAAGGGCTGAGTTAATAGGTATAGAAATTAGCTTTTACAATGGCATTTTTACTTTTTGTTATGGAAAATGGTTTTTCTAACACATTGAGAGCATTGTTAGTGGTTTCATAAGATTTGTACATTGAAGGTGAACAACCCCTTTAAGGAAAGTGCAAAAAGAACTATTGAAAAAATTAATTGGAATTAAAAAATGGTTATTGTTAATATCATAGTGCTGGAAGTATTAATTACCAGTGGTAATAAAAGCAGCTGCTGTCTTTCTCCACAAACATCTGATGTGTGATATGTATTCATTGTTTGTGGTTTATTATGAATGTCTTCATGTATGTTATTCACCCCATGAATTGTACCCCTGCCTGCGTGCATTTTAAATGAAGTGTATACTGATGGCATGTCTTCACAGGTAACAGTAGGGAGAGATCATAATCTCATCCTGTTGTGTACAGTAATGTATTATTAATAGGCTTTGTGGTAACATAATTCTCAGAAGGTTATTTTGGTAACAATTATTTTCATGATTTCTGGTGGACTCTTTGTTGGAGAGGATGATGGGGAATTTCAGTCACTAGAGATGCAATAAATCTTTGTAGTGCTCTATCTGTTACAATCAGTGACATAAACTGACAAAGTAATTGGTCACATGGCATCAGGTTGTTTATAATCTATATATACATGCTGAAAGCTATGAGTTATACAGCTGATCCAGGGCTATCGTTTTAGCTATTTTTATATTTAAATATAATAAAACATAACTCTAAAAACATCTATACACCTTAAATGAAACACAGGACGTCCTTGGCCAATAGTTTTGTTTCATTTCCAAGGCTATAATCAGCATAAAAATGCATTATTTAGTTAGTGCAATCAATTTATTTAGACCTGCCACCACATTATTGCTATTTCTTCATGTGCATTAATTATTCAAAGAGACGTGTGAATGTAAGGAAGCAAAAAAGAACAATATATGTTTTACTTTGATACAATTACACCTCTAAATAGCCTGTGGCTCCAAAGTGCCATTTTGTTCAGAACAATAATCAGAATATTCTACAAGATTAAACTGGTTATGCAAACAGAACATTGCTTTGTAGTAACATTCGGGCTCATATAATCTATGATCATTTGCTGGAAAGCGTTACAATCATATCAATTTTTGCACTATTATAGACCCTCGGAAAATAATTTCTTGCTCCCATTAATCATTTACACAGTTTTACCAACTCATCAATCATGTTGAATTTGTTTTAAACAGAAGAAAACGTTTTTGGTGACTACAACCTGAAAATAAGCAAAGCTTTTAAGGTTGAAGTATATTTAGTTTATTGTTAACATTTTAAATACTTCAAAATCTACCTACCTTCTTACCCCTCATTTTGCAAAAGGACCCTCTTCTTTTAGGGGGTTCATTACAAATTATTGGCATGCAAAGAATGAAGTTTACCAATACTGGACAGAGGAAAGCAAGGGAGGTTCAGCTACTGTAACAAATGAATGTGTTTAAATGAGAAGGAAAGTCAAAATCACAGATTAGGCACTCCAAGTGATTCACTTACCTGCTCCAGTTAGCAGAAATCTTTTTCTCAGCAAGCTCCACAGAGCAATCCTCTTCTTTGGGCTGACTTACGCACAGTAGAGTGAAAAAGACGTAAACAGTGCATATGCATCTACGCAAAGAAAGAAGCACTAACACTGGCCTGGGGGAACAGGATAGTGCAGGGGTGTCCAAACTTTTTGAAACAAGAGCCAGATTTGGTGAGGTGAAAATGTGTGGGGACCGACCATTCAGCGTAAATGCTAATTGTAAATGCTCAGTGGCAGCCTCTGGTGAGATTAGCGCCTAATCCAGTGACGTCATGATGTCACGCGCACATGCTAACGTGCAATTACGTCACTGCGCACAACCATCTGCTCGGGCTGGCCATTTGGGTGCCAATATTAATCCTGGCTTGCAGTTGAATGGGCGAATCCTTGTTTAAGGCCGCTGGCCAGTCTGAAATAAAAAATGGGCCGCAATTGGCCCTTGTGCCCGAGTTTGGACATGCCTGGGTTAGTGAATACAATCAATGGGAGGGTGCCTAGCTTTTGCCACCCCCACTGATTGTTGCCTTTCTTTCACCTTTAATAATCAGGTTCTGAATCAACTCATACATAACTAGGTATTCATTCATTTGGATTAGAAGGACCAAGTGGTGCATTAAGCTCAACATTCTCTACTTTCCCTTCACAATCACCTTTTTAACAAGGTTTGGAACACAATCTGGATTCCAAAAAGAGATGCAACTGGGTTTTGACCAAGGTTTTCATTTAAATATTTACCCACTAGATCCTTCTCAATCCTACTATGCTCAATAACTCTATTGCAGTATTTGTCTATACATACTTTATTTTCAAAATAATAGCTAGAAGTTTTTATTAAATGTTATATTACAACAGATCTTTGTTTCTACCCTCACTACCTATTCCTCCATCCCTCCCTCTGTAAACATGACAGTTTAAAGGCCCCCTGCTGCAGGCTGTATGTCAGACTAAGGGTAACGGCCGACAGGGAGATTTTGTCGCCCGCAATAAATTCGCTACTGTGGGCAACAAATCTCCCAGCAATGCTTCCCCACCAAAATGCCTGTTGCAAAACCTACACATTACTTTGTTTTTCCAAAGCTGCCCGAAGTTGCTTCATGAAGAAACTTCAGGCGACTTTGCACCGCATAGGTTTTACTACAGCGATTTCAAATATTGCCAATGGAAAAGCATTTTTTTTTTAGATTTGTCCCTTGCAATAGCACCCAGCCAGCACTCTCAAAAAAATGTAGTTACGTGCCTGGGTGCAGAGCCACAGCAGCGTTATTCAATTAGAAAAGAAGTCCGCACACTCCGGTCTTAAAGAACAAAAAAATATATTTAAAAATATATTTAACTGTATTACTGGGAGACCTAATATACATAAGGGTCTAATATACACATATTGGCGGGAAAGGGGGGAGGGATGACATCATCACAACATCATTAAACAGCGACTAACATACATTTATATAACAAAATATATATACAATACAATGTCTCAAAAAAAAAAAAAAAAAAATATATATATATATATATATATATAAATTTCAACTCAAAGAACCGCACCATCCAGGACTTTCAATGTTCAATAAAGAAAAAATTTTTATTATCAACGTTTCGGCTCTGTGTCTCGAGCCGTCTTCAGGATAATTGTGCATACAAACATACAGTGATTAAATACCCTAAACACCCGCCAAATGATCCGTGACGTGTAACAACTTACGTGACCCCCTCTGATGACATCATTCCACTTCCTTTGTCCCATGATTAGTGTATAATCCACTTCATAAAATTAAATTTAATGTGTTAAACCAATAATGTGGAGCTTCAGTGGTCAACCCACCCTAGTGCAGTGCCACCCGCGATGTGTGTAAATATTTAAAAATATCCGGATACGCTACTCGCCCTTTCCTTGGGTGATCGTAGCTGTCACAGACTTTGTTCTATTAGCTTCACAAAAGCACTCCGTGGACGCTACTCGCAACGATCGCCGGTGCGAGCAGCCCTTCCAGACTGAACTCTATGTGGCAAGGGAATCCCCACCCATTTACCTGCTCTGCTGTCGCCCCGCCAGTAGGTACGGTACGGTGTATAATCGCGAGCCAACCTGTCAGTAATCCTTGCTCCTTCCGTCCTCCGATAGGTCCAATGCGTCTCTGCGATCTCGTACTGGTCTCAGCGCACATCAGCGTCGCACAGCCTCCCTTACTGACCCTTACTGGATCCACTGGTGGAGAAGTCCCCCCTCGGGCTGGTCACTCATCAATCGGTCCCGCACAGCCGTATATTAACCCTTCATGGGTGCTTTCTGTGCGCCAGTAGCGCTTCTGCATCTCCTTGCATAGCAGTAGGGGCTGTTTTTTCACATGACGTTAGGGGTCTTCACTCCCGGGGTGAAGTGTACACTGCCCCTTTTCCTGGAGTCCCCATACGATTACAAGTTGCTGGTTTGCTGGTGCTGCAAATGATTAACCCGAAGTAGGCAATTCCATTGATTCAAAACTTGGCATTCACATGTTCTGACAGGTCATATCGCACACCATCCGAACCCTACCAGGGGCCCAAGTCCCACTGTGAGGGGGATTCCCATCGTTACCTAGAGCCCAGAACGAAAAAACTGAAGAATGGTTTAAAAATGGCATCTTTGGGAAAAAAACATGTTGTTGTGGGTAACTATAACACTGCACTATTCTATATATGATCAAAGGGAAGGTTAATGTTGTGTAACACTCTCTCAGGTTTAAACAGCACTTGTTACAACATTTTGATACTTATTTGACATATTAACTCTATCCACTGTGTGTTCTATACTATCAATAGTCCCAGGGTAATTGAAAAATCAAGTGACAGACTATTGGAAAGCAAATATACAAATAAACAAATTATTTCATTGTCTTTGTTGTCTCCCAGTCTCCCGGATGCCCGATAATTTCAGCAATTGGGTCCTTGTTCCAGCCAGTGGCCAAATATATTAATTATTTTCTACAGCCACTAGTACAAGGGATGGATTCCTTTGTATGCGATACCCAACATTTATTGAAGTTGTTAAAAAACTTGAATATTTCCCCTAATACACTTCTAGTCACCATGGACGTGTCTAGTCTTTATACGGTCATCCCCCACGACATGGGGGTTGCAGCTTGCAGGAGGGCTCTACAGTCGAAGCATAAGGGCGGCCCTCCAGTTGAATTCCTGGTTACGCTATTAGATCTCATTTTGTCCCATAATTACTTTATGTTTCAGGACACTTTTTATCTACAGGTCTCGGGGACAGCGATGGGATCTAATGTAGCTCCCTCTTTTGCTAACATTTTTATGGAACAATATGAGACACAGCTATTGTTACCAATGGGGGGAAGGCACATACTGTTCTATAAACGCTATATAGACGACCTGCTACTGTTTTGGGAGGGGTCAGAGAGTGAACAACTACTGTTTGGGGAAGCACTAAACTCCCTAGACTCACCCATCAAGCTCACAATGACATATGACAGACAGAGCGTAAACTATCTGGATGTAACCATCTTCAGACAGGGGGAGGGGGTGGGCACCACCCTGTATAAAAAATCGACTGACAGAAATAGCCTTATACACTCTAGTTCCCACCATCCCCCACATATGGCCCGAGGGGTACTCTACTCGCAATTTCTACGGGTTATAAGAAATAATACTGACAGAACGAAGGCGGAATTACAGCTGAAGGAATTGGCCGATCAATTTGAATCCAGGGGTACTCTATTGACATTATAGAGGAACAACTACAGAGAGCCAAACAGAACACACAGGATGAACTATTACAATCAGGCAATACCAAAAGAGCGAACCCTGAACTAATCTTCACCACTGAATGGAGTACTACTAGTTTGTCTATAAAAAAGGCGCTGAACGCTAGGTGGGAGATTATTAATTCGGACCCCCATCTACCTTTTCTAAATAAAAGCAGGCCACTACTAGCCTACAGAAGGGGGTGCAACTTGGGTGACCTGCTTGTAGTCAAGGATGTGGTGCCTGAGACGAGAAGAAAGGGACGGACTTGGTTGGAACGACCATTAAAAGATGGATGTTACAAATGCACTGGCTGCCTCACTTGCAGTGGGATGGCACAGGGGACTTTTTTTACACACCCAAGGACAGGGCAGAAGTTCTTCATCAGACATAGGGTGACGTGCACATCAGACCATGTGGTCTACATAGCTTGGTGTCCGTGTGGTTTGGCTTATGTGGGAAAGACATCCACTACATACAGGGAAAGGATGAATAATCATAGGTGTGCCATCAGGGCAGCATTAGCCACAAGAAAAGCCGACCAACCGGTAGCCAAACATTGGCTCAAACATGGACACTCGCTGCCTCAGTTCAGGTACATGATTATTGATCACGTACCTGTCCAGAGAAGAGGGGGGATAGGGACCTTGTATTGACTCAAAAAGAATCTATGTGGATTTACAAGCTTGAAGTCCTAGCCCCCTATGGGCTGAATGAGACTCTTCCTATGTCTCCTTTCATTTGAACAGGCTTCGGAATTAATATGTAAAATACTATAGACTGAGAGACAACAAAGACAATGAAATAATTTGTTTATTTGTAGGGATGTAGCGAACTGTTCGCCGGCGAACTAGTTTGCGCGAACTTCGACTGTTCGCGTCCGCCGCAAGTTCGCGAACGTCGCGCGACGTTCGCCAATAGGCGTTCGCGTCAAAATCGTTCGACCATTCGACCATTCGAACGCTAAAATCGAACGATTTTCGTTCGAATCGAACGATCGAAGCCATTGGATTGAATGAAATCATTCGATCCAATGGCTTCGATCGTTCGATTCGAACGGAAATCGTTCGATCGAACGATTAAAATCCTTCGATCGTTCGAATCGAACGATTTTCGGATGTTCGAAGTTCGCGAACTGTTCGCGAACTGTTCGCATTTTTTGCCGGTGTTCGCGAACGGCGTTCGCGAACACATACACGGCGGTTCGCTACATCCCTATTTATTTGTATATTTGCTTTCCAATAGTCTGTCACTTGATTTTTCAATTACCCTGGGACTATTGATAGTATAGAACACACAGTGGATAGAGTTAATATGTCAAATAAGTATCAAAATGTTGTAACAAGTGCTGTTTAAACCTGAGAGAGTGTTACACAACATTAACCTTCCCTTTGATCATATATAGAATAGTGCAGTGTTATAGTTACCCACAACAACATGTTTTTTTCCCAAAGATGCCATTTTTAAACCATTCTTCAGTTTTTTCGTTCTGGGCTCTAGGTGACGATGGGAATCCCCCTCACAGTGGGACTTGGGCCCCTGGTAGGGTTCGGATGGTGTGCGATATGACCTGTCAGAACATGTGAATGCCAAGTTTTGAATCAATGGAATTGCCTACTTCGGGTTAATCATTTGCAGCACCAGCAAACCAGCAACTTGTAATCGTATGGGGACTCCAGGAAAAGGGGCAGTGTACACTTCACCCCGGGAGTGAAGACCCCTAACGTCATGTGAAAAAACGGCCCCTACTGCTATGCAAGGAGATGCAGAAGCGCTACTGGCGCACAGAAAGCACCCATGAAGGGTTAATATACGGCTGTGCGGGACCGATTGATGAGTGACCAGCCCGAGGGGGGACTTCTCCACCAGTGGATCCAGTAAGGGTCAGTAAGGGAGGCTGTGCGACGCTGATGTGCGCTGAGACCAGTACGAGATCGCAGAGACGCATTGGACCTATCGGAGGACGGAAGGAGCAAGGATTACTGACAGGTTGGCTCGCGATTATACACCGTACCGTACCTACTGGCGGGGCGACAGCAGAGCAGGTAAATGGATGGGGATTCCCTTGCCACATAGAGTTCAGTCTGGAAGGGCTGCTCGCACCGGCGATCGTTGCGAGTAGCGTCCACGGAGTGCTTTTGTGAAGCTAATAGAACAAAGTCTGTGACAGCTACGATCACCCAAGGAAAGGGCGAGTAGCGTATCCGGATATTTTTAAATATTTACACAGTGGTTTGACTACTGAAGCTCCACATTATTGGTTTAACACATTAAATTTAATTTTATGAAGTGGATTATACACTAATCATGGGACAAAGGAAGTGGAATGATGTCATCAGAGGGGGTCACGTAAGTTGTTACACGTCACGGATCATTTGGCGGGTGTTTAGGGTATTTAATCACTGTATGTTTGTATGCACAATTATCCTGAAGACGGCTCGAGACACAGAGCCGAAACGTTGATAATAAAAATTTTTTCTGTATTGAACATTGAAAGTCCTGGATGGTGCGGCTCTTTGAGTTGAAATTTATATGATTTTTTTGATACTGCACACAGGCACAAATGCGGTTTACTGTGTGCACCAGCAACTAGTTTTCTTATATATATATATATATATATATATGCACAAATAAGATCGACCTCGGATGAGGTCGAAACGTTAGACTCTTGCAATAAATTTTCTATAATTTTCATAAGTCCTGTGAGTGCGGATCTTATTTGTGCATGTGGAGATCGAAACTATTGATACTGCACCCAGGCATTTGAAACTATTTATGGAGAGTGCTGGCTTCTTGGAGGACTATATATATATATATATATATATATATATATATATATATACAGTATATATATATATATATATATATATACAGTATATATATATATATACACAGGTATAGGATCCCTTATCTGGAAACCCAATATCCAGAAAGCTCTGAATTATGGAATGGCTGTCTCCCATAGACTCCATTTTATCCAAATTATCCACATTTTTAATAATGATTTCCTTTTTCTCTGTAATAATAAAACAGTATCTTGTACTTGATCCAAAACTAAGATATAATTAATCCTTATTGGAAGCAAAACCAGCATATTGGGTTTATTTAATGTTTAAATGAATTTCTAGTAGACTTAAGGCATGAAGACCCAAATTACAGAAAGATCTGTTATCTGGAAAACCCCAGGTCCCGAGCATTCTGGATAACAGGTCCCATACCTGTATGTGTATGTATATATATATATATATATATATATATATATATATATGTATGTATATATATATATATATATATATATATATATATATGTATATATATATGTATGTGTATATATATATATATATATATATATATATATATATATATATATATATATATGCATCATGGCTTCACCATAATACTGGTACCATGCCCAATAGGCTCATTATTGCATATGTATTGGCATATGCTCACATATATGGCCTCAATGGGACAAAGTGGCTTACCTGCTTTCCAAAAGTGCAAATAATTGGGGCTCTTGACTATACTACTTTGGGAAATAACCCATGGACAAAAATATTGCTTTACAAATATTGACAAAAGAACTCATACTAGGTGTACCCTTAAAGAAACAATCAGCACCAGACATTCCTAAAATTAGAAATGCAGTCGTGCCCCACAGCAAAAACATACATGATGCTTTTACATAACTGGAATTATGGCTAAAATACATATAGAATTCTATAAGGATTATTTTGTTCTCTATCGAATAATTCTATACTGTAAATAATGTAAAAAATTAGAACAATGACTGCATTATTGTAACTAATACTTATTTGCACAAAAAAAACTCTATTTCTTGCCTTGCATCCTATACTAATTCCCTTCGTTCCCTACAGTAACTGTCATTCCGAAATGTTTAATGACCCAGCCTCTGATGCTTCATGAAAAGTAAATTTATTAAACAAATGAGTGAACTCGGCAGATCATTTCTCTTTCTTTATGAAAGTACAAAGTTGTTTATTTAATGCCACAAGGCTTTTAAAGCACATTGGGAATCTTTATTTTTTTAAATACAGTATATATAAATGTACAGTTTAACAATAAAATTCATTTTCAACTTATAAACTATAAACCTAAGGTTTTTTTTCAAATAAATAAATTATTTAAAAAAAAAAAATGTTTCTCCACTAACAGAAGAAAAATGCAATAATTGAAAAAAAGAAGCTTTGTTTCATCTCTGATTCTTTAATAACTTCTGAGATTTTAAAGACAGTGTAATAGCTCTGTCTGCCTTGAAATTTCATCAAATGTCTGGATGCAATAATCAGGTTAGTGCAGACATAGATGTATATGTATTTGAACTTCTTCTATCTATAATGTAATCAATGTCTCATGTGAAATAACATTTTGTGAAATTGAACACACAGCTCAGCAACTTTTTCCTATCTGTACTTGTCATTTTAACAGCCCGAAAAGTGTCTAACAAAATGCATTCTTTTGTTTTAATATAAACATTTTGGCAGACAGGCTGCATATTGGTTCAGAAAAAGAAAAAAAAAAGAAAGAAAATGTTTTTTTTTTATTTATTTGTAGCTTTTTCAACTGATCTTTAATGGCAACTTTAAGTGGAGCCCACACTCTGATGATGTTCAAGTAGTTAGACCCTTACATCAGTTTATGATCAAAGCAATACAAAGGTTTAAGCATCCAAGTTCTTATACATGCTCAGAAGTCAAATAAATATTGGAACCATTTAATACCCACCCATGTGCTTTGCTGCTTCAAGCTATTGTCACAATCACAACCATCAGAACAGATTTACAGTTATGACCAGTCCTACAGAAACTGTTTTGGCCTCTGAAGATTGGAGCTTTCTGTAGTTTCCCCAAAATTGTATGATCTGTTCTTGGCACAATCACAGTACAGTAAGGCTGCTGGTCTAAGACTATATACATCAGAAACCCAGAGGGACTTTGTCATATTATTGCAAATTAAAATATCATCATCTTTATTTTTTTAAGTAAAACATGTAAGGGAAAGGAAAGCTCTGGAGCTATATGCGCAGGGACTGCATGACAAGGGATCAGAATGACCTGCAGCAAGATTACACTGGTTTATGGATTGGCAGAATCTGATGCAGTTGCGATTGGGTAAGGATCTACTGCGCATGAGCTGAAAGTCACAAAGTTTTCAAAAAAAGAAATTGGAAACTTTGTGACAGTTGGAGGCAGTTACCGGTACGGCGCTACCGCACATGCGCCCAAAAGTCACAAAGTTTCCAATTTATTTTTTCAGAAACGTTGTGGCTTTCGGCGCATACGCAGTAGATCCTTACTGGTAAATGCCTCCTACTGCACATGCGCCACCAAACGTCGCTGAATACAGGAATAAGAGAGCTCGGGAGAAGATGGCTGCCGTGAACTGCGCTGGAGAGGACCTAGAAGGAGGGGTAAGTAACAAGTTAGGGGCATTTTCCCGGGGCAGGGAGGGGGCCTATTCAATGGAGGGGGGGAGGGATTTTGCGCCTAGGGGGTTAAATTCTCCTTTAAAGTGGGGGCAAAGAAAGAGAGGAATGTGATGTTAGGGGAAGAAGCAGTTGATTTCCTTACCTTCTGAGCAGGTAGAAACATCCCACCCACCCTCTGAAAAGAGAGATCTGAGGGGGGAGGGCTGAGCAGCGAGGGCGGAAGGAAGAGGACTGAGGGCGGAACGCAGAGGAATGAGGGCGGAAGGAAGAGGACTGAAGGAGGAAGATGGAGGGCTGAGGGCAGAAGGCTGAGGGTGCAGTCGTATGACTGACAGCTGAGAAGGGAGGGTAGAGGACGGAGGTGTGATTGCAGATTTGGATGATGAGTGACAGCAAAAGCAACCGATGCGCCATTCCGAAGTCATAGGACATCACATGCAGGACAGATATTTAGCAGCAGGATGTCCAAAAATGCGTTCCGTAGATACAAACACTACTACTGCTTGGATTTCATATCATCTACACACTGCAGAGTCAGGACTGGCAGCAGGGCTGCTGAACGTCTCTTATGGTGGGAAATGCATCTCCTTCTGGTAGAATATTTTGGGGCCATACTGTCAGTAGGCCCCATTTCTGGCTCCTGGTGTTTCATAAAGGTATGTAACAATGGGGTAAATTGAGGCGTCTCCTTGTCATGATATCTGTAATTTCTTTCTGAATGACATATTTTAGGTTAACTAATGCCAAGCCTGTATTTGTTTCTAAATTATAATTTTTCAGATCATCTAAGATAATGATTTACATTACAGTACACTGTTTATCAAAATACACACCTTCCTAAATTCCATCATTATATATTTTGTTGTGGAATCTTTTCTTACAAATTATTTTGTAAAGTGACCTTAATAAAAAGTGTAAATATGAAACAGGGAGACAGGCAGTGGAAGTGTTATTACATTTTTTTAGTATTAAAATAATACTTGCCTCAAAATTATGTATACTGACATGATTTAACATCAGATTTTTCTGTTTTACATTTTGTGTAGTCTAACAGTATAACTGCCAATGATAACGGCCACTCTTCAAGTTCACTTGAGCAAAGTTAGAAGGAACATAAAGTCATATGATTTAAAATAATTAAGGTGTTTGACCTTTTCCACAATGAAACCTTCACATATCACAGTGATAAAAATCAAATACAGAACTTTAAAGGTCAAATGTGGTGTATTACTGTTGCTACTTTGGCTATGATAGTTCATAAATTAATGTCAGAAGCACTAACTATACACAAATCAATAAATATTATTGATAGAACACTAAACACAACTGCTGAATTTGCAAAGATCAATCTTTTACTCAGCTCTGATGTAGTCCTGAGCTATTTCCGTACAGAACATATTTGATTTCTGTAGATGTTTAGCTCCATGGCCAGGGCAACCATTGCAAATAAATTAAAGAGAGGTATGGAACAGGTTATATATTATGTACAGTATATAGATTAAACTTTAATTTCTTTATGAATATTTTCCAAGTTTCATAGTTCATACCTATACCTATCTGACCAGTAAATGCAGTTTATTAAAGCCAGTGCCATATTTGACTAGCAATGTTCATTTCTGAATCATCGACACAATTGTTCTATATACTATAGGACAATGTTGCTGCTAAAAAAGAGTTTGGGGCTGAGTTACTGTAAGTGGACGGAACAATTATTTTCCTGCAAAAATGTACTTCTGTTTTGGGGGAAAACAGTTTAGCAATATGTCTGCAGTGTTCTGAAAATCATTAACCCTTTCATTGTCCTGGCTTTTAATTATACTTGCTGTACAGAGTAAGCAACCACAGTTTACTTGGGGCAGATTTATCAAGGGTCAAAATTTGAAGTAATGGGAGTTTTTTTGAACAACCATAACTTCAAAATTCGAATTAAAAAAGAACAATCAATATTTATCAAAAAAAATCAAAGTTTTTTTTCCAGTTTTTTTTTCGTTCAAATTTGAATCGTACGAATTGAAGTATTCGATCAAATTCGATTCAAAGTTTTTTTTAAAAAAAATAAAACTTGGATTTTTTAAGTCCACCAATTGACTCCAAATAGGTCCCCCATAGGCTAAAACATCAATTTGGTAAGTTTTAGCTGGCAAATGGTCTAAGTCAAATTTTTTAAAGAGACAGTACATGATAAATTTCAATATTCAAATTTTTGAATTTTTTTCAAATTCAAATTTAATTTGGACTTTTCCCTAGTCAAAGTACACAAAAAAACTTGCAATTCTAATTTTTTTTTATTTGAATTTTCACTTCGACCCTTGATAAATCTGCCCCCTAGTGATCAGACCAAATGCAATATTGGGTCAAGCCAATGGTCAAGGCAAATAGCAAAATTTTGCAAGCAGATCAAGGTCAAAAGCCAGGCAGCAGCACACAACAAAAGGATTGATCTTAAAAAAAATGATTATACAGAATGTATCAGTGAATCCACACAAGAACCTCTAGCAATGTGCTTCATAATCAACACCATGTAGAGCATGTCATACAAGATCTGTTTGGCAGAGAGGGTGGTAGAACTGCATTGTTTATTCTATATCTATATATAAGGCAGCTACTGTTTTATGCAAAATTCATCATGCTGTTATCCATCCACACCTGCATTCTGAAGAAGTTCACAACATCAGGGAATAAAGTGCTATGGGGCAAATTCACTAAGCGCCGAAGCGCCTAACGCTAGCGTCAATTCGCTAGCGTTGGGCATTTTCGTTACTTCGCAAATTCACTAACGAACGCTGGCGTAAATTCACTAGTGTTACTTCGCACCCTTACGCCTGGCGAATTTTCACTACGGACGTAACTACGCAAATTCACTAACGTGCGCAGTGTACTGAACGCTACCTTTTACGCTAGACTTCCTTCGCCACCTCAGACCAGGCAAAGGGCAATAGAGTAGATAGGGATTGCTTCAAAAAAAGTTCAAATTTTTTCAAAGTCCCAAAAAATGCTGGCGTTTTTTCTATATTATGGGTGATAGGCTGAAAAATATCGAAAAAAATTTTGGGGCTCCCCTCCTTCCCCCCTACATTCCCTAACTCATGGCAACTTAACTATACAGTGGGCAAATGTGTAGGGCAAAATAAAAATTTTAATTCATGTTTTGAAGGTTTCCCAGGCATTTGTAGTGATTTACGTATTCCTCCATTGAAATTTGAATTTAGCGCAGTATGCAAATTAACCATCGCTAGCGTAACTTCGCTTCGCTTAGCGAATCAACGCTAGCGCAACTTCGCAGCCTTATGCTACCCCTGTGCGCAACTTCGGATTTTAGTGAATTTGCGGAGCGCTGGCGAAAGTGTGGCAAAGTGCGGCGAAGTGCGGCGAAGTTGCGCCTGGCGCAACTACGAATCTTAGTGAATTTCCCACTATGAGTCAATACACTCCTTTGTAAGGCATCAGACTTTGTAAAGCATTAGACTGAGAAAGAGAATAAAGCATAATAGCATCAAATGCTTCATTATGCAAACAGTGGTTCCCAAATTGTGGAACTGAGCTCCCTGTGGGAAAGGGGCTTGGCGGAGATACTTAGCTTGTAGGCTAGGTTGAATCTTGTGGAGAATACCTATTTGCTTTTCTAGATACACCTTTGATACACCTAGGTAGTCTGAATGTCTATTCGGCACTGCGTATCTTGACAGCGCTATATAAATAAATGATGATGATGAAGATGAGATTTGTGGTGAAAATGTATCTGCTTTCCTAAATAGTTTTAGAGCTATGGCTGAACAATACACCAATGTTTTCCTACATCTGTAACCTTATCATGATCTAAATGAGCCTGACCTGAAAAAAAGTTTGGACTTACAAAGGTGCTTCATCTGAAAGCCTGATATAGATACTATTTTTCAATCTTCCAAGGGGCAAAATAAATAAATTTCAAACTCCAACATACCACTTATTGAACTGCTTAATTAGTTCTATTCCATATACCAGTTTTTTATTCAAATCAAATAGAATAAAAAGTGCAGAATGTTTTTCCATAATAAACACATAATTTTTGCACTCAACTCATATAATAAATCATGAACAGTGAATCCTGCCCAGTACATCATAAATAAATAAATCCTGCATGTGAGCATTTTCACTGGTGGTTTATTTATTTAGTTTTTGTTTGGCCTGTATCCCTGAGTTGGTGTGTCAAGCTAGCCTTGTCTAGTTAACACCCAGTTTTAATTTTTAAATGTACAAGACCACTGACATGACACTATTCCAAAGGATTGTGCTTATGTACCCAAGTAATGGTTTCTACTGATTTCATCTTTTATATTAGCATTTAATTCTTTTCTTTCTACTGTAGAATATCTTTATGGGGCCAGACACAGGAGGTGGTAAATTCATATTAAATCATGATGTTTGAATTGTTTAAATATATTGTTTTAAAATGATCATGGAAATAACCAATGTGTAGTGCTGTGTGGCATATTCAAATGTGCGAGTTTTTTTAATTAGAAAAAAACTAGAAAACTCACCAGACTTGAATGTACTTGCAGTACAAAACTTGATTGTGAAAAAATGTGACGAAAAACTCAGACAAAATAAATTGGAAAAGCTTAAAAGGAAAACTATACCCCCCAAACAATGTAGGTCTATTTTAAAAGATATTGCATAAACAGCTCATATGTAAAACCCTGCTTCATGTAAATACACCATTTTCATAATAATGTACTTTTCTAGTAACATGTGCCATTGGGTAATCATAAATAGAAAATTGCCATTTTAAAAAATAAGGACCGCCCCCTGGGATCGTAAGATTCACTGTGCACACAAACATACCAAACAAACTATACTTGTTAGGTCACATGCGCCAATTAACAGACAGAGTTGTGTCTTTTGCTTCAACACTTCTTCCTGTTACAGTTAGAGTTGCAGTATTTCTGGTCAGGTGATCTCTGAGACAGCACACAGACCATCACAAAATGGGGGTTCAAGGCAAGAGATGTAAACGGACAATATTTACTTAACTCTATATACAAGTTTGGTAAGATTCTTTAATATGCCACTTAATATGATATAAACTATCTGTTGCTTAAGTGTTCATTTCGGGGGTATAGTTTTCCTTTAAATTTTAAAAATCACTTGTATTTGGCTTAGGACAACTCCTATTGACTTTTAGTTGCCACTTTTTTTTTCACTTAATAAATCTTAAAAATTCCAGTTTCAGAAACTCTAATTAAAAAAAATTCGAATTTCGAAGTTTTTTTGGGCTACTTCGACCATTGAATGGGCTACTTCGACCTTCGACTACGAAAATTGAACGATTCGAACTAAAAATCGTTCGACTATTCGACCATTCGATAGTCGAAGTACTGTCTCTTTAAGAAAAACTTCGACCCCCTACTTCGGCAGCTAAAAGCTACCGAAGTCAATGTTAGCCTATGGGGAAGGTCCCCATAGGCTTGCCTGGGATCGTTCGACTTCGAATATCGAAGTCGAACGATTTTGCGCAAATCCTGCGATCGATCGATCGAATGATTTTTCATTCGATCGAACGATTAAATCCTTCGAATCGAATCATTCGATCGATCGATCGCAGGATTTGCGCAAAATCGTTCGACTTCGATATTCGAAGTCGAGCGATTTTAGTTCCTAGTCGAATATCGAGGGTTAATTAACCCTCGATATTCGACCCTTCGTGAATCGGCCCCTAAGTCTGTGAGTTTTAGCGTGAAAAACCTCAAATCACGGTAACATCTCGAGTTCGAAACCCTGCTGGGTGGTGATGTGTTGCCAATTTTTGCTAAGATCACCTTAGCTGTATTTTGATAGTTTGTGTCTGTTATAGTTCAGTTTGTTTTTTCTTATGTTTCTGCATGTTATGCTCTTCTTGTGCCCTCTGCTTACAGACATACCATTCTTTATTGCCATCTGGCACGCTTGGCATACACTTCAGCTAATACTAATTTTTCCAGCCAGCTCACTATTTTCCCAAAGCTCTGCAGCAATTTCCCAGCAAAGTAAATTATCATCAAAACCAACATTAATAAAAACAATGACAATTTCTGAGATGCAATATTATGGTATTAATAACAATATATCACGCTAGAGTGCAATCACTTCCTAGCAAAACATCTAACACCTTTTAATGAAAATTAGACAGCAATACCCCTGCTCTCTATTATCTCAGATGACAATACCCCTGCCATCTGAGAATTTGCTGCAAAATTCGTGAAACGTCGAAAAATTTGTGAAACGTCTTGTTTTTGACGCCGGTGTCCGTTTTTGAAGCCGGCGTCTGTTTTTTTGCCAGCACAAATTCGCTGGCGAAAATGCAGCGGTGTCCAAAAAAACAGACGGACCCTGGCGAATTTTCGCTGCGGTTTTGCAAATTTATTCACCGTTGGCGAATCGCGGGAATTCGCTGTGTATTCACGCCTGGTGAATAAATTCACCCATCACTACTGGTAACCCTACAGGCTGGTTACTTTGCTGTCTGCATACAGAGGGCTTGTCGTTCAGTAAAACATTAGCCACCTTAGGGTGTTTATACCAAACTTCTGAAAATATAGTAAAGCAATCCAAAAAATGCATTCAAAATAATCAGGAGAATGCACACATGGGCTGAAAGTATACAAGACAGAAAGCACGCCACCAAGGAAGCCATTGCAAGCTAAGTAACTAATATATGCAAAAATATTTGAATTGTGTCATATTCAGCACTCATAGGGGCAGATTATCAAAATATGTGATTAGAGCTCACCAAAAAAAAATGTGCCCATTATCTATTCATTCCTATGAGATTTCAGGGGAATTTTTTTATGCTGAGCTCTAATCTGCCCTATAGGATACATAAAGGCATATTTATCAAAGGGTGAGCTTCCACATTAATAAATACCCCTTCAAAAATCCCATAGCAGTCAACAGAGAGTGATAGAATTTCATTCTGGTGGACTGTGGCATACTGTAGTTTAACTCTTTAATAAATACACTCCTTGATTTTATTCATAAGCAACACATGGTGCCCTATTTATAATTGTTCAAACCTTCTAGCTCACTAACTCATTCTAGGTTTTTAGTCTTGATTTTCTCAATTTTAGTTTTTTCCACCAAATGGGCTTTGCTTTGGTTAAAAAAAGAATTTGGCAGCTTTTAGGATGCTACGTTGTATTTTTTTTACTTTAACTTTTGAAAACAGCAATGCACTGCCAAGACCACAGTTAGTTATTCACCAAGTGCTCCCTGTTAGCGTGTTCGTTTATTGTGCATATTTAAGCTGATGTGTCAGTGATGACCTGATCATATTTTTATTCTGCCTCTTTTATTAATTTATTATTTTAATATTTAAAGGTCAACGAATTGTTATCTTTAATGCTTAAACATTTTTCTTTGCAGGTGGCATCAACGGCAGCATTTCTATTAATTATGACCATGAGTTGATTTAGTGCATCTGTTAAGGTGGTATCTTTTGCAGTGTTTAGATTAGCCATAACTAGAACTTGTGAAACTAACTAATGCTATAGTATAGCGCTCATTTGAGAGGTGCTAGAATGGGAAGAAAGCTTCTATATTATAGGGTCTCTTGATAGTACAATGGTTATTCACCACGTCAATGAAGTGGCCCAGGTGCACCGCCCTGGGCCCTCAGCACAAGGGATAAACCATAGCCTATGATTAAGTGTTTGGAACATGAAACGCGTCAGGCTGGTTGACACAATAAACTTTTTCACATTTGAACATCTGCCTGGTGGAAGTTTTTGCCCTTGAGTGCCTGCTCCAATTTGAGATTTAGGTGCTAGAATGGGGTCAATGAGGCTTAAGTGCTGGCATTGAAGTCGAATTGATCCATCCATAATGAGGCCTCTTTTCTGATCCATTATCTGTTTTAACTTGGAATTTTGCAATCATAGGGATATAGATAAATGACATGCTACCCTACTGTAGTAATTTCAAATAACTTGCATGCAATCTGCAGCAGGGGCCCTTGTGTGTGTTAGAGGCAGGGTGTTGCTGAACAATGCTCTCCAAATATATTTCAATAAATGGGTTTCTGGGATTCTGAAAATTAACAGTGAAGACTTAATTCAGAATTGTGGTCAATAACTGCACAATGGATATCGTTTGTTTGGAATTGTCTTATCCTGAGTATCCAGGCACTGGAATTTAGGCATGACAGCATCTACCCATACATCTGTAAATTTGGTCCCTAAATTTGGGTGGTACACCCAGGACTCTAATCCTACTAATTCTATTTGTTGTAGCTCAGGCTGCTTACTAGGTACCCTACTCCTATCTATCACTACTGGAATATCCATACAACTAACTATGTCTTCCTTTTCATGGGCTCCAATATTCTCCAACCTTCTTGACCAGGGCAATCCAGGAAGAAAGGAGATTAGGGCCCACTTAACTGGCCAAGACTAACCAAACCAGTCTCCTGCATAATTGTATGACCTTATTCTTGCAATGGATATCAAAGCAAAATGACAGGCTAATTGGGGCATCTCTTTTAAGATCTACTTGGATGCAAGATCTACTCTTGCTTACAAGAAAAGAAAAAGACAAGGGAAACTGTTTATTTTGACTTACTTTAAATATAACATAGCTTTTGGTGACTGTCAGATTTAAGATATAATGTAATGCTGCTATCAGGCTTTTAGGAGTCTGTAGACTGATTTTTGACATTGATGGTTAATACTGACTCAGTTGCTCATTGTTGTCACTTAATCAGTGTCCCATCAGTTTTATTTTTTCAGGTGAAATATGATAACAATAATGGGTTCTGACAAGTGACTGAGAAAATCACCATTGTTTTATAGCATCATACCAATATTGGATTTCTTGTCACAGCATATGTATGGTATTACTCACTCATGATTGTCAATTATTATTTCTAATCCAAGGCATGATTGAAGCTTAAAGTATTCAAGGTTTGGGCAAATTTTAAAAAAATAGGAAGTAACATTTTAAACTTTTTCTCCCTTTATCAAGGAAAGAAAACAAATCCTTTTATATTAGCTGCCACTCTACCTTCTATGAAGATGCCTTTTATATTGTACAAGTCTGAGTCAAGTGCCCATAAACTTAGACAATACTGAGAGCCAGGGATGTTATAAGATAAAAGTAGGATAAAATGCATTAAGGCATTGGTGGATGCATGGCGTAGTTCCTGAAGGCATTCAGCAGCAGAGAATGATTTTTGATGGCCCTGGAGAGAAGAATAGTAATCAGATTAATCTAACTGATCTAGATCATTACATGAAACAAGATTTCTTTTTAAGATGTGGAAAGTGATCAAAGGATCTTCGGACCTGCTTTGACCAGATAGTTATTACATGGCAACTTTTGTGGGTTGTGCCTGTGGGTGCATAGTTTCAAAAATGTGTAAATCAAAGGCTTTGTTCTTACTGCCTATGACTCTAATTGCAACCATTTGTGTGCATTTTCCTAACCAGCACCTCTAATGATTGGTCCGAAATTTTGCTCCCCAGAATTCTGACCCCTATAATGATGATGTTTAATATTGATCCAGGGATTGGCCCAGTTGCATTGAAGGATTAATTTTCACGTTCAGGTGCCTTTTATACCCTTTCGATTATAAAGACACTATCTGGATATACTGTATATTTTAACTTCAGAAACATGATATCATTGTGATAGAGAGAGCTGTGAGTCTGTACAGCAATTACATGTATAATTTTAATAAAAATAATAATAATGTTCCATTTGGTTGTTATGGAATTCAGAAATAAAACAAATAATGCTTAGGGACATCACATGCATCACAATATGAACTGAAACCTGTGTAATTTACTTTAAAATAATAGATTATTAGAAATAACTTCTAAAATTGATCACCTGTATTAAAGCACTTGGCCTGTAGCTTCATGTCTTTGTCCAGCCACGACACTGTGCTCTGTGAGTGGTGCAAAGACCTGACAGACTGTAGTAATGAGGTAAACATTGTCTCCATTTTATCAGGTCATTGCTTACTAACCCCAAGTCCAATGTCACAGCTGCTTGCTCAGCAGCCATGGAGAAAGGGATACCGGAGTCTGGCATGAGTAAGCAATAAGTGCCGGGGGAAGCTAATGTTTTGATTTGATTAGTAAAGACAGTGCCAATAATGTCCAGTCATCTTGACTCAAGAACCATTCTGGGGCTTTCCTGACCTTAAGAATATGCTTTGCCATCTGTTGATGTTCCTGTTTCCTATATAAATTTTTGAATTTTAAAACCACCCAGCAGTAATCGTAATCGCTCCCACATCTGATATTACAACAAAGATGTCTTTAGAAAATTAAGAACCAATTTTGTTTAACACAGTTTTCATTTTCAACGCTAAATAGATTAAATATAATTGCAATTGCAATATGACCATGTCTTAACTATAAAATATACTACATCAATAGACAAAACCAGCAGCACTCGCCCAACCCAATGCTGACCTCAGCATCATATGAGCAGAGGTATAAAGCCACCCTGCCCTGTATCAAGCATAATAAAAACACTTAGGGGCCGATTCACCAAGGGTCGAATATCGAGGGTTAATTAACCCTCGATAATCGACTGGGATTTATAATCCTTCAAGGAATGATCGTTCGAAGGATTTTAATCCAACGATCGAAGGATTATTCTTCAACCAAAAAAACTTAGGAAAGCCTATGGGGACCTTCCCCATAGGCTAACATTGACTTTGGTAGCTTTTAGTTGGCGAACTAGGGGGACAAAGTTTTTTCTTAAAGAGACAGTACTTCGACTATCAAATAGTCGAATAGTCGATCGATTTTTAGTTTGAATCCTTTGATTCGAAGTCGTAGTCGAAGGTCGAAGTAGCCCATTCGATGGTCGAAGTAGCCAAAAAACACTTTGAAATTCGAAGTTTTTTTTAGTGAATCGGCCCCTTAGTAACTCTATATTCAGAATACCGGACCAATAGTAATGGGAAATGTGCAACAATGTCGTATAACTATAACTTTTATATACATGTTTACCAAATGTATCTATTTAAGTACCAGAATAACAATTATTAACTGCATAATATCAACGTTGGTCTACGAAGCATGAAAATTAACAATGTTCATTGAGACCCAGAGGGGCCAATGTGCTAAACTTTTTTATCCAGAATGTCTCCCTCTGGAGCAACAATTTAGATCTGTTACCTCCCCTCCTCGAAGGAGGAATATGGTCTATGCCTATATAACGAAAAGTAGGTAACCTTTGGCCCTTTTCCAAAAATATCATTGGCCACTGGTTTGGCCACAAACCGAAACATTGACCATTTTTTAACATTTGGTAAATAAAAGCTAATATTTTTTAAAGGATACCCAGTGTGCACTTTGCCCTTTTTTTGACAACTTATTGTATGCAACATTACACAGTAGCACCTGGGTTATTTACTTTTTTAAAGTAGTGTGCTGGCCTCTCCTGGACTGTGTATATAACTTTGACTTTTGGATCCTTGCTTTAACAAAGTTTACTCTTATTATAAATGTTTGTAATTTAATTCCCCCTGCAAGAAAGATCATAAGAAAGCACTGCAAAACACACTCAATTTATTGTCAAATTAAGTCCCCTAGGTGAACCACAATATATACAACCTCTTTAACAGTTTGCAGATATATTTATTTTTCTACTTCTGGGCACTAAAACATTTAGCCTAATTTAAAATAAACATGCATAGTATGTGCTTAAATCATTTTCCTGGTTATCTCCCAAGTGATCTCATAATGCAACTCTTCTTGGGTAAAATGAAAAATATTGCAAATAATGAAGTATCTGTAACAGGATGTTCCCATAACTTGATACTAGAGCTCATGTAAAATGTTTTTTCATCAGAAATACAGTATACAAATTATACTGTTTTTTGCCTGAAAAAGGTTACTTTCAGAACAATTGTAAATACTCTATTAACTCAAAAACTGCTATTAATTGCTATGTTTCATTGTTCATAATTTGAATTGTCACACTATGTTCATTGATTTTGTTTAATGATTATTTTTAATGTAATATATTTACTAACAGGGCATTTAATAATTTAGCACACAGAGACAACTTCAAATTGTTTAAAGTAGTAGAAGCTCATCAGTATAAATGTTAAGTTTAAGATGGGCGCCAAGCCCCAAACCTTCAGCCAAGTCAGGAACACCATAGAAACAAAGTAGGGTTGTGAGTTGGAGTTGTTGTGAGTGCAAGTTCTGCTTTATTTCTGCAAGTTCTAATATACCCAATGCAACATACACTATTAAACACTTCACCACTATGTAATGTATAAAAGTATTAAGTACCTTCTAGATTTGTGTGTAAAATCCTGCAATGGGGCAGATAACTGAACTAAACTGCCTAAGAACAATGGGACTGGGTGTGAATGCGATTAGGTAAATTAATATTTTAGTGAATGCAACATGGTTACTTTGGGAACGGTATATGCAGCATTTTAAAAAATGGAGGGCACCGAATAAGGGAACACACCTCTGATTAAGCTATTGGACAGCGAAACTAGTCAGGCGATTATATCACTTCCAGATTCAGTGTGAGCAGGGACACAAGGAGAAGGAATGCCGGCTACCTAATCTCTTATAATAGAATTCAACCCTTTAGCAAAAAATGTTGTATTGGTACTTAAACAGACTGTATCAGGACAATCTAATCATTTTCTGTTTGTGACTAGCAGTATCCTTTGAACAGATAAACCATTCGTTGATTAGCAACATCTGCCTTGCAGCTTTCATCTCCTATTGGGGAGAAATGAATTAAGGAAAAACTCACCTATTTACACCTTTCTGTGATCATTCTACCACAATAATTAAAGAGGCACTGTAATAAAATTACCTATGCGGCGGGGTTGCCCGCCGCACCATCGGCGGGGACGCCCGCCGCATGGTCTCTGTAACCCATCCCCGGCGCCATCTTAGTTTCTAGGGTGCGCGCGGCGCGCCTCTTAAAGGTACAGGCGCGCTGGCATAATTACGCCAGCGCGCATTGGCGCACGTTTTGGCGCGAAAACTTCGGGTATTTAAGGCCCATTCTGACCCCCAGCCAGTGCCCGTGATAGAACTTGTTTCTAGTGGTTTCCTGAGCCTTGTGCATCTGATCTAAATCTCGTCTGTCTGATTTTCCGTGTTTGACCCTGCCTGTATCCTGACTATTCTGAACTCTGTATCCTGACCCTTGCCTGCCTACGACAACTCTTCCTGCTTAACCCCTTGATTGACAACCCGGTTTGACCCTTGCCTGCCTGACGATTCTGATATCCGCCTGCCTCGACTCTGCCTGTCTGACGATTCTCTTGCCTGCTCCATTTGTACCGTGACCTTCGGCCCAAAAGACTCTGCTAACAGCCGTGCCCCTTCGCCAGCCAAAACATCTCGCCTTGCACCCCTCGTTAAGTCCAGGTGGCACCCAAGTAAGCTGAGGGCTCCTCCCGAAGCCCAACGGTGGTCACACTACTGGGGAAGCCGAGCCGAGACCAGGGTGCTTGGCATTTGTTCTGGTATTGGGTGCCGGTCGTGATAGGCACTCCCCTGACTTCTAATTTGACTCCCTTGGTCTTCAGTGCCTAATGATTCTTGAGTGACTCAGTGGTGAGTATAGCCCGTTACTTTCTAATCCTTGACGATAAACCTGGCTTAATCCTTTCTAAAGCCTGGTGACCTCAGGGAAATGACAATCTCATAAGTTTTCCTTAAACCTACTAGACATAACCACATTGCAAATGCAGGTGGCATGTAGAAGGGCACCCTGTGCATATAGAAAAGTCTCATGCGAAACATATTTACAGGACGCGCATTGTGCACTGTAGTATCTGAATAACATCTCTAGACTGCCTGATTTTAACATAGGAATTTTGGATGTTAGCAAACCATTGGAGTTGATATATATATGTATATCTGTTCATGCCTTACAGCATATGTGAGAGTTGATGAATAATGTAAATACTATACACAAGTCAAAGTGACAACCTTTAGAGCACCAGCTTTCTGACTCTTCACTGAAATTGTACCTGGTACATTAGTGCTCACCTTGTCCTCAGGTATTGTAATAAACTATTGTTAATAAAACTGTGAACTGTCAGCCCAATATTGCCCACCTCAATGTGGGCATATGAGGGAGAGACATGCTCGTTTGGCAATATTGCATCAAATAGAGATCACCCTTTCTCCTTCCAAAGATTGCCTTCCCTTATGGATTTTGGAAGTGTCTGGCAAGAACGAAAATGTTTTGATTTCCCTCATTCATGTGTATGGCCACCTTTAGAGAGCATCAAATAGAGATGACCCTTTCTCCTTCCAAAAATGGCCTTGATGCAAAAATTGCTTTAATTCAAAAATTGAATGGATGATTCTAACAGTCTACAAGGATTATATTTCTCATTAATAATAGCTTATCCCCAACACATTTCATGACAGCAACTCTAATACTTCATTTAAATAGCTTTTCAGTAGTTCATTTCATAAGGAATTTTAGATATAAACTGGAGGTTTACTAGAACAAAATCATGGATTTGAATAGCTGACCCCAGAACAAAAATAATGAATGAGGAAATCAAAACATTTTCTATCTAACTGATTAACGTTAAGTTAATTGCTTCACATTTTAGACCTATGTTGACCTATGTATGTTCAATAAACTGGTAAACAGGAGCCATTATTTTTTCTTCTCTTCTCAACTGGATAGCTGCAACCATTTAAATACAATATTTGCATGAAACCATATGGAATCATATGAAGCACTTCATCTAGATAACATTTAGATTCAATTAAAGTGTTTTAAACAGTGTGGTAAAATGATTCAAATAATATGTCAAAATCTATTATACAGTTATTGTCACGTTCGGCACCCTATGTCCAGAACCCAAGCTAAGCTCCCTGGTCTTGGCTCTCACTTCTGCCTCTAACTGCCGCCTATCACCTCGGGAGGAGCCCTCGGCTAATCGGATGCCGCCAGGTCTTATTGGAGAGAGGAGCAAAGCTAACGGTTCTGGATGAGCAAAGGGGCACGATCGTCTCACCAGGATACTGGAAGGAAGATCACCACCAGAAACAGGCAGGTCGGGCCAGCACAAGCAGAGAATCGTCAGACAGGCCAGAATCAGGATAGGAGAATGTAAGTGGACAGCAATGGTCAGATTGGAAAGGTCAGAGTAGTCACAAGCAGGTTAGGATCAGGATCGGAGAGGTCAGAGAAATCAGGCAGGCAAAGGTCAGGATTGCAGAGGATCAGAATAGTCACAGGCAAAGCAAGGGTCAAACCAGTGATATCAGTTAGAATACACGAAAGCAAGGCACCTAGGAACTTTACAAATAGAACCTAACAACGGGCAGTGATTTAATGCACAGAGCCCCTTTATGTAGTTGAATTTTGCACCGTTGTGCGTGACGTCATTAAAGGGAGCAGGAACAACACGGCGGGTGTCCACACCAAAGGAGCGGCGGTGGAACCCGCCGCCCACTTGACCACCAGGGTAAGTCCTTACAGCTATTCAACCCAAAGTCTCAGTAGGAGATTTTGATTCATGGCAAGCACTAGGCATATATATATATATATATATATATATATATATATATATATATATATATATATAGTATATATATATAGTATATATATATATATATATATATATATATATATATATATATATAGTATATATATATATATATATATATATATATATATATATATATATATATATATATATATATGACCAGTGTCAGCATTTTTACTCATCTTATGACATGTGACTGGAGCTGATGATAACATTTATAATGATGTGAGGTACGTAGAGGTGAAACTGGTTCTTGATGCTTAAAATCCTGAATTTGGATTAGTGTTTAATAGGGGAAAATACTATAGATCACTAATGGAAAAATCATTCTCAATGCATTTGCAAAGTGAATAAATGGTCTCATTGAGAACAGTTTTGCCTTTGCAAGCATTTTGTGACACTTTGCCCCTCACGCGACAGTAGGATGGCGATTGCAAATTTTATAGTTTGCAGTGTATGTAATAAAACTTCTTAATGAAAACGTTTACGTTTGCTACAAAAGTTTATACCACCTTCAAGCATGTCCTAAAAGTTTGCAATCTGCAATTAAGATTTGCAATCCAATAAAAGCCTAATGATGAATAATACATTACAACATGCAAAGTTTAATTCTCATTTGCAAATTTGTTCTCTATTTGAAATTAATTGCACCCCCCATAAGGCTTTCTCATTTCTTTGCATTATTTGTCACAGTGTCACTCCTACCTACTCTGTCTCATCTGTCCTGGTTTAAGAATGTGTTTCCAGCTGTTACTCAGTAAACTTCTATTCTATTGGCTGTCTGATTTGCTGTTCATCTCAGCCTTTGCATATTGTGCCTTCTTCTCTAGTCCTCTATTGTTTACCTGTCAGCACTTCTGTAGACTTTTCCATGGCCAATTATTTCTGCTCCTGCAAACAGAGCATGTAGTACTGAGATAAATTTCCTCTATGTGACAAGCCTATAAAAGACACTTTTAATTGCCTATACTTGTTCAGCCATGTAATTCAATGGCCTCCTCTTCTGTAAAACCATATTATTATTCAGTCAGTCATAGCTTCCCTTGACTGTCAATATCAGACTGACACTGTTGCTACTTTGTACAGAGACCCATTGACTCTTAGCAACTTGTTTCTGTCAAGATTTGTGCAACGCAGATGTAGTTTTAAAGGCACAACATTGCACTGTTTATGAACCTATTTGCGCTGGTCTTCTTAGCAGTGCACTAATCGTACAGGCTGATCTTCTCCTATTGCGGCATTTTATAGCAGAAAGACCTCCAAAATCAGTGCATATTAGGAATGACATATATCAATCTTTAAATTGTTGTCCATGCAACAGGTTAGTGTTAGTCCAATTCCACTCACTGTGTGTGTTGTCTAATCAAGTGAAGATTCACTTGTTTTGTGACCTTGCCAGCTTTATATTGCAGAATGGGATTTCTGGCTTTCTTTTGTTGTTTGTTGTTGTTTCTTTACCAGCCTAGGTCCTATAAGTCATTAACAGACATGGAGAGCACTTTGACCATCAAATAAACCAAGCAAATTCTGTTATAATAGAAATCATCCATCATCCTAGAAGCAAACGAGAAGCACCCACAGACCATCCTACATAGAGTCTCTTCCATGTAATCAAATGAAGTCGTTCATCTTATGATAAATGCATGTCTTTACGTGTTCCTGGAGTCATTTTTATGTCTTAGGAAAAGTATTTGTTGGCTCTGGACTTTTTCAGTTAAATAATTTAGCATCCAATTTTAAGGAAAATGGTGTTTAATATGTTCATGCAAGAAGATATTTCATAAAAGAGTAAAACAAAAATGCATGGTTTTAAACTAGTTTTAAAATATGTCCCCATTGCCACCATGGGTCATGATTGAATGGTAATCCATAAAATAAATATATCTCATGTATTAAGCTGCTGGTGAGCTGAGGAATGTCTTTTTGAAACCAATTTTCCATATTCCACATAATTTGCAGCCTTCCACCATCTTGCATGGGATGAAATTATGGTCAAATAATGCTCAGGGGATAAGAGAAGTGGGGTAATGGGAATTCATTTATGTTACCAGCAATCCAATGCTATGCAAGTCTATAATGTTATGCAGGATTTTTAATAACAGGATACTTAACTGTACATATTTTCATTCTCTGATATTAATGTTCAAATTCAAATCATTAATTGTGGAAATATTTTACCAATATATTAGCAACACATATTTTCCTACCCCTCCTCTTATTAATTGCCCCTAGCTTTATTTGAACTTGCCAGAAGTTTTAAAAGAAGGTATACAATGTAAACTAAAACAAAATGTCTTCAAGAGAATTATTGCCACTAGGTGGAAGTAGAAAACTGTGACATGTTGAAATAAAAAAAATACATCTGGAAATGTATTGTATGCAGATAACATCCAAATCATCATATATGTATAATGTCAAAATAAGGTTCTCTTTACATTTTCTTTTATTTTCAGATCAGCTGTTTATAAATAAATGCTTATATTCTTATTTTCAAGAGCAAAGATATCATGAATTGCAATGTACTTAAAATGTTCATTTGCTATTCTGAATTTCATGCAAAATATATATTAAGCTCAAAAGTCACAGTGGGCATTTTACTGGGTAGTAAAAGAATTAATCCATCAGACACTGAAATGTCTTGTTTTGTTTAAATCCTGTCGTCTGCATTTATTTGCCCCAGTGCAGTTTCTTTTTTTCCCTTACCATTACATTTCCCCAGTACATACAGTAATTATTTGCCCTGTTTTTTAAGTACAACTATCTCTGCCATTTTGCCAAAGTACAGGACCATATGCACTCATCCTGTAATATTCCAGATATCACTATAATGGGACAAATAATAGCAGAAAACGATGTACTATGTGAACGTGGCAGAAACTTCTATACTGGGGCAAAAACAGAGGTTGTTCTACTGGGAGAACAGAGAAAGGTGCATTGGGAAACATGGCAGAGTGCACTATATTAAAGGGGAACTATTGCGAAAATGGATATTTAATGGAAATATACAAATGATTTCAGTGATATTGGCTTTTGTGATAAAAAGCTAATAGGGGGTCATATGCAATGCACATGCAATGTATAAAAAAAGGGTGCAAGAAGCAATGTTTTACACTTTTCACACTGTGTGGTGCATTGTGTAAGTAGCAATAGGCCTCTACATGAAGTGCACTATGTCCAAGAAGAGCATACAGAGGAGGCAAGCTCTTGTGTCCCATAACGCTCTGCACTTACGCCCAGGGGATTGTAAATTACCCAAAAATTAGAGGTATGACTTTTTGAACTATGGCTTGGTCATAGGGGTAAGCCTTAGAGCAGACACTGCAGGTTTTCATAGAAGGCGAGGCGCCCAGTGCTTATATATATATCTAAGGCATGTACCTATCACTTCTTTGGCCAAAGAGATGAAATCTGGAAGGTTACCAAGAGCTTGAATTCCTGAAACACTTAGGAAGAGGAGTGACAGGAAAATACAGATAACAGTTAGGTTCTGTAATAACTTACTGCTGCAGTTAGAAGCAAAGATGGCAGGAAGTATAGGCAGTCTGATGCTCTTGCAAGGATGAAGTAAAATAGGTTTGTTCCCCAGCAGGCACCCTGCTAGTTCGGGTCATTCTTTAGAATAGTTTAGAACAAGCCCAGGTTGGGAAGGACCAAACTTTCAAACACCAAGGGATAAGCAGTGCCTCAGAGTATTTCACGGGAAAAAGGTAGAAAAATGTGGGTGCTAAAGATATAAGGTGGGACATAAATAGTGAATATAGATTTTCCTCCTACTGGTCCTTTAATGAGTTTTGCACCTTTTTGCCATTTCGTGAAACGAAACAGATTCACACATCACAAGCCTTGGTTTCAGCTCCCTAATCAGTCCAAATTCAGTCCATCTGCAAGTGTGTTAGAAAGTGCTGATTTGTATGGAGCCAATTGCTGAATAACCACTGTACGTAAATGATGTTTAGAATCAGGATTTGATAAACACAGTAAAACACAAATCTCACTATAGGGAGCAGACAAAAAGCAAGCCCTAAAGCTGGCCATAGATGTAACGATCTTTAAAAGAAAATTGTCTTTACCAAGTTGGACATAATGCAAACTTCTACCTACCCAGTGTGTCCCTGTATTTTACTTTTATGTTAAATGTTCCAAGCCAAGCATTGTTAATTGAATGAACATGAAACTCTTTAAAATGCTGTGATTGGGGCAATATTTCAAATAAGTAAATGTTTGTCTTGCAATTACAAAAACAAATCAATGTATGCAGATGTATAGCCTACAATGTAAAATCTACATTGAGGTGTAACTTGATGTTGAAATACACCAAACATCCATAGTCTATAAAAGATGTGTATTTATAAAAGTGTATCGTGTGATTGTGTAGCCAAGTGTAATGTTCTGGCCTTAAAAGAAATGATACAGTTAAAAAAGCTGGGGTCGGGCTGCTTTTCATATACTATTTTGCATATGTTTTTTTATTTGTCTGATTTTTTTTCATGTAAAAACATTACTGTTTCATGAAAAAGACTCCCAAGATTGATGAAAAAAAGACATCCTTGTACAAGAGTGGTGAGCTCTAATTTTAATCTAATTTTACACTGTTGTGAGCTCTCACTAGATTGTTCAGAGTTCTTTATTAGGATACAAGGATGAAAAAGGATAAAATATGTCACTTACTCAGATATTCATTTTTTTTACTTCATTGGATAATATATGCCAGAAGATACAAAAAAAATCAATAAATGATATATCTTGAGACTTCTTTCATTTTTAGAAAATATTTTTTTTAAATAATAATTTTATATTTTAATAATAATTTTATATTTTACATTTTTTTTAAAGAAACATGAACATCTAAGAGAAAAATAGTGAACTGTGCTAATAAACCAATTTGTAACCTATTTAAAACTTTACAGCTATTAGATTTGAGATGCCTGATGCCTACCATTGCTACCATTGCTATTGAACCCTCTAGGTCATGTACATTTTAGCATACAGCAGCACTTTTCTTAAATAGCTGAGATTTAATCTTCCGGAAAAATGTTCTAGGTAGTAACATGATAAAATGAGCTCATTTTCAGTCACAGCAGTATCCTAATGAACAAAGAAGGACCAATAAAAAAGCATGATGCTGTCCACAAAATGCATTTGCTAAAAGGGCATTATAGGTTGGGCATAACTTAAAGCAAAATAAATGATCAATGTATATTTGTTTTTTTAATCAAGCTATATTTTTAAGTAATGATAACAATTAACAAGATTTTGATGTGTGACAGTGAAGGATCCAAACAAAAATAAATATTTGCACTACAGAACTTCTTCTTATAGTTACATGATGCCCATATCTTTGTAGATTACATTGATAATCAGACCTTTTAGTACCAACAACAGATAAAACGATGCCTAAAAAGTCACACAAAGAATGTCTCTCCATTGCACATTGACATCCAAGCTGAAATGTAAGCAGCAATCAAAAGACATACACACTGATAATAAATGTGGGATAATAGTTCATCTTTATTGTAAGATATGATGTAAGTAACACTCCACAACTCAATTCCAACACAACTATAGAAGATGAACTACATACTCAAAAGTCTGTGTAAAAATTCAAACAACATATAAGACAAGAAAAAATGAATTTAATTACTGTAACTCATGATATTTCACATTAATTAATTTTACTATAATTGCATGATATAAATAAGATACAATAAGATAAATATTGTTTGCAAATTGTGTATAGGAACAGATGAACTACAATAAATGGCTTTTATCTGAATAGGCTCCTCCATTACAGAGAAGAGAGAACTCACATGGGGAGTATATTTAGTGTGGCAGATGGCCTTATTATCAACCAGGGAACCCTGCTTAGTGGAAAATCATCCAACAGATCATTTTATAGAATCCATATAAATATTCAAAGTAATATATCTACCCCTAATCTAATTTCAAGATACATAAAACATTTAGTAACATAGTCATTAAGGATGGTTATTAGTTGTACCCTTCATAAATTGGCTGTTGGTTTGCTGTTTTGGAGACTACTCAGATGGTTTAAAAGGAATTTATTGAATAAATAATTTGTGAATTTTCAAAAGTAGTCATACTGTACTACTTTTTTGACGCCGGCGCCCATTTTTGACGCCGGCGGCCGTTTTTTGATGCCGGCGACCGTTTTTGGCGCCGGCGTCCTTTTTTTCAGAAAAAAAATTTTCCGCAAATTTTCGCGGGCGTTTCGCGAATTAATTCGCTGGCGGCGAATCGCGCTTGGCGAATACATTCGCCCATCACTAGTTATGAGCCTAACAATAATTCTGGTTTACAGAACAACTGCAATTGGCCATCTGAAAAGTAAAGCCCTACAGTGAGATACCTTCTGAAAGTGCCCTAATGAATAATTATCAAACAATAAGTGCATATAGCTATTTTGTATGAAACAGCTGCCTTGGTTTGATGGTTTGGTATTTTGTGGGCGGTAGACCTAATTCTGGTTTCATAGAATTTCTGTGCCATCAATCTGTCAATCATCAATCTATTTGCCCTAACTCCTGTGCTTTAGTTTATTAGATCACTACCCTTTGACTGGGCCGGTAGGAGACTGGGGAAAAAACTGCAGACATTGGCACTCACCCCCACCCTGATTGCGGCTTCAAAGAGGAATTGTGGTAAATGGAGTGTGGGGGGTTTGGAGGAACTGGAACATGCAACAAAGGTGACAGCAGTGCTCATTGGACTTGGACATTCCAGTCTGACACTACGGGTGGAAGCACTGAGAACAGAAGTGCTAGGTTTCTTCTACTGCTATTGAGGAAGGTTTCCAGGATGACTTGACTGCCAGAGGCCTGGAGTATATCGGCGTGTAATTCTGCCTTAGAAGATAACACCTGGAAAGGGAAACAGTTGTATGGATTTAGCAGTGGATTACCTTTTAAGGTAAACACTCAAGCATTTATATTTAACCCTAGCAGTTGAATTATTAAATATAAAAAAATGTTATGTTCACACAAGCGGAGGGCTAAAAACTGCATATTTTATCTTGGTTTGTAAATTGTCTTAATCTTTTGTATCTTTTATAAATAAACGTATGTCAGTGTCTATTTAAAAGCATATTCATTATAAATTTGTGAGGAGTAAATATATTGGTAGACCTAAAAATGTCAAAAACCTGAAAATACGGAGTCGTTAATCACTTCCTAGTTTCCCACAGAAAGATGCAAACGTCTGAGCTCAAATACATAGATGCAAGTTCTTGTGACCCAATTTATGATATAATAATAAAAATCACACACAGGTAAGTAGGTTGTTAATAGCTGCTCATGTGGATTATAGAGTGCAAATCTTGATATGTGTAGTTACTAACCAAAGAAAATAGACAACCAATGGTTAATTATGCAATGTGGCAAAATGTTTCCTTTAATATCACATTAAAAATGACAGAAACGAAAAGGTCGGGATTACAGATATGGGGGTCTGTTATCCAGAAACTCCTTATCCAGAAAGCTCTGACTTATGGAAAGGCCATGGACTTCATTATAAGCAAACATTCTAATTTTTAAAGATTACTTAATTAATCTTTATTGGAGGCAAAACAAACCTATTGGGTTTATTTAATGTTTAATTTTATTTTTTTTGTAGACTTAAGGCATGGAGATCCAAATTACAGAAAGATCCCTTAAATGGTACACCAAATCCCAATCATTCTGGATTACAGGTCCCGTATCATAGGGAATAAAGCTTTTACAAATTGTTTAATTTAAAAGGTCCACATAATTAAAACAATCTCAATTCTTTCCCACAAATTAGAAAGAGACATTTCCAAATCTCAACGTTTGAAATTTGAAATGTGTATTAAAATAGAACAGTTTTGGAAAGAAAATGTCCTTGCATCTACAGTAGCTGAGATACTGCTTATCCTAATAACAAAGTATTCAGACCACAGTGGTATAACATTTTGTCTGAAACCTACTATTTACCTCTCTGCAGGATTTTGAGTCCTTGGAATAAAGAGTTCCACGAATAAACAGCAGTAACTAAGGTTAGAAGTTTTAGAAAGTTAAAATACATTTTTATCTGCTGAAATTTAATATAGAAGTTTATGAAAATTTAGTAAAAAAATTGACCCCTCATAATTAAAAAGTGCATACAATTAAATATACAGTGCAAATGTCAAATATGGAAAAATGGGGACAAAAGTTTTTTTTAAAAAACTGTATGGATCTGATGTTATCTAATGCCTCATGTAGTCATTTCTTAATAATGTCACTACAGCAAACACTAACATTCGATTAACATGCATTGGAATGCTCCAATATCTCTGTGCATACTATGAAATTATTCTAACCTTTTTGTTTTGTGTGCAAACTGCTTACCTGATAAAGGGTGTGCATACAATTAATTGATTTGATACTCAAAGTATTTATTGGTGTCACAGGAATGAACATGGGTTTGGGATCTTAAATTCAGTGAGACTAAGGACAGTTTTACAAAAAAAGTTTGTGTTTTTTCTCGATTCAAGAAATAAAAGTGGTGAAAAAACAGCAACACTAATATACTTGTGAGTATTTTCTGAAACCTGGACTAGAATTTGAAAAGACACCAGAACTGTCAAGTAAAGATGGCAAGGTTCTACAGATGTCAGAGAAAATTGTCTCTACTATATGCTTTCCCAGTTTATTAAACTCATTAAAATAAATGGAACAAAGTGATTATCTCTTGTGTGCAATTTTTTTCCTACATAAAAACACAACCATGAATATTCTGGCACTTTTATCTTAATTAAAGTATTGGAGCAAAAATAAAAAAGCATTTGTGGGAAAATCGTGGGATGTCGTCTAAATGTAAAATCAGCCTCTAAATGTCAAATAATACTTATAGACATAACACTGAATACAGATGAACAAGTAATTTACTGTTAGTGTCAAATGAAGGGAGCGATAATAAAATTAGAAATTCAACAAAAATTGCAGTAAAGCAATTGGAGACATGTTAAATTCTCAGCTGTATATGAAGAGATATAATATATAGATAGAGAGAGGTTACATTTTATAGGACACTAGTTAGACCTTGCTATGAATATTGTTAGGAACAGTCCACAGAAGTGCAAATTAAGATGGGTAATTGCCTAAATACCATGCCAAGAAAGTCTACAATACCGTAACATTTTCTGTTCAGAGAAGGTTAATTATTACCATTATATATTAAGAAAATGATTTATTTAGCACCATCATCTGCTGCAGAGTTTTAAAGAATACGGGGATACTAAAATTCACATATACAGACAAATATTTCACCGTAATAAATGCAAGGTTGCAATAGCGTATGGTTTGGAGACAACAGAGTGAAGGCTCTACTCGCACAATCTTACAATTCAAGAGGGAAAGGAAGCAAGAGTAGTTGTAGAGGTCCTGTTGGTTAAGATAATAATGGTTAGTAAAGGGTTAATTGGTGACATGATAGAAACAGATATATGCTAATATATGGTAATATGGTAAATGGTTATTCACAGGAATAAACATTTTCTGGAACTAAAACATACTTGGGGGTTGTATCCAACTAAAGTGACATTTATTAACATAAATCATTGGATACACTGGGGGGGCAGAAAAGTCACTCTATAATCTCTCTAAGGAGCAACTTAAAGCTTTCAAAATAATAACAGAGTCCTAAAAACTATAGTCCTTATTCACTTTTTTATTTTACAGCAACAGCCTGATGAGATGCAAGTTTAATTTAAGCTGTAACACTACACTGAATAATGATCCAGCTTGTCAAATATCACCAATTATTAGGGGACTCAATGATATAGGTTTGTGTAATGGTTGCATATCTTCAGATATTGGCAAAGTCCTGTTAATACAATCGGGTTTTTAAACCCTACAGTAAAAAAAAAATCACTATTAATAATAACATTCACTTGTTGGAAATTCTAAAAACTAAATACATTTATGCAGTCTCTTGAATGTAGATGTAATTTCAGAGGCTTCCAAAAGGTTGTCTTCATCAACCTCCAAGCTACGTAAAAAGGGACAATGCTACAAATATTTCTCTTGATCTCCTTATACTCTACCTCTAGGCAGAAATTTTAGAGGGTTATTTACTAAAATCCAAATTTATCTCATTTTTAAAATAAAAAAAACACAACCAAACTCCGAAACCCGATTTACCTTATTTATTATTAAAAAAACTTGATTTAATAGGTTCAGGTACATACTCAATAAAATTGAGTAAAAACCCGAATCATGAGTTTTTAGAATCTCTCAATTTTGTTCCTGGAAAAAGCCTGATTTTTGTGGAAAAACACGAAATGGTTGGATTTTCCATCTAATTCCAGTGCAAACCACAGAAAATTTAAAATAGGATAGGGACCTCTGCCATTGACTTGGCAACCTTGGCAGGTCTGAGATGGCGGATTTTTGGATTCTGGCTTTTTGCTGCATTAGGCTTTAATAAATCTCAAAAAATTTGCGTTTTTAAAGAAAATTTGAGTTTTGTCCCAAAAAAACCGACCAGAGTTTAGTAAGTAACCCCCTGCGTGTGAGATTTGTCCAAGCATATTCATGCTCATTTAATCAAAACATCCCCATTTTATAGTTCTGGATATAAATTTGAAACTGATACCTTTGTTTATTTATTTTTTAAAGGTACTCTGGGAGTTGTTTAATTTTTATTCCAAAATTAAACTTTACTACATGCTTTTTTTTATTACCAATTAGAAGGTATGGCTTTTATGCTGACAATCACAATTTTAATTTGTTTAGTCTTTAAGGATCTGGTATTTTTTTCGAGTTCCCTCCGAAACATAATTTATGTGTGGGCATATTTATCATAGCCAAAAGCAAATACAACTTGACCAGATTACAATACAGCAGACGTTGCACTCATCATGCAGAAATGACAGGTCCTTCTCTGATGCCAAGAACAAGACAGGGAAAAAATGTTGAACAGATGACACTATTGCAAAGATTTATTTAGCTGACAAGGCATCTCAGTGGTATTGCTGCCAGGCTGCATCACCAGCAGTTTTTGGAACATAAAATAGTGCTCTAAGTAAAAAAAAACTCCTACTTTATTACAGATAATGACAGAAATGTGTTATCATTAGATTTATGACATATCATATTGAAGATGGTGCTATTAATATCATTTGTTTATACTTACATGTACCCAGAACTATTTTTTCCCTTGTGCATGTTGCTTGACTCACGTAATGTTGGAACTGTGCATGGTACAAATAATGTAAAATGCTGACTTGGTGTGTTTCAGCAAAACTTTGTGAAAGGGTTTGCTCAGCTGATACTGATGCGGATATATCAGATGCCGTGAAAACATACAACTATTCCTGCTGTTCCATTGTACTGGTTCATGATGTACTTTAAATGAATACCTTTTACAACTTAATTGATTTTATGATAAACAGATATAGTGAGGCATCCCCTATTGTAAAAAGACATTTCTTCCATATAATAATATTCTTTATGCTGAGTACAGATAGGAGAATTTGTTTAACATTTCAACATATTGAGAAAGCATCAAGAAAGAATCTCTTGAAGTGTTTCCCCTTGGCTAAAACAAGAGGGATGATGGCTGAGACATAACTAGGCAATGGTGGCATCCCCTGGGACATACTCACTAATTGTTCCAAAACATCAGCAGTACATAAAGCTGGTTTTAAATCTCTAGTAAACTGGGAAACAAGAATTGACTTCTAGTCTTGACATTGCCTACAAGACGTTTGCATGTACTCACGGTGTTTTTTTCTTCAAGTAAAGGGGAGCAGCTTTTGAATTTAGTCCCATGTAAGACCACAGAGGCATTGTTTTTAAAATACTTTGACGTTTGAATATGAGCTCTTATTCTTTCAAAATAGAAGAAATGAAAATGGCCTTGTTTGTTTTAAGTCAGCATTGTTTTTAGAATACAAAATCATAGAGATGGGTTCTGAATATCTATTATCTAAGGCACAATGGAATGCAACAGCGGGGCATTGTTTAGATGGCTGAACAGTACAGAGTTTATTGCAAACACAAACTTGTGAATACACACTTTAACGTAGGTGGGTATTTAAAGGGTAGAGTCTTAAAAGTGTGACCTGAAAAAGGGGACTAACCGTATTTATGCCTTAACATGTAATGCTCTGTCTCTTTGTCATGGCTACTTAGCTACAACTAAACATTCTGCTGCCTATGTATACAGATACACTAATGTATGTTTAGAATTCTAGACATACAGTAGAGCTGCCACACACAGGGACATACCACTTTGGTATAAGGGAAGACACTACCCAATTAATGATGTTACTAAAAGAATTTCAAAACTACCCCCTTGAAATAAACAACTTAACCATTATTACCTTACTGGTTATATTGATAATCAGTCCTGAATTTCAGAATGCAAAATGAGTGCAGCGTAACAACAAGCGGGTGGGATTACTGGTGGATAAGAGATCAAAAATCAAAACCATTACAAAAATATCTTTTTTTTTTTCAATATTAAGGGGTCAATTCATTAACTTCGAGTGAAGGATTCAAAGTTAAAAAACTTTGAATTTCGAAGTTTTTTTTGGCTACCACGACCATCGAATGGGCTACTTCGACTTCAAATCGAAGGATTCAAACTAAAAATCGTTCGACTATTCGACCATTTGATAGTCGAAGTACTGTCTCTTTAAGAAAAAACTTCGAACCCCTAGTTCGCAACCTAAAAGCTACCGAACCCAATGTTAGCCTATGGGGAAGGTCCCCATAGGCTTGCCTAACTTTTTTTGGTCAAAGGATAATCCTTCGATCGTTGGATTAAAAACGATTATTCCTTCGATCGTTCGATCAAACTTTTTGCGCAAAATCCTTCAAATTCGCTATTCGAAGTCGAACGATTTTCACTCCCCAGTCGAATATCGAGGGTTAATTAACCCTCGATATTCGACCCTTGATGAATTTGCCCCCAAAAGTTTAATTATTTCACTGCAGTATCATATTGTGATGTACTGAATTTCCTTATGGCTTGGAAAACCACTCCTTTGTATAATTCAATCTCTTAATCAGTTTAGACATTTGTGGTCAGTAAAGCAAATTACTGGATAGCAGCATTATTATATTCCACGTCTTCATCCAAATAGCTTAGTCTTAATATTCCCTTCTAACAGTACTGACCTTGTGCTCTCAACAACAGCCTAATATCGGCATATTAAAATAAATTGTCAAAGGTGATTTCATTAGTAAGTGCTAAATGACATTTTAAAGTAATATTCTACCTTATTTATTGAGTGAATTACCTTAACAAAGTTTAGTGCAAATTAAATGAAATTAGCCTTTTTTTTATGGACTCAAAGACAATTTAATGTCACTTCCCGAGAAATATAGTACTTGTACTTACTGTAGATAGACTGGATATATCAGGATTTATCTACAGCAACTAGTTACAGTATCTAGCTATCTACAGTATCTATCTAGAATAGTATATATCTAACAGTTCACAAGTATTAATATCTTTTAATTTATTATTTAATTTAGATTATGAATATGCTTCAGGATTAACACTGCCCATCACCATTACTGAAATCAGCAGGTAAAATCCATTAAATTGGGATATTTATGAAGGGGTGTAGTTTCATATACACCAAGACTGCACACCGTTATTTTATTCTTCTTTCAAAACTGATGTAATCCTTTAAAGTCAGTTTTTACATCAGATATTTGCTCTGAGCTTCACATTCAATTCACAGCTTGATAAATACACAATTTGCTTGGAGTTTAAAGTGGTGATGGGTGGTGTACTCTTACTCTACTTTTTCACACTGCTCGATTAATATGTCCCACATGTGATTCTGATGTAGTCATTGAGATCAACTGCTGTGGGAACTGTGGAATTTCCATGACATTTAGGGAGGAGATAATTCAGTGGTTCCCCAGCTTCAATAGACATATGTGCATGTGATTTAGCAGAGGTTGGGCATATATAATTGCACTTATAGCAACTTCATGAAGTGTGTTTGGACTTAGGTAATGAATGCCATCAATAACTGCAAAATGTGTGGCCATTTTAGCATGACCGCACTTGACCTCTATAGTTTCTTTTTCTAGACATTTTGAATGGCAGCTTTACTAAATATGAATGTGACACTCTAAATAATAATTAAGGTTACATTCACCTTTCTTATTATCATTTTTATATACCTGCATATTTATTCACCCCAATTAACTTAAGTAGTTTGAAGCATGTGTCTCTCAGGCGAGAAATAATTGTTTTGCTTAGAAACTAAATCATCAGTTAAGGGTAGTAGAATGGTTTATAAATTAAAGTGTTATATTCTATGATATCGCCTGTTGTTCCTATTTGTATTTTATATGTATTTTACTCCACAGTAATCACTAGTATGGCGGTATTTATTGCATTAGCATAATGTCAGAAAATACCATCAAATGTAATGCCTGCAACATATCAGACCAGACCAGCTCTCTCTGCTGCCATACTAAATGGAGAAGCAATAAAATGTTCTCCAGTTGACCTACTATTGGAACCAAGTTCTGCAGCTGAATTTCTCTTGGAACCCAAAGACAATACAGCCAAATTTCTGGTCCACACTCTACCACCTGTGTTACAGCTCCAGAAAAGGACAAATGAGAATAGTAAAAAAATTGTAACCTGACATAAGAGGGGGCCAGATGAATTCCCTTCCTTGCCTCAGCCTTCCAGCATTTCCACCACACTGCTTAGATGGAGTCCAAACAGAGACTGCCAATGTTTCCTCCCCTTTTATAGACAAGGGAACCAAGAACTTCTAGAAAAGTATGCAAGCTGTGGCATATGTTTAAAGCAAGATAACATTTGTCCCCTCCAGAAGAATTTATTTTTGAACGTATTATTAATATTTCTATATGGTTTTTATATGGTTTGAAGGACAATTTTGTGGCATTAACATAGGGGTGAGATGTATTCCTAGCTATGCTGATTTATTCATTGATTACAGGGGGTTCTATCATCTAATTTCCCTTTTGCTGCTGGATGTAGATCGGTCCCTACTGCAACTCAACATTGTCTACCCTGTATATACAGCATGACCATATATATATGTGCATATACATTTTTACACTTACATACATAACATGCAAATATTGCATCATCCAGTATTTAGCAAATTGAGTGTAGGGCTCCTTTACTAACATAGGTGCTAAACTGCACAAGTTTAGGGAATTGTAAGTCAAAATAAGTGGGAATTTTGTTGCCCATGGTTTTTGTAAAAATGACATTTCTTATGCTTCCCTGTTGATGTTTAGCAACTATTATCTTTTTAAATAGTGAAAGGCAAATCATGTGATGGTATTGGTATATTTACATCTATTGTAGGATTCATGGAATACTTTGCTGGTGGCAATCTTCCCTATAGCTACACTATTCTGTTCTTTGAATTGTTTCTCCTTTCTCTTCATCTTCCTCACCCCTGCCTGCTTTTGAATGCTTATAATAGAAATGTTACTTCATCAACAGAGATGTGTTTAAGGGCAGTAAACATTGACAAAATATTGAGTATGATATACGGTTACAGTTATGGCAAATACTGAGAATGTTGCTTCTGTTCTATAAGCTTATAATTGCTTTGTTCGTCTGTGGCATTTTAGAGCAAAATGTGAGGGCTTTTTTGTATCTTTCTCTCCAATATACAAGAAAGAGCACAGAAACTTGCTTTGAGAACAGCTTGCAACCCCCATGCCTACCCCACCCCCTTTTAACTTTAAAGGAAGCATATGGTTGGAAACTGGTTGAAATCCACAAACAGATTGGCCATACAGATCATCTATTCAAATCAGAACACATGCTATGCTGTTGAAAGCTGTTGAAAGCTGAGCTATGTCATAGAAAATGATTCATATACCTTTAACAAGGGTTGATGCTTGAGGTGTTCAGTTACTTGATCAATAATTCCAGAGCTGCATGGATTAAAGTGCTTTGGCAGAGGTATGTCTGTTACACGAGTCTGTGATTTTAGCACGTACAGTATGCCCTTGTTTTAAGAATCATAACAGTAATTACTTCTACTTTTACAGTCACTGCTTGCCACAATGTAGTGAGTAAACAGCCACAATGAGACATATGGATACATTTCAAAACAGCACATGGTGGGGCCCTAATGACTATCAGCATACTGTGCATGACAGGTGAATACCAAGCTTTGATTACAGTGCTTTCCAAATTAAAGATTCCAGCCATGTCTGTTTTCAGACTCTTAGGTTGTCTTGCTGTCACAGTAATTAGCACTGTTAAATTCAAAATATTAGGAAATGCACCGATAAACAATGAATGACGAATTCAAGATTATTATGGTATATAGAGTTGGAGGATTCATATACCAAGATAATGCATTATTTCATAATATTTTACTTCTAAGAAAACCTATTATGATTACTTGGCTAAAGTCGTACATACTGACATTTTTCAGACATTAAAGGGAATATATACCCTTTTTGGCATGTGCTCAATCAGTTGAAGTAATGTAAAAAAGGCACTTTTTTTAACACTAATTTACCTGATTCCACAAATTGAAAGGAAACCATGATACTCTTGTGAACATTTTCTCAACCCCCTAAGCAAATCCTCCCTTACCTTTTTCAATTGTGAAATGATGGATTCTGGAGTTCCACTTCTTGGAGACTATGCACCATACACAATGCAAAGCAAAGAAACTTCAAGTCCCAAAACCCATTACTTGAAAATGCAACCAGGTATAGGAGGAGTTGAATCACTCTGTGAGCCTAAGGGGGTAGAGAAATGGTTTCTGAAAGCACACAAATTCTATTATAGTTTCCTTGAAATCTGTGAAATCATATATGTCGGTATTAAAATATATACAGAATTTCAAATATACTTAAAGGGGTATTGTGTCATTTTTCACTGCCCTTTATAGGATTTGTTCTTGGTGCTGTTAGCTTTTGCTATTCTGTTATTGGTCTTGATTCTGACTACCTGTTGTGACCCCTGCCTGTTCCTGACAATTCTGACCTCAGTATACTGATCCATTGCCTGAATTCCGACTATCTTTTCTGCATAATCCATCTAATTGATCTCCCGGTTTTGACCCTTGCCTGCCTGACCACGCTTCGAACTCTGCCTGCCCAGACCCAGCCTGATTTGTTTACACTCAGTTTCTGCCTGCATCGACCCGGCCTATTCTGACTACGATTCTGTCTAACACCTTGCACCACGACCTTCTGCCCAAAGACTTTGCTAACAGTCGTGACCTTCTGTCTAACCAGAACCTCTAGCCTTGCACCTCTCGTTTAAGTCCTGTGGCATCCAAGTAGCTGAGGGCTCCTCCCGAGGCCATAGGTGGTCACACTACAGGTGAAGCATGAGCCGAGACCAGGGTGCTTGGCATTTGTTCTGGTGTTGGATGCCGACCGTGACAATAGGAAATGCTGTCATGGAAAAGCATGGATGTGGAGTTTTTGGTTTGTTACTAATGTACTTATCTATCTTATTTATTAGGGTCCTCCACCTTATTTTTCACTGCCCGTTATAGGATTTGTTCTTGGTGCTGTTAGCTTTTACTATTCTGTTATTGATCTTGATTCTGATTACCTGTTGTGACCCCTGCCTGTTCCTGACAATTCTGACCTCTGTATACTGATCCATTGCCTGAATTCTGACTATCTCTTCTGCTTAATCCATCTAATTGATCTCCCGGTTTTGACCCTTGCCTGCCTGACCACGATTCGAACTCTGCCTGCCCAGACCCGGCCTGATTTGTTTACGCTCAGTTTCTGCCTGCCTCGACCCGGCCTATTCCGAATACGATTCTGTCTAACGCCTTGCACCGCGACCTTCTGCCCAAAGACTTTGCTAACAGTCGTGCCCTTCTGTCTAACCAGAACCTCTAGCTTTGCACCTCTCATTTAAGTTCTGGTGGCATCCAAGTAGCTGAGGGCTCCTCCCGAGGCCAAAGGTGGTCACACTACAGGTGAAGCATGAGCCGAGACCAGGGTGCTTGGCATTTGTTCTGGTGTTGGGTGCCAACCGTGACAATAGGAAATGCTGTCATGGATAAGCATGGATGTGGAGTTTTTGGTTTGTTACTAATGTACTTATCTATCTTATTTATTAGGGTCCTCCACCTTGATGATTAGTGGTGATAGAGGTTAACTACAACTCCATGCTCTTCTTTCATTTTCATTTTATTGACAGTATAACTTGCAACTTAACTATGATCTTGATCTTCAGCATTAGAGGGGTTACATTACATGTAATAGCTTGCTTTTCCCATAACAGGCAGCTGTTCTGTTGCACTACAACAACAGAGCAGCTGGGAGGCTCTGAGCTGGCATAATGAGTTTCACCAAATTACCTGCATATTTTTATAGAACAGGTGCACTATGCAACCTTATAAATATGCAAATATATTCCTTGAAGAGACTTCCCATTGGAAGCTGAATGTGTTTTTCCAGAATTCACGATGAAGAGAATTTAAAGAAACAATGTTTGCAAAAGTTATTTTTGCGTTGTTATACAAATAGAATAATTCCTACACTCACTACTGTAATAAATAATAGTAGCAATGCTGACAATGGAATGGCTGTTTAAGAAACTGTAGTAATTTACTGCATAGCTACTTTCATTGCTATAATTTCATTCACATTGTATCTTATTAATGGAAACGTGACTTTGAATGTTGAGTATATAACTTTGTATTATCCAATAGAGTGCAGTGGACAAATTAGATAATGCAAGAGAACATAAGCACACATTGCAGAGCTCAGCAATTTCTACTCTACAACTAGAAATGTATTATCTAGCAGTAAAGTGGTTAACTTGCTTAAAATTTGTATTGCTGAATTGCAATACTGTACATAGCCCTTTGGGAACCCAGTAGGAACCCTACTCCAAATCGAGAAAGTAACACTGACAGCCACTCTCACTACAGCACTACACTACACTACAGCAATATCCAATTAGATCACATCTACTTCTCCCCCACTGTCCAACTTCTTACTTGCTTAATCATAAAAAGAACATAATCCTGAATGTGTTTCCTTACACATTAATCCCTTCTTAAAGGGGATCTCCACAAAAACATAACTTAAGCTTTTTAAAAAGTAAACATTATTTCAGGCAACTTTTAATTGGTTTCTGACAGCTCCCTAAGCCTAGCCCCCTGCTCTCCTGCTGATCTTTCTGACTACTTTGCTGAGCTGACTGACAACTGTTACTTAGTATCAACAGCCATCTGTCCTTAGCCTGCATACTCCAAATCCCACAATTCCCTGCACACATGATTTCAATAAGGAAAGGAACTTCACAGTGCAATGCATTTTGGGTTATGTAGTTCCTGCATGCTGTCTGTAAACTGTGAAGTAGTTGTTACAATTTGTAACATCAGTGTTTAGTCCCTTTAGTACCAGGATTCCAAATGATACAGAAAGAGAAGAACTGTTAAACAGCTGGATTTCAGCATAGAAAATTACATTTATTCATACTTTTTGAAGAAACAGGTAACTGTGATGGGTATATTAGGGGTTTCTGTGTTATGTAGGCCTCTTTATTAAATTTTGGTTTGGAAGCCAGAGTTTCCCTTTAAAAATTGGAATTACAATTGTTAATTTTACTTTCATTTTATTTAATTTTCATGACTGAACACATGTAACTTTACTGATTACTATAAACCGTCAACTGAATGCATGAGGCATCCAAGAAATGTTGTGTATGTTTAGAAACTCAATAAAAACATATATTAAAAAAATTGGAATTACCAGCTTTCCTCCAATCCATAGGTACCATACCAGATGAAGGAGAGTTTTAGCCAAGAACAGAGGCTTGGCTAAAAGGAAACTGGATTGTATCTAGCCCTGGTGTCTTGTTCACAATTTTAGTAAAAACTTTATGTACCATATACTACATAAACCACTGACTAGATAGAGTCGAGCCATCAAGTGGGCCTTGACGCTCTAAAGCCTCTATTTATATACATTGAAGGAAAAAACTTTTGCCTTTTCTGTAATCTTTATAACCAAATTATTATTATATACTGGAGCCACACTTTCAACCTGAACATTTTTACTATTAATATCCTTAAAAAATGTTTTTTAAATTTTTGCCTTTCTGATGTTTTACAACACTTATTACAGATGCAGCCACTTTGGTTTGTCTGTTTGACACAGAATATCTAAACACAGATATCCCATTTATCTCATTTAACACAGAAAACTGCGTCACAACATCCCATCTAATTACAGCATTCACCATTGTGAACAATGGAGCTTTGGTATGCTAATGAAAAGGTTAAATGCATTAAATGAGTTAAGATGACTTAAGATAACACAGTTTCTTCAATTACCCCTGAGTCATGACGCATTTAACTCACAGATCCAAGTGGCTTCATCTGTATAGTATTTCTAATCATCACACACATCTTCTGTCCTTTCTGTAGTTTTTAAAATGCTTTTCTTTTTCTCACTCATTTTTATTTTGTGTTTTAGAGGCTTTGCTTTCTGAGACAAACATTAAACGAAAAACCACTGAACTTTGAATGCAACAGACAGACACCAGGGTCACATTCAAACTACTACTATATCCAAGTATTGAGATGACTTCTAATAGTCTTCTAAAAATCTACATCTAAATACCTTCTATTCCATGTTCCATTGGACTTTAAGACTTTAAACAAATGTCTAAAGTTTGTAAGAAGGTGAAATATATTTTATTAGAAATATAAATAGTTGGTAATATTCAAGTCAGCCAGCAGGTTCCCTTCCAAGAGTCTGTATAATGAAGTAAAGGAGCCATGGACTTCCTCTTTGGCCTAAGAACATCTGTAGGCAGTACAGACATCCACCAGAGTCAGACCAGGTTGCAGACTGTACCTTGTTAGGGCTAGAAGGTGAGTTAGATATTTTGGAATCAGCTTGCTCTAGGAGTGTGAGATTGCCATGTTAGCCTTCACAGAGTGTCTGTTGTCCTGACAAAAAGTGAGCATTTCGGAGTGGAGCCCTTGGGCAACTGTGCACCAGTTAAGAAATTGGATCATTCAGGAGTAGAGATGGCGCGAACTGTTCGCCGGCGAACTTGTTCGCGCGAACATCGGGTGTTCGCGCTCGCCGGAAGTTCGCGAACGTCGCGCGACGTTTGCCATTTTGGGTTCGCCATTGTTGGCGCTTTTTTTTGCCCTCTCACCCCAGACCAGCAGGTACATGGCAGCCAATCAGGAAGCTCTCCCCTGGACCACTCCCCTTCCCTATAAAAACCGAAGCCCTGCAGCGTTTTTTCACTCTGCCTGTGTGTGCTGAAGAGATAGTGTAGGGAGAGAGCTGCTGCCTGTTAGTGATTTCAGGGACAGTTGAAAGTTTGCTGGCTAGTAATCGTTTTGATACTGCTCTGTTATTGGAGGGACAGAAGTCTGCAGGGGTTTGAGGGACATTTAAGCTTAGGTAGCTTTGCTGGCTAGTAATCTACCTTCTACTGCAGTGCTCTGTATGTAGCTGCAGTGGGCAGCTGTCCTGCTTCTGATCTCATCTGCTGACTGCTGCAATAACAGTAGTCCTTGTAAGGACTGCTTTTATTTATTTTTTTGTTGTTTTACTACTACTACTACTACTATAAGAGCCCAGTGCTATTAGTCTAGCAGTGTTGGGGAGTGGGACTGGTGTGCTAATCTGCTGCTCCTAGTAGTTCAGCAGCACCAACTTTAATTTTTTTTTTTTTAATATTCATTTTTTTTTTATTTTACTTTTTTTTATTTTACTACCGCTGTAGTAGTGTATAAGTTGACCTTTTAGGCATTATTTGCCCTGTAGGCATTTTTTGCCCAGTGTGTTATTCAACCAACTGCCATCTAGCTGTGTGACCTTGTTCACATTCTGTCTAAATATCCATAATATTACCGTCTCCAGAAAAAACACCGGAGTGACTTTTTTCAAGCAGCCATAATAAATTTTACGTAATCCGTATCCATCGCTGTAGTAGTGTATAAGTTGACCTTTTAGGCATTATTTGCCCTGTAGGCATTTTTTGCCCAGTGTGTTATTCAACCAACTGCCATCTAGCTGTGTGACCTTGTTCACATTCTGTCTAAATATCCATAATATTACCGTCTCCAGAAAAAACACCGGAGTGACTTTTTTCAAGCAGCCATAATATATTTTACGTAATCCGTATCCACCGCTGTAGTAGTGTATACGTTGATCTTGTGGGCAGTATTTGCACAGTGTTTTCTTCAAACCGCCATCTAGCTGTGTGAGCTTGTTCACATTTTGTCTAAATATTGATAATATTATCGTCTCTAGAAAAACCACTTGAGTTACTTTTTTTCAAGCAGCATTCTTATATTTTACGTAATCCGTATCCACCGCTGTGTATACGTTGACCTTGTAGGCATTATTTGCACAGTGTTTTCTTCAAACCGCCATCTAGCTGTGTGAGCTTGTTCACATTTTGTCTAAATATTGATAATATTATCGTCTCTAGAAAAACCACTTGAGTTACTTTTTTTCAAGCAGCATTCTTATATTTTACGTAATCCGTATCCACCGCTGTGTATACGTTGACCTTGTAGGCATTATTTGCACAGTGTTTTCTTCAAACCGCCATCTAGCTGTGTGAGCTTGTTCACATTTTGTCTAAATATTGATAATATTATCGTCTATAGAAAAACCACTTGAGTTACTTTTTTTCAAGCAGCATTCATATATTTTACGTAATCCGTATCCACCGCTGTGTATACGTTGACCTTGTAGGCATTATTTGCACACTGTTTTCTTCAAACTGCCATCTAGCTGTGTGTATTATCGTTTCCAGAAAAACCAACTGAGTTTTTGTTGTTGTTGTTTTTTTAAAAATAATGCCAGGCAAAGGCAGGCCGCCACGCAGAGGCCGTGCTAGGGGCCGTGCTGCTATGCAATCCTGTGGCCCTAGCAAATTGCCCAGTTTTAAAAAGCCAATGACCCTGAACTCCCAAAATGCTGAAGAGGTAGTTGACTGGCTTACACAGCACACCCCATCCTCTACCGTTTCTAACTTTACCACAACATCCTCCTCATCCTCCACTGCTATGGCCACCCCACGTAACACTTCCTCCACCACCGGTGCCCCTTCTTCACTGGAGTCAGAGGAGTTATTTTCCCATGAGTTTCTTGAACTGAGTAATGCGCAACCATTATTGGCAGAAGAAGATGAAGGAGATGAGGACGTTACACCAGATTTAATTCTGGCAGAGAACACGACAGAGATGGACATAATGATGAGTGATGAGGAGGAGGTCCCCGCTGCTGCTTCCTTCTGTGATGTGTCAGAAGAAATTGATGCATCTGAGGAGAATGATGATGAGGAGATTGATGTTTTGTGGGTGCCTAGTAGAAGAGAGCAAGAGGAGGGTAGTTCAGATGGAGAGACGGAGAGTCAGAGAGGCAGTAGGAGAATAAGACTTAGAAGAAGCAGGGAGGACAGCCCGCAGGGATCAGTAGGGCAACAACATGTATCGGCACCTGTGTTCAGCCGGCCAACGCACCCGCCATTGCCGCCAATGCCGCCAACTTCTACTGTTACCGCCAGATCGCAGACTTCCAAAAAGTCAGCAGTGTGGGATTTTTTTAATGTGTGTGCCTCTGACAAAAGCATTGTAATTTGCAATGAGTGCAGTCAGAAACTGAGCCTTGGTAAGCCCAACAGCCACATAGGTACAACTTCTATGCGAAGGCACATGAGCGGCAAGCACAAAGCACTTTGGGAGCAACACCTCAAAGGCAACAGGCAAACTAAAAGCCACACTCCTTCTGGTCCAGCATCTTACTGCTCTACCTCTGCTCTCCTTGACCCATCTGAACCACCCTCCACTCCGCCTTCCACCTTGACCACCTGTTCCCATTCCCAGTCATCTGCCACCAGCCAAGTTTCTGTGAAGGCCATGTTTGAGCGTAAGAAGCCAATGTCTGACTGTCACCCCCTTGCCCGGCGTCTGACAGCTGGCTTGTCTGCACTCTTAGCCCGCCAGCTTTTACCATACCAGCTGGTGGACTCTGAGGCCTTCCGCAAATTTGTAGCAATTGGGACACCGCAGTGGAAGGTACCCAGCCGCAATTTTTTTTCTAAAAAGGGAATACCACACCTGTACCAACATGTGCAGAGCCAAGTTACCGCATCTCTGTCACTTAGTGTTGGGCCAAAGGTCCATATGACTACTGACGCATGGTCCTCCAAGCATGGTCAGGGCAGGTATGTCACCTACACTGCCCACTGGGTGAACTTGGTAATGGCTGGGAATGGGTAGCTCAACAACAACAACAGTGGAGTTGGTGTCACCGCCACGGATTGCACGCGGTTCTGCCACCACCTCTACTCCTCCATCGCTCTCTACCTCGTCTTCTTCCTCTTCTTCTTCTTACTCTGCTGCTGGGTCCTCCTTCTCCTCCTCCACACCTGTGCATCCCCAGCTCCCCCTAGGCTATTCGACGTGCCAGGTACGCCGTTGTCACGCTGTCTTGGGGATGACGTGCCTGGAAAGCAAAAACCATACCGGATCTGTACTCCTGTCATCTCTGCAGTCACAGGCCGATCGGTGGCTGACCCCACACCAACTGCAGATCGGAAAAGTGGTGTGTGACAATGGAAGCAATCTGTTGGCAGCGTTGAGACTGGGAAATTTAACACATGTGCCCTGCATGGCACATGTGTTAAATTTAATAGTCCAACGTTTTGTCTCCAAGTACCCAGGATTCCAGGACGTTCTCACCCAGTCCAGAAAGGTGTCGGCCCATTTCAGACGTTCCTACACAGCCATGGCACGCCTTGCTGACATTCAGCAGCGCTACAACATGCCAGTCAGGCGTTTGATTTCTGACAGCCAGACTCGCTGGAATTCAACGCTCCTTATGTTGGAACGTCTGCTGCAACAACAAAGGGCCGTCAACGAGTACCTTTTTGAACTGGGTGGTAGGACTGGATCTGCAGAGCTGGGGATTTTTTTCCCCCGTTACTGGGTGCTTATGCGCGATGCCTGCAGGCTCATGCGACCTTTTGAAGAGGTGACAAATATGGTCAGTCGCACCGAAGGCACCATCAGCGACCTAATACCCTTCGCTTTCTTCCTGGAGCGTGCCGTGCGACGAGTGACAGATGAGGCTGTAGACCAGCGTGACGAGGAGCTGGAAGCGCACGATTTATGGTCGGAATCACCAGAACGAACCCAGGCACCTGCTGCAACGCAGGGAGAGGTGCCAGAAGTGGAGTCAGAGGAGGAAGGTGGCTTTGTGGAGGAGGAGGAGGAGGACCAACAGGAGCAGGCTTCCCAGGGGGCTAGTGGTGACCTTTTGGGGACCCCTGGTCTTGTACGTGGCTGGGGGGAGGAGACCGTGGATGATGCAGTCCTTGATAATGAGGAAGCGGAGATGGATAGCTCTGCATCCAACCTTGTGAGAATGGGGTCTTTCATGCTGTCATGCCTGTTGAAGGACCCCCGTATCAAGAGGCTTAAGGAGAAGGACCTGTACTGGGTCGCAACGCTACTAGACCCTCGGTACAAGCATAAAGTGTCAGAAATGTTACCAACATACCACAAGTCCGAAAAGATGCGGCATTTACAAACCAGCCTGCAAAACATGTTGTACAATGCTTTTAAGGGTGATGTCACTTCAGGAACTCATCAACATTCCAGGGGCAGAGGTGCCAGTAATCCTGCCACGAGCACACCTGCAAGGACAAAGCCCTTTGGCCGGTCTGTAACGTCAGACATGCAAATGTTTTTCTGTCCAAGGCAGCGCCACAACCCTTCTGGATCCACCCTCAAAGAACGCCTCGACCGGCAGGTAGCGGACTACCTGGCATTATCTGCAGATATCGACACTCTGAGGAGCGATGAACCCCTGGACTACTGGGTGCGCAGGCTTGATCTGTGGCCAGAGCTGTCACAATTTGCCATGAACCTCTTGTCTTGCCCAGCCTCAAGTGTGCTCTCAGAAAGGACCTTCAGTGCAGCAGGAGGGATTGTAACTGAGAAGAGAACTCGCCTAGGTCACAAAAGTGTCGATTACCTGACCTTTATTAAAATGAATGAGGGGTGGATCTCGGAGGGTTACTGCAGGCCGGAAGACTTGTTCTGACTTCTATGCAGCTGTCCTTCTCTTCAAGCCTCATGACTCCACACACAGCTGTCCTTTAGCGTCCTCCTCCCTCCGCCACCGTTACAAACTAGGGTGCAAACCCTACTGGTTTAATTTTTTCTGGCCTCTGTGCTTCAGTGGCTGCAACCAAAAAAACTGGGCAAACAATGTCTACAAGGTCAACGTATGGCGAAAAATGACTATTTTCAGCATTTATATGGCATATTTTTTCTGGCAACTGTGCTTCAGTGGCTGCGTCCAAAAAAATGCATATTTTCTGCATTTATATGGCATAATTTTTCTGGCCTCTGTGCTTCAGTGGCTGCAACCAAAAAAATTTATATTTTCAGCATTTATATGGCATAATTTTTCTGGCAACTGTGCTTCAGTGGCTGCGACCAAAAAAATTACTATTTTCAGCATTTATATGGCATATTTTTTCTGGCCTCTGTGCTTCAGTGGCTGCGGCCAAAAAAACTGGGCAAACAATGCCTACAAGGTCAACGTCGTTGACCTTGTAGGCATTGTTTGCCCAGTTTTTTTGGCCGCAGCCACTGAAGCACAGAGGCCAGAAAAAATATGCCATATAAATGCTGAAAATAGTCATTTTTTGCCATACGTTGACTCAACGTATATGGCAAAAAATGACTATTTTCAGCATTTATATGGCATATTTTTTCTGGCAACTGTGCTTCAGTGGCTGCGACCAAAAAAACTGGGCAAACAATGCCTACAAGGTCAACGTATGGCAAAAAATTACTATTTTCAGCATTTATATGGCATATTTTTTCTGGCAACTGTGCTTCAGTGGCTGCGTCCAAAAAAAACTGGGCAAACAATGTCTACAAGGTCAACGTATGGCGAAAAATTACTATTTTCAGCATTTATATGGCATATTTTTTCTGGCAACTGTGCTTCAGTGGCTGCGTCCAAAAAAACTGGGCAAACAATGCCTACAAGGTCAACGTATGGCAGTTGTTTAAAGAGAACAGTAGATTACTAGCCAGCAAAGCTACCTAAGCTAAAATGTCCCTCAAATCCCTGCAGACTTCTGTCCCTCCAATACAGAGCAGTATCAAGCAGATTACTAGCCAGCAAACTTACTATCATCTGTCCCTGAAATCACTAACAGCTCTCCCCCTACACTATCTCTTCCAAGCACACACAGGCAGATTTTTCAGATACATTTTTGCCCTTGATCCCCCTCTGGCATGCCACTGTCCAGGTCGTTGCACCCTTTAAACAACTTTAAAATCATTTTTCTGGCCAGAAATGTCTTTTTTAGATGTTAAAGTTCGCCTTCCCATTGAAGTCTATGGGGTTCGCGAACCGTTCGCGAACCGCTCGCATTTTTGCGCAAGTTCGCGAATATGTTCGCGAACTTTTTTTCCGACGTTCGCTACATCCCTATTCAGGAGTAGGCTAGGGAGAACCTGGGAAAGCTGTAGAGAGACAGCTCAGGAGAAGCTCATGCACTGTAAGCAGGACACAACACAGAAATAGAGGGAAAGTGTTATTGGGAGAGGAGTCCCCCTCAGTGGCTAACAGCACTTCCACATGACATGAGTATTAGGAGACTATTTGGAGAGGGAATACTGTGTGTGTGAGGATGTGAAGATTCCCTGAGAAGTGCTTATTGTGTAACTGAGTCAGCAACCAATGCTCCAATCTGTCCCTGCCAACCTGTAAAAAGTCTGTGGCTTGATTCATCACATTAATTTGTGACATGCCTAATTCCTACAGTCCTATCCCCCTTCCCTTTACCCTGCTTGGTATCTACTAATTACCGATAGCTTTGTTACAAACTTACTCCTCTCTAGCTTAGCATTAATAATAATAGTACTGTACCTGCAATAATTAGTACCTGTATCATTTAACATTAGTAAGTGTTTTGTAAAATGCTCTTCTTCAGTATATGTGTTCTCTTTCAATGACCTATTGCTTAGCTAAGAAAGTGGAGAGGATTAAATTCAATCTATCATTGTATGGAATATTTTTCTGTATGTTTCATGTATTTTGAGAATTAGATATGCAGTGTATAATGTAAACATAAACAATAACTAAAATATTCTTGGATGGACATCATAATTCAGTCATTTAAAATCAAATAATGCTAATTTGTACTTTTCCTAAAAGTAAAGTATACCTTTCCCCTCATTTCAAAATTATTTTAGTGAAAAGATACCAAAATCAGAAATTGAAATCAGCTTTAAAAAAAATCTGGAGTCCAGGGTTCAAGGTGCTAAAAGCAAGTGCAAGCCATAGACCTGTGCTCCACCTACTGCATATTCATGAACTTGTTAAAGAGGGTTAGACAGTAGGAAGATTTGGACTGAGGATAGCCTTACTACTTGCTATAAACTGTACTATACCAATTAGAAAACATTTGTATTATGAAAATAGATGATTTAAGTTTGCTAACTTATGTATGTGTAATGCTCTGATACTGCAGAGAGTTATTTAGGAGGTAATAAGTAAGGCGAACTTGCGGCGGACGCGAACAGTCGAAGTTCGCGCGAACTAGTTCGCCGGCGAACAGTTCGCTACATCCCTAATCAGGACATAGGATCACTGGAATCAGGTACAAGGAACACAGGAGCTTGGAATACAGGAGTTTGGAAAGGATGGCAAGTCTTGCAGGGAAATACACAGTGACCAAGCCCCGAGCAAGGGTCAGGGCTGGGCTTATAAAGGGGGCATAAATGGAGATGGAAACAAGTGTAACAAGATGGGAGAAGACCAGGGAGGAGACAGACTGGGAACAGGATGTCACTGGCTTGGGGCTGTTTACATCAAGGCAGGAAGCTGCCACATTCCCAGGAATGATACATGTCAAGCTTGGCGTGTGCATAGATTGTAACTTCTCCAAAGAGTTTGGGTCTGCTCATATGCCAAACATGGTGTGGGGGATTCTTGGCAAGATTGCAACCCCCCATTTGTCAAATACTGCTCCAAGCAGAGTATGGGGTATTCAGATAAAGTCACTGATTTGCACCCTCCTGTGACTTTGTCTTTTTGACTTGTGCATAGGGCCCATCATCGGGTCTGCCTGACTGGGCAGGTTTGTAAATCTTGCAAATTTCAGTGATCAGATAATACAGAGGCGACTACAGAGATGAGGACCACCTGCATGATTGAATCAATAGCGCCAAGGTTCAGATAAACCAGATTTAGAACAGGAAAAGGGTGGCCAAATCAGCTCTAGATGCTGCTATGTTAGTCATTTAGATAAGTGGTAATTCATCCTGCTTTGTCTTACTGGACACTAAGAGGGTTATTTACTAAACCTTGAATTTATCTGGTAGGGCTTTTTGGGGTAAAAACTTGAATTTTTTGTATGAATTTTTTTTAAAGATTTATTATACCCCGATGCAGCAAAAAGCCTGAATCCAAAAATCCGCCATCTCAGACCAGTCAAGGGCCTGTATAAGTCAATGGGAGAGGCACCTATCACAATTTGTAGTTATTGTGGTCGGCACTGGGTTTAGCCTGGAAATCCGTCCTTTTTCTGGGTTTTCGGACAAAAACTAACGATTCAAGTTTTTGCACAATTTTATCGAGTTTTTTCAAAATCTTATGAAATCTAGCTCAACACAACCAACTTTTCCAGTAGTAAAGTAAACCATCCCCCCCCAGTACTTTATACGTTACACATTTTTCATGCAAAAGTAAACACTATTCTTATGACAGTACACCTCAAGGAACTATAAAAACTAAAACATAAAATTGAGTATGTTGAACCAAGTGTAACTTCTAACAGAGGAAATCATTTCTCAGTATACTGCTTATTATTTATAGACAATATACACTAAACCAATGAATATCATAATCAGGTTTGCAAAAATTATTCTGTATATAACACAGAAAAACGAATGAATAATCTGAGACTGGAATCCATAAAATATACTTACCAACAGTAAATGGCTACAGTACATTTCTCAATGCCCCTTTCCTGTTTCTAAAATTCTATGTTTTCTGAAAACAGTAAAAAAAGACAGTCAAGGGAATGGGAAGAAAGATAAACTATGTAATAATGAAAACACAATTAAACAATAAATATTACAATACCAAGTAGAATGATATTTTATTACTGAACAAAACAGAAATGGCATAGTGCAGACAAGGTGATGTGCCATAATTATTATAATATTTTGATTCAGTGAATAAATAGACCAAGGTTATCTGAGGATATCTGCCTTTAAGTTATGCAGCACAGGCATTCAAAATAGCTAATTACATTTATTTAATTATTATTATTATTATTATTATTGTTTTAAAAGACAAAGCCAGTCATTAACTTCACTAAGTTCATGAACAAATATATTAATAGTAATATTTTTACATTATTTTTTTTCTCTGTAATGATTCCAGTTGTAAATATCAGTAATGGTTTTGCTACAGCTGTAACACATTTAGGGTCTAATTTACTGTATGATAAACTGAAATATTTGTGCAAGTCACCATGATTTTACACACAATGGAACATTTACTGCCAGAATTTGCTGTGTTGCACCATATGGATTGTGTGCTATATACAGAAGAAGCAACAATTTGCATTGGTTGATAATCCATGCCTATTGGGTGACACTTCTATCTACATTATTAGGTCCACAAGCAGGTGGGACATTACACACTGTTGCATGCAATTCAATTGATGAAACATCAAGCACCTATACTGCAGATACAACATGCAAAGGGAATCCTGTAGTTAAATCTGTAGTTGTAAATATGCTTAAATACTTAAATTAAAGGCTCCCTTGTACCTGAATATGCTACCTGCTCTGCCAGAGATTGATGCATCTCCGGCAGAGGTAACACTTGCTTTAAACATTTTGCAATAAAGTACATTTTTGCACTATGGTTAATATGCTTGTTTTACATATTTACATTTCAAGGATAGTTAAAACATTGTTTAGAATAAGTTTAACTAGAAAATAATTAAAGTTAATTTAAAGTTAAAATTCAATTTCAATTCTTTAATTGAAGCTTGTATTTAGGTCAAACAATATCATGCACACTATTCTATGTGCCAGCTTAGCTTTCCTAGTACAGAAAAACACTTTAGGTGGATGGGCTATGATTGAGGCTACTTTATGTAGGAACATGACTGCTTTAATGACAATATATATAACCATTAGTGTTTGTCAATATTTTATAATAGACTCCAGTGACTAAACCATGAGTTATTTCCATCAAACTGAATCTGGCCCTATGTATGACATTAGCTTCACTATTTTCTTACCAATGGGCAAAGGGAATACACATTCTATTTAAAGATGAAATGGTCAATTAACACTACCTTGATATTAAAACTACCAACTAAATCAAAATTAAATCACCCCTTTACCCTGGTGAAACAACCACTTATAAAATGTTAAAGCAAGTATAGGTATAGGTATAGGATCCTTATCCCTTAACCCATTATTGAAAAAGCTCAAAATAACTGGAAGGCCATCTCCCATAGACTCCATTTTAATTAAATGATTCACATTTTTAAAAGATAATTTCCTTTTCCTCTGTAATTATAAAAAAAAAATACCTTTTACTCGATCCCAGCTGAGATATAAAAATAACATAAAAAAACAAACAAATACAAAACGTATTGTAGAAGTGATGCCTATATTGGCTAACAATAAAAATACATTGCAAGCTTTCAGAGTACCAAGGCCCCTTCATCAAGCAATCTTTTGCCTATTGAGTTTATTTCATGTTTAATTTGTTTTTGTAGACTTAGGGGCCGATTCACTAACTTCGAGTGAAGGATTCAAAGTAAAAAAACTTCGAATTTTGAGTAGTTTTGTGTGCTCCTCGACTATCAAATTGGCGTAAATTCGTCTGAGTATGATTCGAATAGATCGAGTGCAAAAACGCTGCGACTATTCGACATTCAATAGTCGAAGTACTGGATCGAGCACAAACACGCTGCGACTATTCGCCTATTCGATAGTCGAAGTACTGTCTCTTTTAAAAATACTTCGACTGCCTACTTCGCCACCTAAAACCTACCGAATTGCTTTAAAAGCCTATGGGAAAGTCCTATAGGCTTGTTTTCCAAGTTTTTGATCGAATAAAAAGGCATTCGATCTAATGAAAATCCTTTGAGCGAATATTCGATCGAGCGCCTATTCGCCTGGCGAATATTCGCCAATTTGACTATTTGCCAGCGCGTAAATTCGCCCGAATTGTCTATTCGATTCTATTCCCTAGTTAAATTTCGAGGGATTTAACCCCTCGAAATTCGACCCTTGATGAATTTGCCCCTTAGTAGTTACATTTATCATAAAAAAGTTCATCACAAAAAAATTTACTCACCTTCTTCTTTCACCCATTGATAAATATAATTCTATAAAACTGATAAGAATGAACAGAAGGCAAATCAATTTTTCTGTGGCAAATTCTAATCTCACATTTTGATACATCTACCCCTTAATGTATGGTGATCCAAATTACAGAAAAATCCCTCATCTGGAAAGCCACAGGTTTTAAGCATTAAAAAGTCATATGCCTGTACTCAGATGACAAGCATATCGTTTTTCATCAACAAGGAATCTGAATATCGGATATAAATGTGCAGTGCTGTAACGAATATTAAAAATAAAGTTAAAAAAGGATGAAAGAGAATAAAGATATGCAAGAGAAAAATTAACAGCAAATTGACCAAACAAACTTGTTTATCAAACCCCTGGAAAAAAAGACAGATGTTAAAAACACAAGAGAGCTAAATCCAATGCAGCCATTCAACTTGCACCTTGTACTAAATCCGGTACTATGTGCAAAGAAAATTGATGTAGGTGCAATGCAGCCAGGTATTTAATGCTTGCATTGCAAGTACAGGCAGGGGCACTTTAATCCTCAGTGCCGCCCTGCGGTGGCCAACTTGAGGCTGCCCCATCACCTAGGAGCTGCAATGCTATTGCAGAGTGTGCAATAGTGCTCTGTGCACAAGAAGAGTCAAAACTCTGAAAAAAAAACTAATTTAAAAATCAGAGTGGCTTTTTGTCACCCCTGGTAACTTGTAGGTTACTGTCATCTGAGACGAGTTTTAGGGAAAAAAACAAATTTTTTCGAGATTTATTATGCTCCGAAGTTGCTAAAAGCCGAATCAGAAAATACAACAGCTAAAACCTGTTCAGGTCACGTAGCAATCAATGGCTGAGGCCCCTTTAACCATTTGAAGATGATGGTTGCCTTCATGATGTTTGTTTTTTTTTTACAGTGGTTTGCACTTGAAAACTTGATAAATTCAAGGTTTCATGGTTTTTAGCCTATAAACTCTATAGATTTGAGAAATTCATGTTTTTTTCAAGTTTTTCCTCTGATTGCATTCAATCAAGTTTTTTACATTCAGGTTTTTTCATAAATATGCAAACATTTGAGTTTATTTGAGGTAGAAAAAAAAGTAGAAAGTTAAAAAAGTAGAAAATGATCCACACCAATTTACAGGTAAAACACATGTTTTGTGTGAGTACCTTGGTATGTCAAAACTTATAATATATGATCATACATATACAGTATATATCAGAATGAGTCATTTTTTTCTTGAGAAATGAAATCTGTTACGGAAATGTGGACATAATGTAGTATTTGAAATCCTCATACAGTATATACAGTTGCTCTCACTAAAAGACTTAAGAAGTAAGTCACTGGTTCTCTCATAAATGCTTCTTCCTTAGGGCATTCCTTGTTACAATTGGAAATCTATTAACATTGGGCTAAAGGAGGTTTCTATAATGAAACTATTGTTAATGTATTTACATTTCTACCTAGATGGTTGATGGGTGATTCACAGGCTGTGTTTATTGAATATTGAATAAAATCTTTGCTGACTGCTTAGAAAACCTATGTGGTGAGGTAGCCTACTACATTTGTATCCGTTGCTGTTATAAATAATACATCCTAACTCGATACAGTGTTCTTTCCAGTTAAAGGAACAGTAAGACCAAAAAATGAAAGTGTTCTAAAGTAATGAAAATATCATGTACTGTTGCCCTGCACTGGTAAAACTGATGTGTTTGCTTCAGAAACACTGGTTTTAGCACAGGTTGTTGAGGAGCCTACCAGAAAAAATGCTATTCTTGATTTAGTGATCTCATATGACCCAGAACTTATAGCGAATGTGCAAGTCATTGAACCCCTGTGTAATAGTGACCATAGGGTTATATCTTTTAATGTCTGGTGCAAAAACAAAAATATACTGGGACAACAAAAACCATGAATTTTGCAAAAGCTAATTTTAGTGCCTTGAGGGCTGCCCTACAGAGCACTGATTGGGGCATTAGGTTTTCAGCTAAAAACACAGAACAGAAATGGTTGTCCTTTTAAATGATATTAAATCATTACTGTTCTCAATTTATTCCCTTAAGGACTAAATGTAGAAGCTCTAAGAATCATCCTGTGTGGCTTAATAAAGAAGTTAATGGGAAAGAAGAGAAAGGCATTTAAAAACTACAAATCTGTAGGGACAGAAGCTGCATTTAATGAATATAAACACTGTAATAAATGTTGTAAATCAGCAATCCGGAAGGCAAAGAAAAGAAATGAAGAGTTAATTGCGGTGGAGATGAAAACTAACCCTATAAAGTTTTTTAAATATATTAATAGTAAAAAGATGCAGGTTGAGAGTGTTGCTCCATTAAATAATGGTACCAGTATGGTTGTAACAGATACAGATAAGGCAAATTTGTTAAATCAGTTCTTTTCTTCAGTGTATACAATAGAGGAGTCTGGGTTCACCGGCTCACTTAATAACTGCACAAATGGTTCAGCTCAATCTAGTCAGTGGCTGACTCAGGATATGATTCAAAAAGCTTTAATACAAATTAATGTAAACAAGGCTCCAGGGCCTGATGGCATACACCCAGGGTTTTAAGAGAGCTTAGTTCAGTTTTAGACCAGCCCTTATTTCTGATTTTCTCAGATTCACTGTCACCTGGTATGGTGCCTATGGATTGGAGAAAAGCTGATGTTATTCCAATATTTAAAAAGGGATTACGATCTCAGCCTGGCAATTATAGGCCAGTAAGCTTGACATCTGTGGCGGGCAAATTATTTGAAGGCTTGTTAAGGGATCACATTCAAAATTTTGTCCTAATGAATAGCATTATGAGCAACAATCAGCATGGCTTTATGAATGATAGGTCATGTCAGACGAATTTGATTGCATATTATGATGTGGTAAGTAAGATTCTGGATAGTGGGGGGGCAGTAGATGTGATCTATTTGGATTTTGCCAAAGCGTTTGATACTGTGCCCCACAAACGACTGCTTTCTAAACGAAGGTCTGTTGGGCTTAATGAAGTCGTTTGCACATGGATAGGAAACTGGCTACAGGATCGGGTACAGAGGGTGGTTGTTAATGGGACATGCTCTACTTGGAGTAAGGTTCTTAGTGGGGTCCCCCAGGGCTCAGTATTGGGTCCACTTTTATTTAACTTGTACATTAATGACTTAGGGGAGGGTGTTGTAAGTAATGTATCAGTGTTTGCAGATGAAACAAAATTATCCAGCCCAATTAATTCCATCCAGGATGTGGCATCCTTGCAACATGATCTTGACAAACTGGCAATCTGGGCAGCTAAGTGGCAAATGAGATTCAATGTTGATAAATGTAAAGTCATGCACCTGGGATGTAAAAATATCCAAGCCACTTATACCCTTAATGGAACTGCACTAGGCAAATCCATTATGGAAAAGGACCTTGGAGTCCTTGTAGATGATAAACTTGGCTCTAGCAAGCAATGCCAGTTGGCAGCATCAAGGGCAAATAAGGTATTGAGCTCTATTAAAAGGGGCATAGAGTCAAGGGAGGAGGGGGGTCATTCTTCCACTGTATAGAGCACTTGTAAGGCCCCATCTAGAATATGCTGTACAGTTTTGGTCTCCATCACTCAAACAGGACATTATTGTATTAGAGAGGGTACAGAGAAGGGCAACTAAGCTGGTAAAAGGTATTGAAATTCTTAGCTATGAGGAAAGACTGGCCAAATTGGGGATGTTCACGCTGGAGAAGAGGTGCTTAAGGGGTGATATGATGACTATGTATAAATATATAAGGGCATCATATAATAATCTCTCTAATGCTTTATTTACCAGTAGGTCTTTCCAGCTGACATGAGGTCACCCATTCCGATTAGAAGAAAAGAGGTTCCGCCTAAATATTCTGAAGGGGTTTTTTTTACAGTGAGAGCTGTGAAGATGTGGAATTCTCTCCCTGACTCAGTTGTACAGTCTGATACATTAGATAGCTTTAAGAAGGAGTTGGATGGCTTTTTAGCAAGTAAGGGAATACAGGGTTATGGGAAATAGCTCGTAGTCCAAGTTGATCCAGGGACTAGTCCGATTGCCATTTTGGAGTCAGGAAGGAATTTTTCCCCCTCAAAGGCAAATTGAAGAGGCTTCAGATGGGTTTTTTTTTGCCTTCCTCTGGATCAACTGGCAGATAGGTAGTTAATAAAATAAAAAAAAATAAAAAAGGTTGAACTCGATGGACATGTGTCTTTTTTCAACCTTACTTACTATGTAACTATGTTACTATGTTACTATAGTTCAGCTGCTGTGTAGCAATGGTGGAAATTGAAAAAAAGGCTATATGGCACAGGTTAAATAGTAGATAACAGATAACACAATTATGTTCTACAGAGCTTATCTACTATCTGCTGTGTAACTTGAGCCTTTTCTCCTTTGAATGGCTGCCCCCATTGCTACACAGCAGCTTATTTATATATATACAATAGTAGTGTTTCTGAAGCAAACACAGCAGTTTTACTAGTGCAGGGCAATACTGCATTATATTTGTATTACTTTAAAACACTTTCACCTTTTGATGGGTATCTATTTCTTGAGAACAACCCTATCTATCTAATTAGAATTTTGATGTCGATCTGTAACTATTAAGCATATTGTTGAATATGAATCAAGCAATTTCACAACTTCCATTTATAGGATCTATTATTCTTGTGACCTGTAGTTTCTCCACAAAATTTGCAAAACTGCCAAAAAAATCACGAAAAGTTTTTGCCGCAAATATTATTTTTGGTGCACGTCATTTTTGTTGCAAAATACACTTAAGTCTGAGTTTCATGATACCTTATTTCTGCTTTGAAACTACTGAACCAATTAAAATTGGGAAGGCAAAATCACATGAATTTTTCATTCAGAGTACTGCTACACAAATGCCCTACATTGTTAGAGGACCTCCTATCCACTAGGGTACGTCTGCTTTTTTAATATAAAAAAGGCTCCCATGTTGCAAATTTCTTAAAAACATGTCTGTGATTTTTCTATTTCTGGTCAGCTGGTAATGTTTACTACTACTACACTATGATACAGTTTAAGCAAAAAGTACCATCTATAGTTTATATATTACTACTAGCTTACAAACACAGGCACAACTAACAATAAATCTGACCATCAACACACAGGGGCAGATTTATCAAGGGTCGAATTGCGATGTAGAAAAAGCTTTGAAATTCGACCATCGAATTGGAATACTTCGACTTCGAATATCGAAGTCAAAGCTTTTTACATCGAATTTGGCCATTTGCAGTCAAAGTAAAATCATTCTATCAAACAATGAAATCCATTGATCCATCCATTGATCGAACGATTTTTCTTCAACTTCAAAAGCTAACATAGCACTTCAGCAGGTTTAATTTGGCGAAGTATTGAAATCAAAGTTTTTTTAAAGAGACAGTACTTTGATTATCGAATGGTCGAATATTCAATCTATTTTAGTATCCTATTCGATGGTCGAAGTATCCAAAAAATAACTTTGAATTTCGAATTTTTTTACTTGAAAATTCCCTCTAATTCACTTCGACCTTTGATAAATCTGCCCCATAATATCTGGGTGCTATGTATCCCACATTAAAATTAATAAACTATATATTTAGGGAGTTATTTTCTAAAATCCAAATTTTTCTGATTAATTAATATAAAATAAAATCCAACCAAACTAGAACCCACAATTTACCCTTATTTATCATAAAAAACACCAAAAAATTGGATCAACAAAAACAGTGATTTTTTCATATTTGACACCTGAAAAGTCAGATTTTTTTTGTGAAATCATCCCAAAATGTTTGGATTATCATACGAAACCAAGCACAGATGATAAAATTGCAAATAGGACCTCTGCCATTGACATCTTTATGACCTTGACAGGTGAAAGATGGAGTATTTTTGAATTCTGACTTTTTGCAACCTCGGGGTACAATAAATCTCGAAAAATGTGAGTTTTTTTCCCCACTAAAATTCGGATTTTATAGTAAAATTTTTAACTTTCAGACTTTAATAAATAATCCCTTTATGTACTGTATAGTCTTTATATAGACAATGGAACAACTTAGATCCCTTTGGTTCATATGGGAGGATAAAATGATGTATGAGTTTGTCACGCATCTCTTTATTTTGTTGCGTGTCTTTTTATTTTGTTGCACAAAGGTAAACAAGCTGTGTGACAAGATTTTGCCTGCCGTCGGAATGTGGCAAATCTGTACATGTCGAGTCTTCACTATTTTCAGGAAAAGAGAATCAGAGGAAATGTGTTGTTCACTCTTTAAATAATAGAATTATTGTTTAAAATATCCTGCATTGCGAAAGATTTATGCTGCTGTCCATAGTTCTCCTACATTATAGAATGTTACACAGATAGGCATGCCAATTCCCAGAATTGGCTGGTAATCAGTTCATGTTTGAAGGGGAATAAAATGCATAACCAAGCTCAGAAGTCTCGAAAACCTCTACTGTTTTATTTTTCTTTGCAAAAATGCATTGCTGGGTAGTTTTCTAATATCATGGATATAGCACTGGTCATATGGGCAGACATAAAAATTTGTAGTAAACAGATGGCAAATGGCACCTGCAAAAACTGCTAAGTGTATGTTTTGTCCTTCACCATAATGTACTGCTAAGAAATTCGGATTAACTACATTGTGGCTTCTCGCCTTGCAAATGTTTTTTTGAAAACATATTCAATTAATTTCAATTAATTAGAATAAGTATCAGTAGATATACTCAATAATCTTTCATTTACCATTATCCAATTAATTTTCAAACGAAACATAACCATAGGAATAGAACTTTTCTTCCAAGAGGCGGCAATAGTCTGTTTAGCCGCTATAAAGATAAACTGTATCAATTTGCGATGATATTTGTCCGAAATTGTAATAGTTGTATTGAGTAAGGCTATCTTAGGATCTTTTCGGAGTCTAACTCCCATTATTGAATCTATTAGTGTGAATATTCTGGACCAAAATCTGAACGCCTGTCTGCACTGCCACCAAACATGTATCATAGTACCGTCCATTCCACAATTTCGGAAACAGAGTGGACAGCGGGATAGTATTTATGCAACTTGGTAGGAACCATGTACCATCTAGAGATCACCTTGTATAAAGTTTCCTGTGCCAGCGTATTTATGGAGGATTTGGCTGTATTCACCCACGTTTGTTGCCAGGAAGTGTCATCTATTATATTACCCAGATCCCGTTCCCAATGTGTAGTATATGTTGGAGGAGAGGTAATTGATGAATTTAAAATGTCCTTGTATAACATAGATATTATACCCCCACTACAAGGGAATTTAATACACATTTGTTCCCAAGCGGAAAAGGATAGGATATTAGCATACCCTTTAGTCACTTCATTCAGAAAGTGTTGAATCTGAATATATCAGAAGCATTCCACTCTTGGAGGATTACACTGTTCAACTATAGTGGACCATTTCTTGAGGCCTTGCAAGCCAAAAAACTGAGTTACATATAACATGTTGTGGGAGTACCACCAACGAAAATCATTATCCTGTAGACCTGGTCGAAAAACAGGGTTGCCAATAACAGGCATAGCCGGACAATGTGGCGATTTCAAAGGGGTTTTTAGTACAACCTGGTCCCATACAGCTAGCGCCATTTTTAATATTGGGGTGGAAGCGATGAGCCTCTCACATTTAGAAATCCATGGTAACACCGCAGGGTTAATCGGCTTGAGTTGCGCGACTTCTATTTGTGCCCATAATGGAAGGATAGGTCTATAGAAATGAATTAATGGCGCAATTTGCGCTGCTTGATAATAGAAAAAAATGTTAGGGACACTCAGGCCACCCCAGTTCCTGGGTAAAAAATAAGTTTTTTGGTCCAAACGTGATTTTTTCCCAGCCCAAATAAAATTCGCAGACTTTTGTTGTATTTTATGTAATTGCGACCTTGCAATTTCAATTGGCAAAACTCGGTAAAAGAACCATCTTAATTGCATTTATTCTGCCAAACCATGCTATATGTAATTTAGACCAGGCTACAAGAGACTTATTAATATCTATCCAGAGTGGAGGATAGTTAGCTTGATATAAACCTTCGAGGGTTGGAGTTATTTTCACCCCTAAGTAACTTATCTGTTTGTCTTTCCACTGCAAATCAAAATTAATCTTAAGGAATTTTTCTTGCGGTGAAGTAATATTTAAAGGAAGGGCTTCAGATTTAGTTGAATTAATCACCAGTCCAGATACCCGCCCGAAGTGATGGAGGATATTAAACAAATGTGGGAGAGATGAAAGCGGTTTCGTTAGTGTCATCAGTAAGTCATCAGCAAAGAGCATTTGTTTGTGAGTTTGGTGGGCTATTGTCATACCAGTAATTCTTGGGTCTTGTCTAATCAACATTGCTAGGGGTTCAATCACTAGAATAAATAAGAGTGGGGAAAGGGGGCACCCCTGTTTCGTCCCCCTGTAGAGGGTAATCTTATCAGAAGCAAAAGGACCCCATTTAAGAAAGGCTTGCAGAGTGTTATATAGTGCCTGAATCGATGAAATAAACTTATCCCCAAAGTTCCATTTCCGCAAGATATAATATAAATATTCCCAGGAGACTGAATCAAACGCCTTTTGAATATCTAGCGCTAATATTACTGCTGAGGTTCTGGAGGAGTTAAGGGTGTATAACAATTGTAACAGGCGTCTAATGTTATCTCCGCCATCTCTATTAGAGACAAATCCTACTTGGTCTGGGTGGATTAGGGTAGCTAAGAATGAGTTCAGGCGCATAGCCAGTATTTTCCCTAGAATTTTGACATCATTGTTTAATATGGAAATGGGACGATAGTTGCCACAATCTAACGAGTCTTTATTAGGTTTGGGAATCAAAGCAATCCATGCCAATATAGAGTCCAAGTGTAGTTTACCTCCTTGCATTAAGTTATTAAATAAATTTGTAAGATGTGGAGCCAATATCGGGGCAAATTTTTTATAGTACAAAATTGAAAAGCCGTCTGGTCCTGGGGTTTTAGAGTTGGGGAGTAATTTAATTGCCAATAAAGTTTCTTCCACAGTAATATTATTGTCCATTAATAGGCGTTGTTCAGGAGTCAAGGTAGGTAATTTTACTGTAGCAAATAAATTATCTGCATGCGGCACATTAAAAGTAGATGGATCCTGATAGATTTTGGAGTAGAAAGCAACAAACTCTTGTAAGATTGTTTTCGGGTTGCCAGTAATCGAACCAGATTTGGTTCGAATTTTATATAATGGAGAATGTGGAGTCGTTACTGAGTGTAAGGTGCGAGCTAGGGGAGTATCTGGTTTATTCCCTTTGCGATAACGTCTATTAACCTGCCATTGACGCACATTTTCAATATCCTGCGTATAAAGCAGGTCCAATTCCCTTTTAACATCTAAAATAGTAGTTTGCAACCTAGGAGAGACTTTACTTTTATTTTGCTTCTCCAAGATTAATAATTTATTTTCCAATTCCTTTATTCTAGCTTGCTTTTGTTTTTTGCGAGCTGTAGCCATACTTATAATGTCACCCCGCAATACAGATTTATGGGCTTCCCATAATGTGATTGGAGAAGACACTGTACCCTGATTCAATGTAAAATATTGCTGGATGTTACCTTCAATTTGGGACCGCAACTGAGGCGTAGCTAATAAAGCATTGTTCAGTCTCCATCGAAATTCTGTAGGTTTGCTTATCAGTGATGTTAAATCCACTAGTACTATAGAATGATCTGACCATGCAATTGGTACAATTTTAGCGGAGGTTATATTTGGCAATAACGTTTGCGCCACAAAGATATGGTCTATATGGAAATAAATTTTGTGTGGATTAGAAAAATAAGTATAATCTTTAGTTGTAGGCCAACGCTCTCCCCAAGCGTCTATTACCAATAACATGTGGAGTATAGTTTGTATCTTTGTAGCACAAACCGTGTCTGCCACTGAATGTGAAGGATCCTTAAATGTTTTATCCAATTTAGCCTGCAAGCAAATATTAGAATCTCCACCCATTATCAATTGACCTTTACGAAATGATGTGATTATTCCTTGTAACTCCTCAAAAAAACAATCTTGCCCAGTATTCGGGGCATAATAGTTAAGCAAAGTCACCTCAGTGTCCTGCATTTCACCAACAAGCAGTACATATCTACCGTGCGGATCTTTTTTCAATGTTTGAAGCTTAAATTGGAGGCCCTTACTAAAACAGATTGCCACACCATTTTTTTTTTTGCAGAATTTGCTGCCAAATAATAGTGAGGAAAGTACGAAGATAAGTAAGCTGGGGTTGAGTCTAGTCTGCATGAAAGGAACGATAGTACTTAAAAGCCTTTGAACGTTTGTGTGGAGAATTGAAACCTTGTACATTGTGGGATATAACTCTCAAGTTAGCCATAACAACAGGGCGGTATAGTATATCAATAAGCATGGCTGTAGCTGGTTGGCAGTTTCACTGAAAAGAGCATAGATAAAGCGGACACGGTTTCTGATCAAATAAAAGAAAAGAGTTGCAAAACAATTAACTAAGAATATAATTAAATAAGTAAACTGAAGTTGTAAAACAGATTATAATACACACGTCACAGTAACGTGACGTTCCATAGATGAATCCTGTTGTGAGTGGATCAACAGGTTGGTCTTCGGAGCCCTTCAAGCTATTATCGTAACAATATTGTACTCATAATTGACAATGTCAACAGCATTTTATACAAACAACGTAGCTAGTGAAGAACCTAAAAAGCACATATAACGAGCATAGACATTTTAATTATTATCAGCAATGTTACCAATGTCCAGGATGTATAGATCTCCCTCACGAGGTGACGCTGAGGTGGTAGAACGTTGCTTAAGATGTAGTTGTTGTAACAGTGCAGTAGCTTCATCCAAGTCGGCTGTGGAATACTGCTTGCCTTGGTGTAGGAAATGTAGTCGAAAGGGGAAGGCCCATCTATTCTTTATATTATACTGTTGTAGAACCGCCGTAATAGGTTTGAAAGAACGCCGTTTGGCAATTGTAGCCAGAGCTATATCAGCAAAGAGTTGCAGTGGATGACCTTCATATTCCAAGTGATTGGACTGTCGTGCCGCTTGCATTATTGATTCTTTGGCAGTGTAGTAGTGAAGCTTCAAAATCACATCTCTGGGGTTGCCCTCTTGAGGTGGTCGTCCTAATGCTCTATGAACTCTGTCCATTTCGAGTTTGGACGTTGGGAGATGTGGAACAAGCAAGGAAAAGAATTCAGTAATATCAGATTCCAAATTTTTATAAGATTCCGGAAGGCCTCTGATTCGAATGTTACCACAACGTGATCTATTTTCCATGTCCTCCATCTTGTCTTGAAGCTCTTGTAGCTGATAACGAAGAGAATCAATATCCGTCTCATGACCCTCTAGCACTGTTGTAGTATCATCCAATCTGTGTTCCAGGGTATCTGTTCTTTTACTGATTTCTTTGATTTCTTTTGACAAAGAAGCAGTAATCTTTTTTGTAGATATATCAAGTTCAGTACGCAGCATTATTTTAAATTGTTCCATCAGTGAGGCATCCCTTGAATGGATTTTTGTAGAGTGAGAATGCAATGCGGCTTGGTCAATAGAATCTTCTGGTTAAGACCAGTTGACTGCACAGCCAGTTTCCTTGGCTAGATATGCATCCAAATTTTTGGTCTTGTCTTTTGGCGTGGCCTTTTATGGGGGAGGGGGGGCTTTCCCAATTTTCCCCATAATGCTGAAACTGCAATTCACCAACACCACTATAAAATGTCAAACATGCAATAGTAAATTATGGTAGTATCTTGACTCCGAAGATTGCACCTTGATCTTTAATACAAAACCATGGTGGCAGTTAACCTCTTAGAACTGCTCAGGGAAACAGTGGCAGGGTAGCATATAAGAAAGTTCCCATGAGACGGAGCAGCCAGAACAAGCACAGGATTAATGGAGGAGGGAGCGGAGTCAGTAACAATGTGAAGGCAGAAGTAATTATAGCCCAAATAGCGTAATAGCAAGGTAAAAGTCCCCTTCTACAATGGTGTCACAGTTTATAGGCGTACGCTCCGGGCAGAGAGAGGGCAAGACACAATAGTCCAAATCAGTCAGGGGAGTACAAAGTGCGTAGGCCACAATGGCGCACTCCAAACACGCAGCACCACAGCGCCGGATAAGCAGTCCCCCTTAGTGATGGGCGAATTTGCGCCGTTTCGCTTCGCCGAAAAATTCATGAATTTCGCGCGAAATTCGCGAAACGGCGAAAAATTCACGAAACGGCGTTTTTGACGCCGGCGCCCGTTTTTGACGCCGGCGAATTTTTGACGCGAATTTTCGCGAATTTATTCGCTGACGGCGAATCGCGCAAATTCGCCGCGAATTCGCGCCTGGCGAATAAATTCGCCCATCACTAGTCCCCCTGCGGCAACACCCGTAATGCTCAATATGCAAGCTTTCTCACCTGCCGACTATCCGATGCAGTGTAGTTGGAGACACGCACCGCATACCATCCAGGGAAGGTCACTATAGGCCTCAATGGCGTCGCCGAGCAAAGCAGTCCAGAAAAAAGGTAGTTGCCACTGCTATCCGGGTGCAGCAGACATAGATAGTACTCCGGAGGGTTATTTGCTGCAATTTCCAACGTCTCTGATAAGTATGCACTCACTTTGTGAAGAGCTGTGTGTGGAGCCCAAGTAGATGCGACTGCTCCCGCTCACGGCTAACTCCGCCCTCCCAGTGTTCATGTTCATCAAATACCCTACATTCAAGCACGGCTGCATGGGTGGAATTGGGTGCAGCAGTCTCATATATTACATAGAGCTAGGGTTGCCACATCATTCCTGTGCCAGTTTAGTCAATAAAATAACCATTAGTCTCATTAGGAACTATATTTTATCCTTTAACATAACCAAGTGCTACAACAAATATTGTCCAGCACCCTTCATGGGTTCCACAGTAATTAAACAAATCGTAGATCGGTACGGTCCAACTCCTGCTACAAATTCTCTTTTGACCTGTGTGCTGTTGACCATTAATAATTAATGGCCCAGGTGCATCTCGCCCGGGACCTCTCATTTCAATTATGGAGTCGGCACGATTTGTTTAGACTCCCCACACAGGAAACACATATATATTTTTAGTCAGCATACAGTGAGTCTTACCCCATATGCTGTGACCCAGGTGCCGCTGCCCCGAGTCTGTCACTAGGAGGAACGTCACCAATACATCAATCGTTGGAGCAGCGCACTCCTGGGTCTTTCCAAGAAATTGCATGTTCCAGATCACAGGTAAAAAGTAATGTTCTTTATTTTAACATCCAATTAATTACAAGTAGCGTCTGAGGTCTGACGCGTTTCGTGTTGCACACTTCCTCGGAGACCTCTAACATAACCAAAGCCAACTATTTCAGTTCAGTTGAGTTAAGCCCAATAGCTAGGGATGGGCAATTTTACCCGTTTGGTTTCGGCAAAATTTTGCTGCAGGCGTCAAAAAAATTGTCGTTTTTTTTGACAAGCGTCTTTTTTTTTTTTGACGCACAATGCCATACAAGTCTATGGCCGTCATTTCCGCGGCAAAACAAGGCGAAAAAATTCACCCACCCCTACCAGTAGCCTGTACATGGCAAAGAATCACTTAAGCATAACTAAACAATATAAATAAATAGCAAACAAACACTTATAAATGTTACATCGTTAATTTAAAATGCGTGTACACTTTGCTTTTAATTATGTAGAAGAATTAGATAGAGACTTGGGCATCCTGGCACAGATTTATAATGTTTTGACATGATCTCTGAATATATTTAATAAATAAAAAATGTTATCCATCTATCAACTAAATTTTGGTGAACGGTATAAACTTGAGCAGTCATCTGATCTATTTAGTTTCATTGCCAATTTTGTTTAGTATGAGAAAAAGCTGTGGAAAATGTAGAAAAAGAGGCCATTAATAGAACAAAGGCAGAATATGATAAATTAAGAGAGCAGGTGTTAATTTTTCATTTTGACAGATTATCATCTGTCAAAGGCAGTGAAGATGCCTCTTGTACATAAAGCAAGGGAGACTGTTCATTGTAACACAGTCTTATGTTTTTTTCCATGAATTAGTCAGTGGACAGCAAAATGATAAAAAATTCATGGCAATCAATAATTTACATCCTAAAAGATAAATAATGAACTAAATCCTGCCATTAAATTGCCTCAGCATTTTCTTAATCCCTGAGGTGATAAATCTGATTTTGCAGCAACATTTAGCAGAAATTGAATTTCTTTTGGCTGCTAGTTTGTTAAGAATAGACTTACTATATGATGAAATTGTCTTTGGCTTAACATTATCATTTTAAATAGGGCTTTATGAGGATACTAATATTAATTAAAATGAAAATCTCATCTAATTGAAAAAGTGAATGTAAAGTAATCTTACAGCATATAGGAAAATACATGCCATAATGTATAGGTTTATTCTTAGCAATATCTTTTTACTGTAGAAATATTTTGGAATTTATAAGGGTAATTTATCACCTGCAGGACAGAATGGAAAGTGCAAATAACGATCACAATCCACCATGATTTTTAGCACTCTGCTTCCCGTCTTTCAGGTTGCAGAATTACCACATTTGTCATGTGAATACAGTGCTGCTGCATTTGGCAGTGTTGTATTCATTCAGGCAGAGGGAGTTGCACAATTTAGCGAGCTCCAGCTGGTCACATTCGGGTGCTTCCTATTAGCAGGCAGTATCAATAACTGCTACTGACTCACTCCAAGTCATGACATGCCATGGCAAAATTGATACCATCCTCATTCTGCAAATAGTAGGCAAAACTTGTGCCTGATTCATGAAAACAAGCATGGTAAAGGTGTGCATTTTATCACTCCATTCCTCCTTAGGATGGGTCAATACTGATGCTGGAATTTTCATCAATTTAATATCTAATTAGATGGTTCATTGATACCAGGAAGGAACTTTTTTGCATGTAAGGCATCTTTAATGGCAAACACTATGTTTTTAAGAGTTAACAAGAAAAAATAAAATTGTTAATAGTATTGTTGAAAAATAGGAAACACATCAATGTTGCAAATTAATACATTCACAAGGGGAGGCCCATTTACTGTAATATTAACCAAAAAGAAAAACAGCTATGCATTCAGATCCATAAAATGAAACATCTAAAAAATGTTTCTATCTTTTAGATCACATCACTCAACGATTTGATAGAATAGCTTTTATAGTATAGAATTTGGCAAATAACTAAACAAAAACAGATTTGTGGTGAGAATTGCTAAATGGTGCCACTTCTTTCCCTCCCAAAAAACACAGCATAAAAATCGAAAAAAAAGGTACTGAATAACAAGAGCCAAGTTAATCCCTTATGTGTTCCACCAATATTACAATAAGCTTATTGTTGGCCCTTTGGACTACAGAAAATTTATGGAAATAGAGGATAGGAAAAAGATTAGTCTGCTTCAGTTTTCCACATCTACAAATGAATTAAACTGGGTATTGTAAGTAAATTAATCACCTTGCATGGTCCTATGTGTTAGATCTATCCAAAGCAATATTCTAATAACTTTTAAGTTGTCTACTAATGATATATTTTTATTTCTATAACAGTTCAGTTGTATAATCTTCAGGCTTTGCATGTAAATCTTTTTTTTTAAATAACATAATATTGGTTTTAAAGAAGAAAATAATGATTTACCAGTTTCAAACTCATTAATATATGTTTTTTTGAGAAGGACTAGATGGTATCTGCAGCAAGGAATAGGTAGTAATAGTCTTGGATAACAAATGGAAGCACTGACAATTTTTAAAACACTGGTTTTGCACTTTTGATAGCTCATAGTACAAGTTGATCCAGGAAATAGTTTGACTGCCATTTTGGAGTCAGGAAGGATTTTTTCCCCTCTCTGAGGCAAATTGAAAAGGCTTCAAATGTTTTTTTTCCCTTCCTCTGGGTCAACTCGCAGTTGGCAGGTTAAAATAGAGTTAAAGGTTGAGCTTTATGGATGTGTGTTTCAACCTAATTTACTATGTTACTATGTTAATTACCAGTATAATTTGAATTCCAATTACAGTGAACATATTGGATTAAAAATGCCTTACTTTTGGAATCAAGGAACAGCACTCATTTTGTAAAATGTAATTTTAGTATGAATTATTATTATTTTACAACAATTTATTTTATGCTTTTCTTGTTTTTTGACAACCTCTGTATATTTCTCTAGACTTTAATCAGACATTGAATAGTATAGTTAGGAGATCCTCACCATTATCTCATAGTCATGAAATAATGTATGTATGAATGTATGTATATATTTATGACTTTATTTGTAAAGTGCTGTTAAAGAGCCACAGCACCATACAATGCATAAAAGTACAATATATAAACATACACCCTGTCTCCTTGTTATGAAATAACAAGGTATAGGTATAGGAATATGATAGCAAGTGTGTTTTAACAATTTTTTAAACCTTTGAACCTGGCAATAGGTAGAACTATTAATAAATGATTTATAAAAACCAGCACAAAATGCTGAAATAGAAAATAAAGATTTAATTCAATTACCGGTGTAAAATGCAAACAATATAGTGTTTGCAACAAGTAATTGAACTTCCACTATTTTAAGTTTTCATGCACTTTCTCTCAGTCTTGACTTCATTTAGAACCTGAGGAACTTACTAGAGTTGATGAATACCTAATAATAACAGTGGAGATTTCCAGGACATTTAATGCCACTGTAATCTTTTCTGAAATTAAACTCGGGTCATTAAATAGTTGCTAAATAGTGAATGATTATTAATCAATGATTTAATTTGCTTCAGCTATTAATATGATACACTTGTTTCTATTAGACCTATTAATCACTTTTTCATTTGAATGAGGAGAAGTTGCTCATGCATGCAGTTTGGATTGAAGTGATTTTAATAAATGTAATTTGGTATTGATAATATTCTATACCGTGCATAATTGCATTCAATAAAACAAGTTATACGAGTCAAGAAAATGGTTATATATTTATAGTTACATACTAGATATTTTTGTATTATATTATTATGTTGAAAAAGGACATATAACCGTTAAGCTCAACTTTTGGCTAAAGTCAATCTTGCATATTTTTTAGCAGATCCACAGGAAGGTGAAAAAAGATCAGATGTGGTGTCCAATTTGGCTCAGAATGAGAAAAGAAATGACTTCCTGGCTTTATTCAGGTCAGTCCTTGGATCAACTTTAAACGGTGTAAATTTCAATAATACAATTTAACAAGTGTCACTGAAGAAAACCCTTAGAATGAAATCTCCTTAATTCCAAAAGACAAAAGGCCATCCCATTAGTAGGAATAATCAATTTGTGAAAAAGGTATAACATATATCATATGGTTCCCTTATACATAGTGATCATATCTCCCTTAAACTACCTATTTTCCACTATAAACAATCACAACTTGCCCACTTACTGCACAACTGACACTTTCCATGCCCTTTCCTAGCTTAGTCACTCTACTAAGCTTTATTTTTCAATAAAGTTCCCTTTTTGCACTCCATATTCCAGAAGGGGCCTTACCAAGGCTTTGTAAAGGAGAAGAACTGCCCGCTCCAGTATGAACAAAATGGTGAATTAAAAGTTTGGCTTGCAAGGTTAAAGTACAAATGTATAGTTAACCCCAATTATAAACGCAGAAGAGGTTATAATAATCGATTAATAATAACCTTGGGTGAAGTCTTTTCTTCTTTCCTTCAAGTTTTGGTTATCTTAAGGCAGGAATGTTAGAATGTAACCTTGAACAACTGTGCAGCTCACTTGCTGTTGATAATTTTACAATTAAATCTATATTCTCTGTTTTAAGAGCTCTTTGAATCCAATCTTTCCCCTCCACCACTCGTGAAAGGGTACATAATCCCCCCACTTGAGGTATTCTTTGAATGTCACCCTTGACTTCTTGGTTGTCTTTCTTCACATCGCTGCCTGTTTGTGGATGTGCTGTATTGATCCAAGCTTCATTTTCCTTCTAGCCCATTTGCCCAGAAATTAGAATTCCCAGGGGTTCACAAGCTCTACTGTTGTCAACCATGTATTTATCAATAAAGCTAAATATAATCTGATTTAATGCTGTGTTGTGTAGTCATTTGTACACATAGCAAGGAAACAAGAGAACTGAGCTTTGAGCTTGCATCATCTTCCATGAATGGTTACCGTTTTTAGACAGGACAATATCTTGCTGTTAAATGACAACCAATTAAGGATGTTAGTAGCGTAAGTGCATAACCTTAGATCTGTAGATGCTGAATTTCATTTACCACTAAGCTGCCCAGACTGCCTTAAGCTCCCCATAGACGCGACGATTCTTCTTGCCGAACGACCGATTTTAGGGAAGCCCGACCAATCCTTCGAAATTATCGTGCGGTTAGTGGTATTCAAACGATCGCACATCTTACGATTTTTCGTCCGACATCTGTCGGGAAATTGATCGGCCAGGTCAAAAAATCTTTTTCGGTCCCAGTGCAATGTATCTATGTTTGCAGGGCCAAGCAGGCAGCACCCCTTTGTTTTCCTGGCAAATTGGTCTTTTTAGTTGATGGTAAATTCGTACGATCGTATGATCGTTCTGAGAAGATCGTGGTCTCACGATCAGGATCTGATCTTTTAAAAATCTCAACATCTATGGCCAGCTTTAGTGTGAAGATCCTCCAGCAAGGATGAAAAATGTTTAATTGTAACTGACTGTGCTTTTTTTAAACAATGTTGCATTATTTTCCATAATTTTATAACATTGATCAATGTGCCCACTAAGGGGTAGATTCACTAATGGTAAATTTTTGCCAGTGTCAGTTTTGCACAGCTTGTACCAGTTCGCCAGGCCCAATTGCCCTACAACTACGTGATTCGCTAATATGTGGAGTTTTGTCCTGGGTGCCGAACGCTGGCAACTTTTCACTAGCGTTGCTTTGGCAGGGCAAGCATTTCTTACAGAAGATGCACTTGCGTTCCTGTGTATAGCGAAAATCTGCTAGTAATTATGCACTTAGGTCAATTTGCATAGGGCGGGCTATTTAAAGTTCTATGGAGGTTTTTATTATAAATGTTGGTGCAAATGCTTGAAGTTACCACTTTTTATTACAAATGTCTAGGGAACCTTAATAAAGACAAGAGAGTTAATATAATGCCCTACACATGAGCCCACTGGAAAATAAATGTTCCATATGTTATGAAATGTCTGGAGAACACCACTTACCCAAAAAAAGTTTGTTAGGACTATTGCGGGCAATTCCACTTAAAAAAAGGCAAAGTCACCAGCGTTTTTTGAACTTTAATGCATTTTCGGCACACAGTATATGATGTAAGTGACAGAAGATTGAGGAGATCTAGCTTCTTTTAAGCACTTTGTCTGGTCATCAGAGCGTAAAGTCGCAGTCTCTTTCACTAGCGAATTGATGCCTGCACCTGTTAGTTAATAGGCAATGTCCCTAGGTAGTGAATCTACCCCTAGAAGTCTTGTGCAGGACATCAGTTTGAGGCTATGCAGATGAAAATATTGCATCTGGTTGTTTAAATGCTGGGTATCATGCAGGCATGTCATTCTCTCATTGTAACTGTAAATTGGGTTGCATTAAGTTCAACCCCTCCAAATAAAACCCAGAGTCCATACATACACACACTCACACCAACCCCTCCATACACTTTACAAAACACAAGTGAAGGCGAATAATAATTTGCAGGCAGGTAAAGAAAATTCTTCTATAGACCACATGACAATATATGATTAAAATATTCATGGAGCAATTAAAAAAAATTGTAATAACGCAAGGGCTTCAATGAAGGAGGATAGAATAAGTCAAGATGGTTTACTATAGTTTATGCATAAGCTTATGTTTGCAACATTGCTATTGGAGGAGAGTATTTGTTTGCAGGTTTTCTCCAGGAGGGATGAAGTCTATCTGAGACTTTGTCAGGTTTAAACCAAACAGCGATTCAATAATAATAATCCTGCCTGGTAAGACACATACTGTATCTCAAGTCTCTTTTAATGAATGTCAAAAAGAAGTTCTGCAGAAAACACAGGGAAGCCAGCAAGAGTTGATTAAATTAGTGCTCCAAGTTAAATTAAAAAGGCAAATGCTAACATTTCTAGTTGTCTGTACAGGTTCTGGGAGTATGGAATTCTACCATTCAGCTTGTCATGCAGTTATCTCTCATCTTCCATAAATTATTACTATTTGTTTATTATTGAAATTTTGCATTGATTTATGTAGATGCCTGGTAATGAAACACATTTTTTGTCAATGTGACCTGACAGAAGAAAAGTCTTAAGGATGAAAACATTTCCATAGTACACTGTGTTTATCATGTTAACATCGCTTTTTAGTCAACATATTCTAAAACATAAATTGCAGTTCTGCAGGGCTTTAATCGACTCCAAGCTCTGACATAGTTAATATAATACTGAACAGAACAGTGAGTCAGCCTTAGAGAGGAAAATATGATTTTACATAGTATGAAAAACATCTTTGCTCTAGACTAGCATGCTGTAAAAAGACCCATCTGTTTAAAGCTTAAAAAAGTCTTTATGTGCATGAATACACATTTAATAAATAAAAATGATTGTTCATTGGTTTGCTGGCATATGTCAAACTGACATTTATACTGCATCCATTGAAATGTCACTTCATTTGAGCAAAATCATTCTTATATATAAAAAATACAAATGTATTGCTGATGAAAGAACATTTATGCTTCTGTAATAAAGACACTGATGGCATTTGACAAGTTGAAGTTAAATAGCAAGTTAACAACAAAAAAAAAACATAAAAAGGAAAGTTGAACATAATAGGGCTTTACCTACTGTATGCTAAGGGGGTGACAATTTGTAAGTGCAAAAATGTCAGTATTTCTGGTTCTTTTAAACAATTAATCATCCCCTGAGATTAGAACAAATGAGGTTCCCTTTTACAGTACAGAAAACACTAAAAAAACTGAATTGGTGAAATTCTGGAAAATGTGTTGAACGTCTTTTTACAAATAAGAAATACAGCGTCCTGGCTTTCATACCTATCATACAATGTTGATCCAGGACCGTTTGCCCACTAACTTGCTCATTATTGTACTGCAACATACAAGATGCAAATGCTTTTTAAATGAGCACCAAGGGGCAGATAGTAAATTAGAATTTGAATTTTTGAGTGTCAAACTTCACACATTCAAATTTTAATCCCCCTATTCTATGTAATGTAATGATTTATCACACTGTGACAATGGAAAGAGTCCTAATTCAAATATTCCACCTAAAACCTGCTGAGTTCATGTACAAGTCAATGGCAGAGGTCCCTTGAGCCATTTGGAGATGATAATAGCCTTCCTGACATACTGAAAAACACAATTCGTACTAAAACAATTATGAAACGAAACTCTCGGGTCGGAACTATTCAATCGAATTTGAGACATTCAAATTTTTTCTTAAATAACCTCCCAGTCGAATTGTGAGTATATTAGAATTAAAAAAAAAATCACATGAATTCACCACATCATTACCTAACAGAAAAGTTACCAAAATACTCCATTGTCAAAGTTACTCTCCCAATTCAAAGTTTCTCTATTATGCCAAATTTCTATTTATGAAATAAGCCCTCATCTTAATATGAGACTGGCAATTGATGTATGATCACATTATATGGACTAACATGTTATATCATGTAATACCTTACCTTACATACAGTATGTAGGAGTTTATTTTTCCTCTTTACTTGCCTTTTATATGGTTCCAACCTATTTTGCACTGCTTTTACAGAAAATTATCATTCACATAAGACCCTGCCCCAGTGAAACTTGCAAAGTTAACTGTCAATTACCATTTACCAAGAATGTTTTCTTATATTTCCTTTAGAAGCAATTTTATATATATATGGTTGGTCCTTTTCATGTTATATTGTATTTAGAACCTACAGTTATCACTACTATTGAATATATATTTAAAGATGTGAAGCGCTATAGTAAATTGAGTGCACTGTTCTCTAACTATAGGCTTCACTCCCAATACTGTGCTCTGGATGAGACCTTAATTCTTAGAGAGTAAGCCCTCACAAACGGTGTGGAGGCAGGGTGTAGTATAACTGTAACTTTGTGCAATAATTGGGTGCCAGTGCCTACTCACTGATCCGAAGAGGCTGTAGTCACACCTCTGTGCTGTCCACACTTGCTGTTGTAATCTCGCCACTCATGAATTGGTCCTCCCTCCTCAGCCCTGTTTGGGGGAGGTGGGGGCTTCATTACACCATGCAGGGTCTGAACAGAGTTAGCAGCACCCTCAGTAGCCCCAGGATCCCAATGTGCTGCACAGTCCAGACTCCTTTCCATGCCTGTTCAAAGAAGCACAAGTAGCAACTGAAGAATCTGAAGCCACGTCCTAGTAACGATCGGTTGTTATGTGACATCACTTCCGGAAATGACGTCACAACCTGGTAGTTTGGACCCGAAGACCAGGAAGAGGAGCATGGCAGCATGAGTTCTTCCCTAGCAGAGCAGACGCAGGAGCGTTTGTTTTGCTTAAGATGTCCTGAAGCGCAGCCATTCGCGTCTGACTTGAGTATAAATCGAGGTAGACATTTCCAGCACATTTTGGGTGCTGAAAAACTTGGCTTATACTCAAGTATATACGTACATACAGATCATACATCAACAGTGGATAGGCATATACTCCCAGCACCTTTGGTCAGAATCAGTCCCAGCAGGGATGAGAACATGTACACAGCAGCTGCATTTCAGCATTTTCCCTAAGTGGAACCTGAGGGGAAACTCACATCCCTAGGTCTTTACACTTGGGGGCAGATTTTCTAATGGGCTAATTGACTTATGCTGGCGAAAATTCACCAGTGTGACGTCATTCAGGCACTTCGCAGGCATAACTTCGCTATTGAAAGTGACAGACGCTAGTGATCATTTGCACTCTATCACCAGCCGAATTTTTGCTCTGGAGAATGGACGTATCTCCGCAAATTCACTAAGGCAAAGTGCAATGGAGTGCATAGAACTTCCTCAATTTTTGGTGGAAAAAAACCCACTGGCGTCTTTTCCTTTTTTCAGAGTGATAGACTGCAAAGGTCCGTAACCTGGGTAACCAGGTTCCCGCCTACATTTTCTAACATATGGAACATAAACTATACAGTGGGCTCATGTGTAGGGCATTATAACAACTCTATTTCCTTTATTAAGGTCCCCTGGACCTTAATGATCGGTTGTTATGTGACATCACTTCCGGAAATGACGTCACAACCCGGTAGTTTGGACCCGAAGACCAGGAAGAGGAGCACAGCAGCATGAGTTCTTCCCTAGCAGAGCACACGCAGGAGCGTGTGTTTTGCTTAAGATGTCCTGAAACGCAGCCATTCCTGTGGCTTCTTTGTTCTGCATGCCCTTTTCACCCCCTCTGCAGATACTGTATTTTTTGGATATAATTAATCATCATGGACATTTGACCAGCACACAGGCGTTTCTCTCTTTATCGTTGTGCACCAGATTTTTTTTTTTCTCTCTCTCTCTCTCTCTCTCTCTCTCTCTCTCTCTCTCTCTCTCTCTCTCTCTCTCTCTCTCTCTCTCTCTCTCTCTCTCTCTCTCTCTCTCTCTCTCTCTCTCTCTCTCTCACTCACGATATGGACATTATATATACAGTATATCTATATATATATATATATATATATATATATATATATATATATATATATATATATCTATATCTATATCTATATCTATATCTCTATATCTATATCTATATCTATATCTATATCTATATCTATATCTATATCTATATCTATATCTATATGACATCCTGTACTTTTAAAACTTGAATAGAGAAATGGTAGATGATTTTGTTTGCTTTAGAACTACAAGCATTTAGTTGTGCTACTTGGGAAATTATACACCACATGGCCTCAAAAATCCTGCCAAAGCACAGGAATGAAATGTCACAGAAGGCTATCTCATCAAAAGTGCAATTGCAGTGATCAGTGCCAGGGCAGATTTGGTAATACACCAAATTAAATCCATAAAAGTAGACCTGGCTTGTTGCTTCTATTGCACTTGCCAGCTGTTTGCAGTTTATTTTATAAATTTGTTTAGCAAAATTTATGGAAGAGACATCTAAAGAAAGAAATTAATTAACAAAAAAATATGAATATTATGAGCAATGATATCTATTTCAGAATGCTGACTTTTGTTTAAATTCATGCAAATTTAATTTCTCCTACAGTTAACTATAAAGCATGAGAAAATTATTCTGTTAATTTGACTTATAAAGTATGCAGTGTATTAGTTTAAAGTCTAAAATCCCTGTTTTTTTACAGAGCCAAAATATTTTAATTTGGTTTTGTCAAATAATGTGAACAAAAGATAAATCAGATATTAAGCTAAATATAAAGCAAATTCTGATCAATCTCTCTCTCTGTTATGATACAATATTTTCCCCCATCTTTTGACTCCTTACATAGCCAGCTAAATGATTTTAGGGTCTAACATTGCATTTATTGTCAGATATAAATGTTAACCACTTTAAAATACTAAAAATGATTTTGCCTGTGGGTAACTGCTAGCATTGAGTGACAAAAGCAATGTATCATATTTTCAGAGATAATATAGTGACAGAAGCATTGAAGGTGGAATTCCCTGCAAACAGTTTTTTTTTAAAAAAGTAAACATTTTAGTCATAAAATGAAACAGGGCATAATATATATCTTCCTTTGGGCTTCTCTACTACCATTTGCCAGGTTTGCCTATAATAATGCTTTTCTTTCCTCTATAAAGCAATCTCCATTTTATGCAAAATATGGACTCAATCCTGCTGTGCTTATCTGTTAGTTATATATATGGTAAAAAAACAATTTTAAATATTTACAAACTCTTGCTTGCATTGCCACATTTTAAATGACAATAAGCTTTATTACCTTTCCTCGCAAATCTTGTGAATTTTATAGTTTAATATATGCTCTAATTTAAATTGAATATTATTTAATAAACAGTATGTTATATATTTATATATTCTATATAATAATTCTACAATTATTGGTGTGTAGACAATAGTAAAATGTGTCATTTTTTAAATCTTTTTTCAAAATTATCAGTTAATATTAGGCATTTATAGAGGGGTGGTCAGATAAGAAGTGACTTTGCACGTTGCACTCTTGGTGGTCAATTACATTATGTCCACTAGAGGGTAGAAAAAGACAAGTGTGGCGATGATTCAGAAAAGGAAAACAATAAGCGGCACATTTACTATTGGTCGAATATCGAGGGTTAATTAACCCTCGATATTCGACCCTCGAAGTAAAATCCTTCGAATATCGAAGTCGAAGGATTTACTGCAAATGCTTCGATCGAACGATCGAAGGAAAAATCGTTTGGATGATTAAATCTTTAGAAAACTTATGGGGAAGGTCCCCATAGGCTAACACTGGTGCTCGGTAGGTTTTAGGTGGCGAAGTAGGTAGTCAAAGTTTTTTTTAAAGAGACAGTACTTCGAATATCGAATGGTCGAATAGTCAAATGATTTTTAGTTTGAATCGTTCGATTCGAAGTCAAAGTCGTAGTCGAAGTAGCCAATTCGATGGTCGAAGTAACCAAAAAAAACTTCGAAATTCGAAGTATTTTTCATTCTAATCCTTCACTCGAGTAAATGTTAAAATAAATGCATGTTACTTGCAACCCATTTATGTTGTCAGATAGTCTCCACATTGTATACAAGCTTCAGTTTAATAGACTATTTTCTTAATAAGAATAACTTAGAATGTGTAATAAATCACATTGCTCTCAATTATAATACAAGTCCTTTGAGATTGATCTCTGTTGAATGTTACTTTGCAATGAAAGTTATGTTGAAATACAAGTAGGAAGCAGATATGCTGACATAAATACAAATAAACACTGGTCAAATGTTGACCGCTTGAGAATTGTTCAGATCTGAAACAGATCACCTACTGATGAAGTGCATAATTGCAGAAATGAAAATGAATAATATCAGCAATTACAACACCTTTCTTTTAGGAAAATCCTCTAATGAGACATAAGCTCTGATGAACCACATATGAATTTTATGAATGCATCTGCTAGAAAACTAATGAAAAGGTAATGGAAATACCAGTTGCCATATGTTTTGTACTAAGACAGAGAAACGATTTTCAACGATCATTTGCATAATGTGTGAGGGGCAGGAAACTTTTATATGTTTGTGAAATATAGGAAAATATTTTATTGACAGCCAGCAACATATTACATGTATATTTTATTTGAGCTATATATAGCTTGGGTTTTCATCTTGCATCTAGTTCACATATTAGGAACATACTGTATGCATATGAAACTAGAATTTTAAAGGGAAATATGCATCAGACACTTAGTGGCACATTTACTAAGGGTCGAATATCGAGGGTTAATAAACCCTCAAATTCGACCCGCGAAAGTGAAATCCTACAAATTCGAATATCGAATTCTAAGGATTTGCCGCAAATCCGATGATCGATTGATCGAAGGATTTTCCTACGATCAAAAACTGATGGAGAAGGTCCCCATAGGCTAACATTGTACCTCGGTAGGTTTAAACTGCCGAAGTATGTAGTCGAAGTTTTTTGTAAAGAGACAGTACCTCGACTATCAAATGGTCGAATAGTCGAACGATTTTTAGTTCGAATCGAAGTAGTAGCCTATTCAATGGTCGAAGTACCCAAAGAAATACTTCGAAATTCAATGTTTCTTTTAATTCGAATCCTTCACTCGAGCTTAGTAAATGTGCCCCTTACTGATCATTTAGTAATGTTGTAATGCAAGTGCAGTTGCACTAAATGACAAATAATCATGCATCTGTTCATGGCTAATGTTGAGCGAATAAGTTTGCTTCACTGGAAAATTTGTGAAATGTGCAAAACTGTGAAAAATTTGCATTGAAGACAACAGAAGACAAAATTATTTTTAGGCACAATTTTTTTAGCCCGCGACAATTTTTCTCACTCCAAATGTATTAAAGTCAATGGGAATTTTCTTGTGGCGACTTTTATTGTCTCTGCAACTTTTTTGCCCAAATGCATTAAAGTCAATGGGAGTTTTTATTATGGTGACTTTTTTGTCTAAATGCATTGAAATCAAAGGGAAGATGGAAAAATGCACAATTTTGCCTCAAATCCGTGTGTTTTTGAATGTCCAGTTTGAGGACTTTCGTGATTTCCAGGCAGAGCTGTATTCAGTAGTAGACACAGCCTATTTAGCCTTTGAGTGAAACAAATAGGGCAAGTGACAAAGTATGAAAATGGGTTTTGCACCAAATTTTTGTATCTTGTACCCAATTTTGTAAATCAACCCTTTTTACAGTGCAGCAGCTATTGAATACTTTTATATGTAATATTGCAAATTTTATACAATTTACCAGACCCAAGTTTTTTTGTCAACTGAACTTTTAAAAGAAATCTCTTAAAAAATACAAGATCAACAAAGTGGTACAGGGTATATGAATGCTGCATACCCCCTGCATTTGAGTTCTCTACAAGTACAAGGCAACTGGAGTTCCCTAAGACTGATATTGTTTCGCTTGTTGAATTGTTCTCATTACCCTACTTTCGTTTTAAAGGTTAACTCTTTTAACTATAGTTACTTGTATTGAAAGAACATGCAATTCCTATTCTTTTGTATCTAGAAAAATAATTAACTAGACATTTATCAAACTACTTCAAGTTATTCACTAGAGCCCTGCTTCATGTAACCTTTCATAACACTTGGCTAAGCTTTGTGCAGCTGCAGCATTGAAATTCTACCATAAAATACATGAACAGAACCATGTAACGTGTTTTCAGGGTCCCTACAGTAAATATAGACTTACAATGTTACAAAACAAACTGCAAGTCCAAATTGCTATTGAGCCCTTAGTATCTGGTGATGTCATTGCTTGTCTGTCATTGGATGTTTAATATATTATGGTCTATCCATTAATGATGACTTCTGCAACTCCACCTTTACATTTTTAACATGAAAAAATGCTGCACAAATAATTGCATTCAGTTATTGGGTATATAAATGGGGTTTACTTACTTTTATTGTACCCACCTAAAGGGCCAAACTTAGATGTTGCTACTTGCTTGACAACCTATGTATTTCATTCTTTATTTACATATATGTTTCACCTCTTTAAACACCAGATAAACAATTTAAACACCAATTACAAAATATAAAGTTAAAAAGTAATAGAAAAAAAGTACAATACTGGATATGGAGGATCTCCTGATCCATCCGTGATGATTTCTTCATCTGATAAACTATAATTATAAATAAGGGGTAACTGCAGCAAGCCAGACTGTCCTCCTAACAAGTCAAACAGGCCTATTCATACCATTTTAGTAAGGAGCTGTTGTTTCATGCACAATTCACCTAAATTAGAGTTAGATCTACCATTGTCATAAACTGGAACTGTAACAATTAATATTCCTGTGAAAACACAATAGATTATTATTTTTTTTTATTTAAAATTATACTCAATAGAGAAAATACGTATGTTGAAAATAAAGTGTGTGTATTACACAATAGATGCAATTTTAAAATGCATTCTTGCTTCCCACTGACACAATGGAAAAATATTTTTCAAATGTTCTATACCAGAGAATATTTATCACATAATTTTCACAATACATTTTTTCTGGACAACTGAGGTTTGATTCTCCTCTCCTGTACTGTCACTTAGAAGCATGAACAGGCACAGGATAGGAGAAAGTGAGCACTAGTTTTGCTGCTCATACAGGGAGCACTACTGCATGGTGGGATGGCTGTATTCTGCACATTGAACCAAATACAAATTGTGGAGCAAGTTGAAGAGCATAACCAGCCCTGACATTACCACCTGTCAAAGGCCAGGAGGTAAGAACTAGCCCTGTTTTAGCCTGTGTCATCCACATTCCCTAACTTTTAGGGGATAGGAGGGGTGGGGAACCTGTACATGCCACCCCTCTCCCACCCCTCCTGAATACAGTACTGCTGAATGCAGGCAGTGCTATATTCAGGGGGTAGTCAATGGTCACTAAACTCTATTCTCTAAGGCATAGAGGAGTTTCAGGCAATATTTGATTGACAGCTGAGATTTTTAAACAAATTAATAACAGATATAGAGGTTTTGAAATTGGATTTCATGTTTAATTTGAAAAGAACTTGTAGTAAGCATCTAATCATAAAATCATCTTACACTCCTGAATTCTTTCTGAAATTAAGTGGATCTCTTACTAATGATAGGGAAAATAGATGCCTAATGTAAAGAGTCCCATAAATATCATAACACCAGGGACAGGTATAGAGTAGAACTTCATAGACAGTACAGAGAACTTCAGAGAAGCAGATGTAAGCTTTAGAATAATTTTAGATCACAGACTAGAAATTATTAAGATTTCCCTATACAGCAAGTAGTTCCAAACAGCAATATGCCAATGCACAAATTTATCAGCACATCAAAGGCATTATATTTATCAAGGGTTGCCACTGTACATTTAATAGCACGATGATAGATGTTGTTGCGGCAAACAAGGAACACTTTGATGTGAATGCGCTTCTTTGATTAATGAGAGTTCCTACCGAGAAACTGAATATAAAGTAGGTTAACCCTTTCTGAAAAGGTAGTTTTGTACTATAATACTAATTATTTTGTAAGCAAATGATAGCTTCCCTTTGCTTTTCAAAAAAATACCTCTGAAAGGTTTATTACCAAAAATAGCCAAGGCAAATTATAATCTATCCCCTAATGTAGAATTTGTTAAGTTTTCTTCTTACCAGGAGAACAGAATACACAAAGCTTTTGGAAGCTAAATGATTCTTGAACATTTAGCATCATCCCAAAGCATTTAGCAATGGTAAATATCAAGCAGAATAGCAGAAAGGTGCTTACCTGAGGCTTTGTATACATTATTACGCACTTAATTGTATTTCATTATTTATGAATCACTTTATGCACACACAAAATGCAGATTAGTAAACAGTTTTAAAAAATGCAATGTGGCAGAGAGGAGAAAAAGAGCATAAAAATGTCCTTAGAGATTTTATACACCCAAAAGGGGGTCTTAAGTATAAATTTCACTTATATCAAATAGACAATATATAATTATTTATCCATAAAAATAAATATTCTGAAATCCATTTGAAATCTGCTCATTCATCCAAACGATGGATATGAAAGTTAAGTTTTGGAAGGCAATGTGCGAAATGTACTCCAGAGGAACTGAAAATATTGATGAAATGTGTTGAGCATAATTTTTATTCTGCAGACCACAAAAAAAGTTATCCAGTCCCAGTTTACCCAAATAATCCAATTTTTAAAAATGATTTCCTTTTTCTCTGTAATAATACAACAGTACCTTGTACTTAATCCAAACTAATATCATTAATCCTTAATGGAAAAAAACAGCCTGTTGGGTTTATTATGTTTACATGATTTTCTAGTAGATTTAAGGTATGAAGATCCAAATTATGGAGAGATCCATTATCTAGAGAACCATAGATCCTGAGCATTTGTCATAACAGGTCCCAGTGCCGGGCCCTAGGCAACCCTCCCAGATATGTCACCTCCCACCTCGCTTGCATGAAAGAGCATGAGCCTCACATGTGTGTTCAAGTGGGTGCATGCGTAGAAGAGCTCATTTCTAAGGCACCCCTCCACCTTTGTGCCCAAGGCACATGCCTCTTCTGCCTACCCCTAGTTCCAGCCCTGACAGGTCCCATACCAGTATTAAAGTGACATGATTCACTATGAAGTGTAGGCGGTTTGTCAGATATGATGCATTCATTTTTTTTTACACACAGAAATATGGCATAATACAGAACAGCAATGGGTTTTGCTGATTTCAAGGTAAATAAAGATCAGAAGTTAATGTCTTTCTGCCATGTTTTAACATGTTTACAAATAAACCATAAGGGCTTGCTATTTATTCCTCTTTTCTAGTGTGAGGTGAGGTCATGCACTTGGTTCTAACTTTCCTTACCCAATGTGCATGTGATCCATGACATCTTATATTACATTAGATAATAGTTACAATAAAATAAATGATGTCCCTTGCTGTACAATATTCCCCCTATGGGCACTAATGTATATACATGCTCCAGTAATATACATATATGCAACATATACACAAAAAAGCAGACGGAACAATGTTATACTGTAAATACAATGCAAATGCATGTTGCTCATTTTTTTAAAAAGGAAGACAAAATATTTTACAAGCAAAGGCTGGGATCAACCTGGACACTGGCACTGTTTTATAAACTCTGTTGTGTTTAATAATTAGCAAATCTGTCCTGTTTTACTTTGCACAACTTTTTTTGTCTGCGGTGACCTGAATATGGGGACAAATAGTATGTACCCTCTTTCTGTTTTTCTACCTCTTTCTGGTGTCTACCGGGGAAGCCCATCTTAGGGGCACATTTACTTAGGGTCGAATTTCGAGGTGAAAATACTTCAAAATTCGACCATCGAATCTCAGTAGTACGATAATGAAAGTACTTTGGCCGTTTTCGATGGAATATGGCTGTTTTCGATCAAATTAAAATCATTTGATCATAAGATTTAAACCTTCGATTCGAACGATTCAAACGATTTTACAAAAAAAACCTTTGACTTCTCAAAACTTAGCCAAAGACTCATTTAGTTTATAGGAGGTCCCCCATAGGCTAAACAGCAATTCGGCAGGTTTAAGGTGGCGAAGGGTTGAAGTCGAAGATTTTTAGAGAGACAGTACTTCAATTATTGAATGGTAGAATTTTCAACGTTTTTTCTATTCAAATCGAATTTTGGCCTATTCGATTGTCGAAGTACGAGGCACGAATGACTTTGAAATTCAACGTTTTTTAATTCGAATTTTCACTGCCCCTTAGGGGAAGATTTACATAGGGTCAAATATCGAAGGTTAATTAACCCTTGATATTCGACTGCCGAATGTAAATCCTTCGACTTCAAATATCGAAGTTGAAGGATTTACTGCAAATAGTTCGATTGAACGATTAAATCCTTTAAATCGTTCAATTCGAAGGATTTTAATACATCGATCGAACAATTTTTCTTCGACCTAAAAATTGATAGAACGCCTATGGGGACCTTCCCCATAGGCTAACATGGCACCTCGGTAGGTTTTAGGTGGCGAAGTAGGGGGTCGAAGTTTTTTGTAAAGAGACAGTACCTCGACTATCGAATGGTCGAATAGTCAAACGATTTTTAGTTTGAATCGTTCGATTCGAAGTCGTAGTTGAAGGTCGAAGAAGCCAATTCGATGGTCGAAGTAGCCAAAAAAATCATTCAAAATTCGAAGTTTTTTTTATTCTATTCCTTCACTTGAGCTAAGTAAATGGGCCCCTTAGTGTCCTTACCAGTCAGTGATTGCAGCATTATGTAGCAATGCAATTCACTAAGGAAGGGACAAACCTAGAAGATACTAGGAGCCCCAATAGATGTATAGGGAAAAAAGAAGTCTAAATTTGGGGCACATCAAGGAGAAGAAGCAGGACCAGAAGCTATTCAAGACAAGCATAGAGACATCATCTAAGTAAAGTAGCACTACTTGTTTAAAAATAGCTTTTGAGCAGATTGAATGTTGACTTTAACTTTGCCCATCTTGAATGAACTATTACTTTAAATCGACTGTTAGCCAGTGAAATAGTTAGTGCTCTTCTAGTTAGCCAAGATAGGCTGTGTGTGTGTGTCTATTTTGTTGAATTGAATTTTATTATTTAACATTAACTTTAATAACTGTATTATTATGTTATTTGTATTCCTAGTTAGTTATGTCATCCTCTCATTTCTCACTAGAGCAGCTCTGGGAGGGGTCAACGACTCTCATCATTATTCCACTTTCAAGGACTAATGCTGCTTATTGCATTCAGTGTTCTGGTAGGCTGATATCACTCAGAAACATCACCTGTTTATTTGTCACTGCTTAGGGCATAGGTTTTTATTACATGTACTTTACTAGTTAGATGGAACAAACATTGGGCCAGATTGGATTCAGTGAGAAAAAGTTATCTTTTTTATCACGTGAAAAGTCATGGATGAGATTCAATTCGAGGAGAAAAAACTTTTCTTCAAATTCAGTTGCATTTTTTCCCCATAGACTTCAATAGAGTTTTTACGTGATAAACAGGGAGATATGTTTATCTGAATTGAATTGCATCTCAAATTGAATCTCATCCATGACTTTTCATATGATAAACCTTTTTCTTACTGAATTGAATCTGGCCCAATGTTTGACATACACACAGCATACACATTGTACAAAGAAGTCACTCGATTTATTCAAATTTAAAAAGGTGTAATTCTAATATAGGTATAGGACCTGTTATCCAGAATGGTCGGGACCTGGGGCTTTCCCGATAATGGATCTTTCCATAATTTGGATCTTAATACTTTAAGGGGCCAATTCATTAACTTCGAGTGAAGGAATAGAAGAAAAAAAACTTCGAATTTCAAAGTGTTTTTTTGGCTACTTCGACCATCGAATGGGCTACTTCGACATTCTTCTTCGACTTCGAATCGAAGGATTCGACTAAAAATCGTTAGACTATTCGACCATTCGATAGTCGAAGTACTGACTCTTTAAGAGAAAACTTCAACCCCCTAGTTCACCACCTAAAAGCTACCGAACCCAATGTTAGGTAGGCTTGTCTAAGTTTTTTTGTTCAAAGGATAATCCTTCGATCGTGGGATTAAAAGCCTTTGAATCATTCAATTCGAAGGATTTAATCGTTCGATCAAACGATTATTCCTTCGATCGTTTGATCGCAGTATTTGGGCAAAATCCTTTGACTTCGATATTCGAAGTCGAAGGATTTTCATTACCACTTGAATATCAAGGGTTAATTAACCCTCAATATTCGACCCTTGATGAATTTGCCCCTAAGTCTACTAGAAAATCATGTAAACATTAAATAAACCCTATATGTTGGTTTTGCCTCCAGTAAGGATTAATTATATCTTAGTTTGGATCAAGTAAAAGCTACTGTTTTATTAATACAGAGAAAAAGGAAATCAATTTGAAAAATGTAGATTATTTCATTATAATGGAGTCTATGGGAGACAGCCTTTCCATAATTTGGAGCTTTCTGGATAACGGGTTTCCGGATAATGGATCTCATACCTGTATATTGAAATAGTTTGACGGGGATATGACTACATGTCAATCAAATGTTTAAATTTAAGTTTGCTTCATTTATACATTCCAGTATTCATTTATTATCACTCCCTTTAGTTTTTTTTTTGCTTTACCTGTATGATACCTGAGTTTATAGCCATATATAAAGTATACCTTGTATGTCAATAACGTTATATCATTTAAATTGGTCTCTTTTAAACCATTTAGTGTTTGAAAGTATTTTAGCTTACTAATGTTATTTAAGAACACATTATCTCTATTACAAGCTTATGTTATTTGACATTTGAGGGTAGAAAAGTGATGTGTCAGCAGAAACAAAAAGCATGCACAGCATCTAATTAACAAAAATCCTTATTTCATCAAAATGTTCTCCATTTTTTACTTATTTAATGAATGTTACATAAATGAAAAGAGCAAATAGGTAATTTCACTTTCAGCAGTTCCTGGTGGTGATAATTGTTAAATCCACTCTTTCTAATCAAGCATTTTAAAGTGGAAACGCAAAACTATACACTATATACATGATGATGCCATGGGCTTTTGGAATCCATTACGATTTTCTACAGTGAGAGAATTTTACATTTGTGAATTCCAACTCTTAGCATTTATCAGCAATCACAGTCAATTTGGATGGCCTGCTGGGACAAGCAGCGTAGCTGGAGGGGCACACATAATAATATCTAACCTAATCATAGTTTTTGAAATATCTTTGTGCAAAGAAATTATGCATTTCTTCCTAAAATACAAAACTGTCAAAAGTTGAGCTGAGACAGGCAACATGGGCCAAAGGTCAACAACAGAAGATCAATGTCTATAGCTATGAATTCCAGATGAGATAGTCAGGCACTAGTTTTAAGTGTCCCTTTAGGACAGAAGACTTGGCATGACAGTGCACGTAGCAATTACTGATGGTATTGGTTGTGTTGACCTAAACTCTTGCAAAAGTGCATGCTCTGATGTTACTGGCAAACAGGCCCATGTGTCATGTGCCCAGGCATTCTGTGTATTTTTTTTCTTATCTTCACAGTACAGACCTGTTTCTTGTTTTAGCAGTTGGCAGCTTCATTGAAAGCAATGCTAGAGAGCACTAACCTATCACCTGAGAGAGGTGTGTTTAGCCTAGGGGCGGGTGTTGAACATAGAGCTGCCTGGAAGGTGACTTTTGTTCCCTATTCCTCCCTATACCGTTGTTTATGGAAGGCCAATTGGGTTCTAAGTCACCAAGGATATATGCAACATATACACAAAAACTGCGAAGCAGATAGAACAATGTTATACTGTTTAATCTGAAGTTAATGTTAAAATCAATACAATGCAAATGCATGTTGCACATTTTTTAAAAAGGAACACAAACAAATATTTTACAAGCAAAGACTGGGATCAACTGGAACACTGGCACTGTTTTCAAACTCTGTTGTGTTTACTGATGAGCAAATTTGTCCTGTTTCACTTAACACAACTTTTTTTTTTGTGGTGACCTCAATATAGGGACAAAGAGTGTGCACCCTAGAATAGAGAGGCAAATGCAATAGCAAAGTAAGGTAAAGTTTATAGGAATTGAGCACATACTGGTTGGGAAGTGCATAACATTGTAAACATACAGTACTTGACAATAGTGTGCACTTTATAAGTTATTTTGCTGTTAACTGTCTAGACAATATGCATTTATTTGTCAAGTTCTGGTGAATTTACAATGCTTCTTTTTACAATACAGATAATATGTTAAGCACTTCAAGCCATTTACTACATAGAATGTTTTGCTTTTGACATCAGGACAGATCAGGTGTCTGGTGCTCCTTCTACCAGGAAATAGAAAACAGTATTTACATCTACTTTATGATGATCACTGAAGAATAAATTTAACACATATTGCTGTATCTGACAGTACAATGTGGGAAATCTTAGGAAAGCGAGGACTTGGCTGTTCATTATTAGGTAAATCGCTGTGCAGGGAAGACATGCAGTCTAGGATTGAAACTATCTGCCAGACTAAAATTACAGTATCATATGAAGGCATTACTTGGGGAAACCAGTATCATTTGAAAGATTTACCTTCATGATACAGCAAGTTTCAATTTAGAAAACTAGTAATTCAGAAGGTAATCTGATTCAGAGTTCATTAATTTACACTGAGAAATGTAGTTATTATATGATGATTGTTCTGTTTCTTTTTTATCAGCAAGAACAGAAGTTGTGCGCTGAATGAGGCAATTTATTGTATATAGATATAGTATATATGAATTCATTAGCTAGGTTATATTCGGAGGCCACGATGGTTGTAGGGAAAAGCTTTTACTTTTTGTCTTTTAAACAAAAATAAAACAAATGAAAATATACATATCCAAACTTTTAGGGGGTTATTTATCAAGGTCCGAATTTATCTCACTATCGGCTGCTACAGACTCCAATCTAACCCGCTCTGGTTTTTAACGCTTATTTATTATTACATTTTCCCGAAAATTACTGTAACACCTATTTGGGCTGCATAGCACACAAATAGTTAAACTGTCCAGCTAGCAGTAGAAGCATGGGTTACATGCGACTTCACACAACAGGGTCAGGGCCTTCGCCATGTGGAAGTGTTCCCTCTATGGTGTAGTGCAACTACATCCCCCAGGCTACTGTGCACACATAAACAAATTGGGCGCCAGGAGGTTCTTGCAGTAAAACAGAAACGGTTTATTTAACTATGCACGAGGCATGTGACCACAGGTTTAGTACTCACACAGGAGCTGAGGCAATAGAACATTTCTCACACAGAGCTGCAGGCATTAGGCATTTCTCACAGAGTAAAGGTCTCCATTAGGCATTTGCAGAATTCACACACATTCCCTCCTGGAAGTTGTCAGGAAAGCAGCTTCTACCCTACAGTCCCTCTTCACTGAGGTCCCTGACTGGAGGCAACACACAAAGCCTCTGGGAAGCTCCTCCCTTACTGCAAATCCTCGTTGGAGCTTCAGCTGCTCTTTCTCTCTCACCTCTCTGCCTTTCTCTCCTAGAGAGACTATGACAAGTCTGCCCTAGTGTAACTATTCCTCATTCACGGGGTTACCTGGTCCCCGACTTCTTCTCCAAAGCACATGGGCCTTTCTGGGCCTAGCTGTACCCAGGCTCCCCTGAGCACACCCAGCTGGATCACCATCCACAGGCCAAAGAGGAAGTGGCCACTCCCTACACTCACTATATAGCAGTGTAGCAGGGGTGTGTCATTCTCTCCTGGCAGATCACTCTAAGAAAAAGATGTGGGCCTTAAAGCTGCAGGGCAGATTACCCAGTAGGGGCCCCTACATTACCTTTGTTTGAAACCTTGTGCTGGGGCGTAAAAGCTCCTTGCATTCTCACTAGAGCTTCTGGGTTAAGGGTAAGTGCACTGTTGGTCTTACTACTCAGACTTTTTACTGGGGTACTTGATTTTAAATACACTACATACTTAGAATGCTAATGGATTGTGTAGGACTCACGTACAATTAGGGGCCTTGATGTGACACATGAGCTGCTTACATATTTTGGTCAAAATATGGTACTAACACCTCATTTTTTGTAATAATTATTTTTAAAGGCAAACCATGCACTTTTCTCTTTTACCTTGTGTACAAATATCGGCTTTTAGCCGCTGGACAACTCCAGATTGTGGGTTAGATAGATTTCTTTCTGTGTAAAAGCACTGTTCTAAGTCAAATATTTACTACATTTATTTAATCAATATTGCTTCAAAATATAAACCCACAGTATATGTTTACAGTGTCACAAGACCAGTCTGCCAGGCAGTGTCCATTAAAGATAGAGTATATACATTGTGGGCATAAACACAAGGCATGAATTCATTATTTTCTTACAAGACTCTAGATTGAATATGCAGTGAAGATTAGGGCACCGGTCATAAAGTGGGATATTAATGAACCGGAAAAAAACTTGTTGAATAATACAATTAATTTACAGTATGAGCAAAGACTATCAAAGTTGGGTTTGTTATCAGTGAAAACATGGCAGTTATAAGAAAAAAATTTGAGGGCATTGTAGACAGTTACATAGTTATTTTTTTCATGCCCTTGAGCAACTAAAGCAATGCAAATGACGTATTACTGTTGGGGCATCAAGACTCTGAAAAACACAGCCTGGTGATGTTGTGATGGCAGATTCCCTAAAAGGAGAAGGAAAAGCAAAAATTATTTAAACTTTATCAGACAGGTCTATTTAAATACACCAGTAAACCCTCAAAGTAATGCTGCTCTGAGTCCTCTGTCAAAAGAAACACAGTGAAAGACGTGCCGGGAGATCTTCCTCTTTTCTTACCTCCCGGCACTTCTCTGCTCATCTCAAGGGGTACAGGAGTCCAGCGCTGACATCACTAAATGCAAATGGACGAAAGCGTCACGTCACTGGCATTTGACGCTGAAGGTCAGGACGTCCACGTTTTGACGCCGAGTGTCATGATGTCATCTGTTGGCACGGATTTCAAACTTTGGCGCCAAATCTCCATTTTGAAAGTGCCCAAGCTAGGCTTCAGTTTATCTGTTCCTGCTCAAGCGTGTATCCTGTTTATTGATATCCTGGTTTTGACTTCTGCCTGATCTTTCGACTACAATTATTGCCGCCTGCCTTGAACTCTTCGCCTGATTTTGATTACACCTTATCTTTATCCCTGCCGGTACCTCATTTGCACTCTTGCGACACACTTCCTTGTTGGCTTCCACAGCAGAAAGCCCGGGGAGCCAAAACGGCATTGTGATCACCTGTGCATCCAAAGGTAGCGTTCACTACACAAGGCTCCTAATAACGAGATTGTTACACACAGCATCTCTTTTCTTCTATTGTGTACACATGGGTTTCTGTATCAGGCTTCCTGATTTCAGCATAAACCTCCAGGGCTAGGGCTTGAGCATTAGGGATGTAGCGAACTGTTCGCCGGCGAACTAGTTCGCGCGAACTTCGACTGTTCGTGTTTGCCGCAAGTTCGCGAACGTCGCGCGACGTTCGCGTCAAAATCGTTCGACCATTCGACCATTCGATCGCTAAAATCGAACGATTTTCGATTCGAACGAAAATCGCTCGATCGAACGATTAAAATCCTTCGATCGTTCGAATCGAACGATTTTCGAATGTTCGAAGTTCGCGAACTGTTCGCGAACTGTTCGCATTTTTTGCCGGTGTTCGCGAACGGCGTTCGCGAACACATACACGGCGGTTCGCTACATCCCTATTGAGCATGCTCAATTTTCTCCTCTCTCCCTCTCCCCCTCCCTCTTCCCCTCCCTGATGTAATCTGTGCCCAGAGCTATGAGTGGTCAGGGAGAGACTCAGCAGAAAGTGATGTCAAGCCAAGAGAGCTTCTAGAGCGGTTTACTCAGGTATGGTAAAGCATTCTGCAGAATAAATATAGTCTTATAACTTGCACTATTGTTGCTAATCTATTGGCAATAAACTGCTTCAGTAGCTTTCCTTCTCCTTTCAAGGAGTGGTTCACTTTTAAATTCACTTTTAGTATGTTATAGAATGGCCAATTCTAAGAAACTTTTCAATTGGCCTACAACAAGTTTTTCTTCTTCTCTTTCTCTTTCCAGCTTTCAAATGGAGTTCACTGACCCATGTTAAAACAAATGCTTCAACGTTTGATTTTTATTGCAACTTTTAATTACTCATCTTTCTCTTCAGGTCCTCTCCTATTCATATTAATATTCTCTTATTCAAATGAATACATGGTTGCTAGGATCAATTGGATTTCCAGAAGGGTTGTGGTTGTCTCTGCCCTAAGGTACATGGGAAGCCCACTGAAAAGTTAATTCAAAAGCCCACTGAAAAGTTACATGAAAAAGTTAAACAATGGTTTTAACTGAAAAGTCCTGCCATAGTATTGCTGACTGCCAAGCATAAATGACCATTGTCAAATTGGCAATTTCCTCACAAATTGACCTATACTTTCAGTGCTCAATTCAATCATTTCGATATGTAGGAATTGTTCAATGTAAAAATAGAAACTGAGTAAATAGATGCTATGCAAAATAAAAAAAGCTTCTATTATAGTTAGTTGGCCAAAAATGTAACGTATAAAGGCTGGAGTGACTGGATGTCTAATATAAAAGCCAGAACACTACGGGGGGGCCACATGGGACATATCTGTTTACAATTGATCCTTAGCATGCAGGTCAGATTCAAAAGCAAACATTTATGGAATAACGGATAGTGTAGTTTAACTATAACTCAAAGGGAAACTATACACCCAAAATGAATAGTTTATATCAAATTAAGTGGCATATTGAAGAATCTTACCAAACTGTTATATACTGTATATTTAAGTAAATATTGCCCTTTTACATCTCTTGTCTTGAACCACCATTTTGTGACGGTCTCTGTGCTGCCTCAGAGATCACCTGGTCAGAAATACTACTGCTCTATCTGTAACAGGAAGAAGTGTGGGAGCAAAAGACATAACTCTGTCTATAACTTGGCTCATGTGACCTAACATGCATGGTTTCTTTATGTGCACAGTGAATCCTAGGATCCAAAGGGGCGGCCCTTATTTTTTTAAAATGGCAATTTTCTATTTATGGCTACCCAATTGCACATAGTACTAAAAAAGTATATTATTATGAAAATGGTTTATTTACACAGAGCAGGGTTTTACATAAGAGCTGTTTTGCTGTTTTATTCAATATATTTTTATGGAGACCTACATTGTTTGAGGGGGTATAGTTTTTCTTTAACTGCTGTGGTGAACAAAAGACACACTGACTAAGTTAGGGGATTCCCTTTCTTACGGAACATGGACCATTCAGCAAGAAGGTTTAGAAAATTGTTCAAAAGCATTGGTCAGTTCTTGGACAGGACCAACATTTTGGGGAATTGTTTAATGAAATGCCATTCATCTTGTATAATGGATTGTGGAATTTAGCACACAGTAAGGGCAAATATATGCAAACCTAGGAAGACTATCAGATTATTTGGTTCATCCAAGATTGGCTTTTCTCTCCCTTTCTGCGCTTTTCTTTAACACTCTCATAATGACTCCAAAGTTTCAAAGTAGTCACTTTGTACTTTAGGGGACTGAAGATTAGTAATGGGCGAATTTATTGCCAGGTGCAAATTTCTGTGTTACGCCACTGGTGAATAAATTATTTGTAAGTTTGCAGAGAAAATTTGCCAGCGAAATGGGACAAATTCACCCATCACTACTGAAGATTCATTTACCCAGGCGCTATCATAGTTCTTGTCTTTAAAAGGGGAAGCCAGGTCTTATTAAGAGAGGTGCAAAGCGAAGGGTTCTGAACGAACAAAGGGGCACAACGGTAATGCAAAGTCTTTTGGGCAGAAGATCATGGTACAAGGCGTAGACAGAAAGCGTAGTCAGATCAGGCCAGGTCGGGGCAGGCATAGTACAAACGGAGTCAGGCAGGAAAAGGTCAATCAGAAGGGATACGAAATAAGCAAAGTCGATTACCAGGCAAGGGTCAGGATACAGAGGTCAGGATCATCAGAAGCAGGCAGGGGTCACAACAGGTAGTCAAATCGCAGAATATCAGAAGCTCAAATAGCACAGAAGCACCAGGAACTCGCAAGGAGATAACCTATAAAGGGAAAAGATCTGCAGCCAAAATGCTCCCTTTATACCCCTTTAAATCTCACGCCCTTGCGCGTTGACGTCACTCACCAGCGTGCATGTGCCTTCAAAAGAGAGGCGCCCTAAGAAATGGCAGACATGGAGGTAGAAGATCCTTGTGGCGGGCATCCCCGCCGAGGGGGCGACAGGCGTCCCTGTCGACCCCCTACCGCTAGACCAACAGGGGGAGTTGTTACATGGCCTCTTTGGATCCCATCTGCTGGAGGAGGTGGATGGTACTTAGAGCCTGGACAGAGGTAGGCCTAGTATGTGAAGCTAGTGTTATAGCTCACACCAGGAGTGTAAAATAGGAGTAGGATAGCTAGTAAACAACCTGAAGCTCCAATTAGGAGTTTAGAAGTTTTAGATAGGAATTCAAGTGTACTGATCTAGAAGTAGAGGCTGTACTTGGGATTGGACAATTATTGACTACGGAGTAGACTCAGCACACATATTAATCATTGACCCCTTATTTCTAATTTTCACAGTTAAATGCAATTACTTAGGTTTAGAATGACAGGCAGTAATGCTTAATATTATTTTCTGCAAATAGAATTAGTGTAAAAGATGGAAGCAAGCTGTAACTAAAATATAGGTTGTGGGTTATAACTTACATAACCAAGCAGGGCCTAGCAAAGATTTTATTTAAGAAATATGGCCGAGGACATCTTATCTATGACCATTAGCATTGTGATTAATTTATGTCTTTGAGTAGAGGAAGGAATTTTCGTACAGCACCCATCAGTTTAAAATGCCTTTATTAGTACATTTTTATGGCAAACAGCCTGGTCTGCGACGTTTCAGGCCTACCGGCCTTTTTTCAAGCTCTCTTTTTTCGAGCTTGAAAAAAGGCCGGTAGGCCTGAAACGTTGCAGACAAGGCTGTTCGCCATAAAAATGTACTAATAAAGGCATTTTAAACTGATGGGTGCTGTACGAAAATTCCTTCCTTGGATCAATGGTGGATGATGGACCACTGATGGTATGTGCACCTGATATAGTTCTTTGATTAAGGAATCCAGCTGACTCAGACATACATGTCTTTGAGTAGAGCCCAATTTTGCCTTCACTGATAAATTAAGGCCTATAGGAGTCAACAACATCTGAAAAGGGCAATAGAATGCCCATTTTTGGTGCCAACACTTATATTAGGAATCTGCAAGCCAATCTTATTTTAATAAGTGACAAAAATAAGCGAGGGAGCTAGAGTAATTCATACTAGTGAAAACAGAAAAGATGAGGGCAAGAGAGGGCAATACAGACATCCAATGAATTTTTATAAAAGTATGTGTGTTGGCTTATTCTACCTGCAATATTTCATGTTCTTTTGACACATAAAACTGAAATATTATTACATTCCTAGTGCAATCGCTATGATATATGACATTTATATATATATATATATATATATATATATATATATATATATATATATATACATACAGTATGATATATGACCATGCTGTTGTCAGGTATCTCAGACTTTCACAATGTAAGATAAATATGGAACAGTAAAAATCTGCAGACAAAGCAAAGGCACACAATTTCAGTTTTTTTGTGAAACCAAAAATACAATTTGTGCACACCCCATCTTTATTTATTGTAATCTGTTTTTATATGTTTTTATACGTAAACAAATGTTTAACATTTTGTGAATACATTACCATCACTCATATGTTTCAATGCTGATTTTTTTTGAGGTACTATGCCTTTTGTACTCTGAGTACAGTACTATGCATTAAACTGAAATGAGTATGTCTGTGGGGGGGGGGTTATTTGCCTATACTACTTATTAGAGTTACCTGTTGTGTTATAATCTTGCCCACTCTTTAGAAACTCCCAGTGAAACAAAGAATGTTATTAAAATATTCTTTATGGGTACACTCTCTGATTATCAGTCCATGGACCAATCAAATGGAGAGAGTACGAGAGGCTATACACAGCATGGCCATCTTTCTTTTGTTCTGATTGTCTGAGGAAACAGCTGAGGCTCCTCTTAACTTCACTCTCTGCTGTTGCACAATGCACTGGCCAACATTGTGGAATGGCAGATGACATTTTTGATCCTGCTTGATCCTTGACTGCCTGATTTTTAGTTTTGTACGATTAGTGCTGTGTGTTTTTAGTCTACACTGGAAACCATGTAAGACATTCCCCTCTTCTATGCCTAGGCATAGAGGTGGGGAGGGTAATTAAGGTAATAAAGGTAATTATTTTCATTTTCCATTCTAGATGTCACTGCACTCCCGATATCCCCCCTCCCTCTTCACAATCTAATTGTGCAACCAGTGCATGGGCATCAGGTTCCCCATTCTGGCGCATAAACAAGATTTTGCCGTGATGCAAAGCTTGCCTTAACAACAGTATCCACCAATGCCGCCTGCCTGCATGATGTGATTGTGATTTCCAAGACTGAAGGGAACACGATTTACATTATTTACATAGTGAAGATTATTTTGCTTGACTAACATCATAAAATCGGATTTGAAATTATTTCTTATGATGACAAATCTCCTTTCAGACCTGTTATTGCATAGCAAATAGTAATCCCAATATTGCACACTTTTGGTGCACACATCATTTTATCAGTAAGAAGTTTTATTACACCCAATACACACTATTGCAACTATAAAATTTGAAATCTTCCTTCCACTGTTGGAAGTGGTCGTTAAACAGTTCCTGGGTTTGAAAATGCTACGTATAGTACATTCATGCAAAGGAAAATTTGTTCTAGTGTACATTTTCAGTTCGCAAATATTTTTTCACAACCCTGTGCATAAAATATTTGTGCCTAGCCCTTGTGCAGCCCAATATGTATATAGGATACTTGTACCCAAGTCCTGGCTAAAACAGGGGTAACTGCAAGGATCCCTAGCTCTTTGCACTCCTGGCTTACAAACTCTGAATGGGGTGCAAGTTTGAAGAATGGCATGTGATTTCCATGGACTGCTCTGCCCTTTATGCAGTCTGTCAAGTAGAGGAGAGCCAGAAGTTAGAGAAATTTGCCAGTATAACAGAAAGCAAATTCTAAAAATCTTGCCCCTCCATTTTTAAATGAACCCAAGTGAAGCAGTGTGAGTACAGGGAGTTGGTGCACCTAAGGGACATTAATATGCGAGGTATCAATTGATGGACAAGATTTAAACACATATTTTAATAGATGTTGAACCAGTGAACACACAGGTTTTGGTCCAAAGAAGACTTTTGGAATGATCCTTAAGTAGTAAATTAAAAAATATACGTTTAAAATTATTTTATAAACTCTCACTGAAACATCTTTGGGGATGTAAATGAACATAAAGGACCAGTATGCTACAGATATTTTTTTCTAATCAAACACTGCTCAAACATTATGCTGCCAAACCAAGTGCACGATGTATGGAGTCGCTGACACCAATACAATGTGATACAATCCCATTGTAAGTGATAAACCGTGACATATGATGGTCATTTACACCTTCTTTCTAGAAGTAATAAAGTTAAAACAATAAATTAGAATGCTCATTTTCTGTTTTTTTTCATAGTTTTTACAGACCACAGTATTGATAAATACTGGAACCTTTATTAATATAAAAATAAACAATGCAAACAATCCATTGCAGTACAAAGTTATATATATTCTTTGACGTAGCTGTTTTATTTACAAAACATATTGTCATTTGCAAAAAATAATGTTATAATGCAGTTTGCAATCCTTCTTGTTAATGGCACTGTCTTAGATTCAGTGTAAACAACTATAAGTCTTCTGTCACAGACATACTAAGCTATACTATATTCTTTCCATCATCCACAAAAGCACATTTTTAAAACAACATTAACCATAGCTATTTGTATGGTTGCTAAATTAGACCTGTATAACCAAACAGATAAAATGTATACCAGAATTTATTATTCAGCTATTCAGATATTAACCTCTGTTTACCCACCTCATGTTGTTATGATGAGAACCACAACCTTCTAAAGCCCTGTGTTTCTACTAATGTGGTTCCAGTTCATGGTTATGCTTGGAGAACCCTTAAAGGAAAACTATACCCCCAAAATAAATACTTAAGCAACAGATTTAATTAAATATTGCCCTTTTACATCTCTTGCCTTGAAGCTCCATTTCATGATGGTCTCTGTGCTGCCTCAGAGATCACCTGACCAGAAATACTACAATTCTAAGGGGCAGAATTATCAAGGGTCGAAGTGAAAATTCTAATTTAAAAGTTCGATTTTCAAGCCATTTTTTTTAGTGTACTACGACTATGGAATAGTCCAAAATTTGAATCGAATTTGAAAAAAAAATTAGACTATTCGAATATTGAAATTTATCATGTACTGTCTCTTTAAAACATCGATCATTTGCAATCTAAAACCTGCTGAGTTGCTATTTTAGCCTATGGGGGACCTTCTAGAGCCTATTTGGAGTCATTTGGTGGACTTTGAAAAATGTAAGTTTTTTGGGGCAAATACTTCAATTCAAATTTGATCGAATGAGGTAAAACTTTGATTCAAACTATACAAATAAAGCCTATTCACTAAAGTTTAAAAAAACTCCCATCACCTCGAAATTCAACCCTTGATTAATCTGCCCCTTTAACTGTAACAGGAAGAAGTGTGGAAGCAAAAGACAGAACTCTGTTAATTGGCTTATGTGAACTAACATGTATAGTTTGTTTGGTTTGTTTGCGTGCAACATGAATCCTAGGATCCCAGAGAGCGGCCCTTATTTTTCAAAATGGCAATTTTCTATTTATGATTACTCAATGGCACATATTACTAAAAATTATAACTGTAACAGAAATGTATGAGAGTAAAAGACAGACTTTTGCCTATTAATTGGCTCATATGGCCTAACATATGTAATGTACAGTATATGTGTGCTTGGTTTGTTTGTTTGCTACATGAATCATAGGATCCCAGGGGTTGGCCCTTATTTCTTAAAATGTCTATTTTCTATTTAAAATTACCCAATGGCACATGCTACTGAAAAGTATATTATTATGAAAATTCTTAATTTACATGAAGCAGGGTTTTACATATGAGCTGTTTGATGCAATATATTTTTATAGAGACCTACATTGTTCTTGGAAAAAGTTATTCTTAGCACACTTAAGGCATCAAGATTCAAATTACAGAAGGATCCCTTAACTGAAAAACTCTAGGCCCCAGGCATTCTGGATAATAGATCCTATATCTGTAGGGAAAAAGTTGCAGTAATAAAGAAAAAAAGCCACAAATAGTGTGCGAAGGAGAAAAACTGAAATGGTTGAATTGTGATCTTGACATTCTACTTTGTGTTGGTAACATCCTTATATGAATTAGTTGATAGAAAAGGAGACATTTACATTATCCACAATCTTTAAAGTTGGGGCTATTTTATAAATGCCATGTTTCTATTGTATTGTAAATGTTTTCTGCATACATTAGTAACTGTTTCTTGTGACATTTTAATAAGAACATTCCCCTCTTTACTACTCATTATTCGTTTTACTTCTTTATTTCCAGTTCAGTACAGACATAAGTTACCTATTACTGCTCCCTGGTCTGCTTGCTTGAGAACAGTATTTCACTGCTCACCAACATTCAGGCCATATGCAGCACTACAAGAAAATGTACTGGCAACATAGCCACTAAAGTCTCTAGAGCTATTGGCAATATGTTCTATTAACCTGATCTGTATTTTTTCCTTAACAGGCTCCTCAAACAATCACTAAAATAAACGCAATGCCAGATGGTTTATTGAAGGCACTACAATATTACAGTATATACAAAAACGCTACCACTCATCCACTTGACCATTAACTCACCAGTAATAACAATGTTTTTGTATCCAATTAACAAGCCTACCCTGTTGATTTGAGTGGTGGGATTGAAAGTCTATGAGATAGCAAAGCTGATAGTAGTAACTGGTCAATGTTCATTACCTATTGTGAGAGAATGCTTCCTCTTAGAGATGGAAATGTGAAGGTAGAGTTTTTCATTCCATTGTTTTTTTCTCCACCTCATTTGTGAAATATTACACTTTATTTTCAGGCAAAACACTCCTTTTTATTTTGATGACAGTAGCCCTAAAGGATTTGTTTTTTACCCATAAAGTGGATCACTGCACCAGAGGCCATCCCTTCAGGCTAGAGGAAAAGAGCTTTCATTTGAAGCAACGTAGGTGGTTCTTCACAGTCAGGACAGTGAGGTTGTGGAATGCACTGCCGGGTGATGGCCAATTTTGTTAATGCTACTGCTAATTTTGTTAATGATAGTGACACTAAAATTTTCTTTTAAAAATATTAATCTATATTAAAAGTTGACTATGGGTCATGTTGAGGTTATTTTCTGGTGTCAATATCTCTTTAAGAGGGGCTTGGATGACCAAGACCATTGTGATACTAAAATCTATAGTTGGTTTATGAGTATATAGAGTTTATGGGAGTGTATTAAGGGGACAGTGTGTGTATGTGTAGCTAGTGTTAGTTTTATTTCATATTTTATCACAGTTTCAGTGATTTTATTGCATTTTTAGTTGTGTGTTGCTGCTCATTTACTGGATTTTGATTGTTGTTCATCTTTGGTTGTTCTTCACCTTGGTTGTTCTCGATTTTGATTGTAGTTATTGAATTTTCATCTCTTTATTGCTTGTTACTGCTTGCGTTAGGTTTATTATGCTAGTGGTTAGATATTCTTAACTTGAATCACACAGCATAATCACAATTCTGTTTTATTGAATTTTCAGTGATTTTATTCAGTTAGTTATACAGTTGTATTGCTGTTCATTATTACTGTTTCGGTTCATAGTTTGTAATTAGTAATGGGCGAATTTATTCGCCAGGCGCAAATTTGCGGCAAATTTGCGTGATTCGCCACCAGCGAATAAATTCGCGAAACACCCCCGAAAATTTGCCCAAAAAAATTCTTTGGCATAGAAAAAAATGGGGGCCGGTGTCAAAAATGGGCGCCGGTGTCAAAAACGGGTGCCGGCGTCAAAAAAACATTTATCACTATTTGTAATATTGTAGCTTGACTATTGATCAGGTAAAAATCACTGTTCAATCAGTTGGTTTTAGATTGAAGTTTTTGGTTGATAGGTGTTTTATTTGTTATTGATTGTAAGTGCTATAGAATAGTGAGGTTTCTATTCTAGAAAGTTCCAGGGAGTTCAAGAGTTCAAGGTGTTAGGCTTTTTTCTTTCTTTGGCAGATTTGTTTATATTAAGTTTTTATTCTCTAGTCTCTGCCTTGGTGAGTAGTTTTACTGGAGTAGTTTTCTGTGTTTGCAAAGCGGTCAGCTTTTTTTTTTAATGACTGCATCGTTTACGTTATTTGTCACTGATTGTAAGCGGTTTGGCCTCGGTAATTCTATAGATTTTGTTGGCAACATGGCCAAAAGATGTTATTCTGTTGAAGAGGCGGCTGCTCTGTGCATGGCATCTAGTTTAGAGGAGTTTAATGACTCTGATTCTGAGTATGTGCACCCTGCATCAGATAGTGACTCGTCTATGGATGAGTCACCTGGTGGTAATAGCAGCACCCTTACTGCCCTTGGGGAGCCCATGGAGCTTGAGCAGGATGTGGATGATCAGGTTGATGCTGCAGCTGGAGGAGAGCCTGTTTGGGGGCCTCTTGGTAATTTTCCCCCTGAAATCCCCTCATTTACTGCAGTCTCAGGTAAAGGTGAATACCAGGAATTTTGACCCAATTGATTATTTCCCATTATTTCCATCCTACAGGATATGGTACCAATTTGTACGCCTAACAATATCTTGCCCAAAATCCCCTACCCAGATAGGCTCGTGCATGGCATCCCACAGATGTTAATGAGATGAAGAGGTTTGTGGGCCTCACTTTAGCAATGGGTCTCGTAAAAGCAAAGTCTTTGGAGTCCTACTGAGATACCACTACAGTATTGTCTATCCCTGTTTTTTCAGCTGTATCAGCTACAGTACTACTCCAGTTTCTTCATTTTAACAATAATGCCATGGCTGTGCCCCCTAATGAGCCGGGACATGACAGGCTACATAAATTGAGCACTTTGGAAAAGTGTACACCCCCTCCCAAAACATTTGTATAGAAGAATCACTTCTCTTCAAAGGGCGCATAAAATTCTGGCAGTACATCCCAAGCAAACGTGCCCGCTGTTGGATCAAATTTTATAAGCTCTGCAGCTCAGAGTACACCAGCTATTTTATGATTTATGAGGGCAATAACTCTCCTGGTTGTCCCCTTGATTTGACTGTCAGTGGCAAAATTGTATGGGAGCTCATCACTCTACTTCTGAGCCAAGGTTACCACTTATATGTGGAAAACTTTTGCACTGGTATATCCCTCTTTAGAGCCCTACATTCATTGGACACCCCAGCCTGTGGCACCATAAATGGTACCCAAAAACTATTGCCCAGGGATCTAATAAATAAAAAAATGAGTCATGGAGAAATGAATTCCCTGAGAAATGATGAGCTCCTTGCCATGAAATATTGTGACACAAAAAGGTATTCATGCTGACGACAATCCACGACCCGTCAGTAATTGCAGAACAGAAAGTTGGTAGGCCCCCTAAAAATAAACCTCTCTGTTGCAAAGAGTACATTAACTACATGGGTGGTGTTGATAGAAATGAGCAACATCACCATTATTACAACGCCAACCATAAAACAAGGGCCTGGTACAAAAAAGTTGGTATTTATTTGATACAGATGAAGCCACTTGGATTTGTGAGTTAAATGCGTCATGACTCAGGGGTAATTGAAGAAACTGTGTTATCTTAAGTCATCTTAACGCATTTAATGCATTTAACCTTTTCATTAGCATACCAAAGCTCCATTGTTCACAATGGTGAATGCTTTAATTAGATGGGATGTTGTGACGCAGTTTTCTGTGTTAAATGAGATAAATGGGATATCTGTGTTTAGTTATTCTGTGTCAAACAGACAAACCAAAGTGGCTGCATCTGTATATCCAATATTGTGTATAAGGTAGCAGTACCAGGCCCCAAATTGTCATATTATAAATACCAGTTGCAGTTAATCCCTGCCCTGTTGTTTGGTGATGTAGAGGAGGCTACTGTAGGTGGCCCCTGGTGGGATTTTAAAAGTGCTTCTCTACATGCTGCTACCCTCTCACCATGGGGTATGACTGTGTAAAAGCTTGACACATCCATAGTCACCAGTAAGCAGTATTGTGGAACTTCAAGGTCCTTAAGATGAGTCTATAGATGTTAAAAACCAAAAAGGTTTTGCTTTGCAACGACGTTCCTTGCTTACAAGTGGAATATACTGACAAGTATATTTATTAAGCAGCATTTTAAAGACTTCCCATTTTTGTTCTGTGTTTAACCCTGTGAAAAGCATTTCCCACTTAATATGTTGCAGAGATGCCCTTATACTTTCAAAGTTTGCACGTCTGAAATGTAGTGTTTTAGTTACTCCCTTATAGAATTGCTTCTGCAACAGCATCTCAAAGGAGCCCATGAGATTCTGTTGTAGAAGCAATTTTATAAGGGAGTAAAATTGCTTCTGCAACAGAATCTCATGGTCTCCTTTGAGAGTCTGTTGCAGAAGCAATGCTATAAGGGAGTATATACTTATGTATCTCAAATGGGTCTGAAACATTTGTGGGTACAAATTTGAGTCCCCAATTTAAAAGCACTGTTTTGCCCATAGTCTATGTATGTTTGCACACATTTACCACTATATTCTCCTCCTGCCCCTCCTTGGGGGGATTTCAGTTATTATTCTTGCCTTCCCTTCTGATTCTCCCTCTCTCCCAAAGTTTATAGTCATTTGTGTGTGTGTGTGTGTGTGTGTCCTAAAAAAGATTGGGTAGAGGGTGTTCTTACACCTGAAACTGAATCCGTTAAATCACCAGAGCTATCTATGGTCATTAAAGAGTCTGCAGTGCTATCCTCCCCCCTACTGTCAGGAAGTCCCAATAACCACCTATATACTCTCCTCTGCTTATAATCCTCCTTCACCGCTCCCAATTTTTTCTCTTTAAAGGATATATATATATATATATATATATATATATATATATATATATATATATATACATGCATACATACATACACATGAAGGTCTAACACCAAATTACTGGTTTCCAAACATTATGTGGAAGATGATTCAGATTTAAAATTCATGGTTTTGGAAGAAGTCTGTTCACCCAGATGTGGGGGGGATTGCGAGTTGTTTTTAAGAAAAAGAGAGGTATGGTGGATCCATCAGTTAAACATATTAGCCCCCAATGGGTTAAATTAGGATTGTGATATGTATGTATTTATATAGATGTTTTCCACTTTTTTTTTTTACTTTTGGATTATTTCCTATGTTAGGGCAAAGGGAGCAGCAACATAGATGTAGCTACTAAAGAGTTACTTGAATGTGCTAGAGAGTGCTGTGATGTCATATCCCATTAGTGAGTTCCTGTTTGATACTTAAAAGGTTTGTATCAATTTGTAACTAATTGTAACTATTGAACCCATGTGCTTCAAAAAGGAGTCTGTGTACTTCGAAAAGTTGTACTGCTGGGATCAAGAATCTGCTTTTAATACACCTAATCACATCACCAAGAGTGAGTGTCTATTTCTTCTTTTTTCTATTTATTCTGTTGCTGTGGCAGCAACAAATGTTTGACAACGTGCAACATGCAGTGTAACAGGACTGTGTGGTATTACTTTATATATATATGTATATATATATATATTTATATATATATATAACGATCTGTGGAGAAGTCAGCACTCACAAAACTTGGTGTAGACGTGCCTGGGTGCAGTGTCCAAAATATTTTAAATTACAATCCAACAAAGATGGTCCGCACTCTCAGGTCTTAAAAATCAAATATGGTTTATTAAGAAAAGGACTAACGTTTTGGCCTCGAAGAGACCCTCATATTTAATACATTTTTTAAAATCATATATTCTAAGTTCTTTTAAAATAAATGGCCTGTTTCTATGTATCCATAACACATCAACAAAAACTTTCTGTAATAAACTGTCTTCCTTCTTTCCTCCTGTTGTGCTATAAAAATTATTAACTATGACCAGATGAAACTATAAAAAATACTGTAAAATTAAAATCAAGAATAATTAAGTGGTTCCTGAATTTTTGCAGTATCAGTAAGGGACAAGTCTAGACTAATATATTGCAGACATTTTATATGTTAACATCCTTAAACTAACCAATACAGCAAATGATTAACCATAGCTCTTCTATAATAAATTAACCTTCCACAATTAATGCTGAAAATCATCTTCTGCTTTTATGACCTGTGTTTATGAGGCAACCAAACTTTAATAGGTTCAGAGATGTTAAACTTCACTACAGTCTTTTAGTATTCACTAAGGCTACCAGATGATTTAAAAAAAAAATCTAAATAAATGCAAGTTGCTGGCTGCATTGATTGCAAACTGATTGTATTCTAGTTAAATGCAGAATTAGAGGTGGATTTGTTTTCAGAAGTGCCTAATTTTTTTACTTGATCTGGCTTTGCACCATAAACTACAATTTAATCTGTTTTAATGTTACTATGTATGATTATTTAAATGTGTGGCTTAAATTTATAGCATCTTAAGCATATTGTGCATTTAAACTTGGCGTTATTGACATAGGAAGAACATAAGTGGTGAGAATGAAGCCCAGCTACTTTTACAAATAGAAGTGGCTTCACAACTAGGTCAAGTTATTATTATTATGGGTGACTTCAATTATCCAGACATTGACTGGGGTAATGGAGTTGCCAAGTCAGAAAAAGTTGGCAGGTTTATTCAGTAAATATGCTGAATGACAACTTTTTATTTCAACTTGTTCAAGAACCTACTAAGAATAACTCTCTTTAGGATCTTGCAATAACTGATAATACCAAATTCATCTATAGCATTTGGGTGGGGGAGCATTTACGGAATAGTGATCATAACATGTTCTCCTTTGAGATTTTGAGAGGCAACTATAAGGGAGTAACTAAAACACTAAGATGATTATTTACTAAAATCCGAATTTATCTCATAATTAGAATTAAAAAAATCTCAACCAAACTCCCATTCCTGATTTTGCCTGAATTAATAATATAACTCGAATAAATCTGATAATGAAAAACCTGATAGAATAGAGTGAAAACCCAATTGTACGATTTTTAGGAACTTTTTTCGCAAATTGCTTTTTTTGGGTTTTTGCAAGAAAACCCTGAATTTCTCTGATTATCAGGCTAAACCCATGGCAGGCCAAGAAAACTTCCGATTGGGATAGGTGCCTCTTTCATTGACTTATACAGGACCTTGACAGGTTTGAGATGCCGGATTTTCAGATTCTGGCTTTTTGCAGCATCAGGGTATAATGTACTACAAGTATAAGGCTCTAAGGGCTTATGTATGAAGTAAAATGCTTTGCAGATAATACTCTGCATATCAATACATATCAATATATCTGCATGGTATGGCTTACATGCAGTATTGCACCCCAAAGTTAGAAGATGCATCTATAATCTGTGATTGCACATCACAGAATGAGTTTGGGTTAAGAACCTGCTAAAAAGCACCCCTCTATAGTAACTGTGTTAAATGTAAATATATTACAAATGATATAATATTATTAAGTATTTTGTACACTATATCAAATAAAGTTATGGGACCGGTTATCCAGAATGCTAGGGACCTGAGGTTTTTCAGATAAGGGGTCTTTACCTTAGCGCTAGTAAAAAATATTGTTAACCTTTATTAAACAAGGATTAACTATATATCTTAGCTAGAATCAAGTACAACGTAGTGTTATATTAATAAAGAGAAAATCAAATCATTTTTTAAAAAATAGACTTATTTGAATTTAATTATTTGATTAAAATTAAGTCTATGGGAGATGGCCTTTCTGTAATTTGGAGCTTTCCCGATAATGGGTTTCCAGATAACAACTCATACCTACAGTATATGGATTCCCATATTCTAGATGTGCTTTAACCTCCTTATTTACATTCCAAAAGCCAGTTTTATTACCTTTGAATCAGAATGACTCGGCCTGAGGTATCACTAACTACATCCCCTGCTTGTAGTGAAGGAAGAAACAACCACCCAAGTAATATGAAGTATATAAAAATACTTGCAGAAAAAAATGAGAAGCATTTTTCAACAAATAAAATTTGTGATAAAATTGCTTTGTGTATCCTACCCAAAATCTTTCTTCCTGGAACTGAGATTGTATATTTTTTCAACTGTTCGAAATGTAATTACAGCGGTACCAACAGAACTATAAGATAATAATTTCCTTTTGTCTATTTATGAACAATGCAAATTATATTATTCTACAGGTACACTTTAAATATATTCTTATAAGTTTACAAATGTAATGTAATGGAAGTTTGCTCTTAACTTCCACAACTCTGTAAACTATATTTTTTTACAGAAATCATTTCTAAAGTTGTTTTGTTATTGACCATTGTGTTTATCCGATACAGAAAACAACAGCAATGAAGAGAATATAAAACTTGTCTGAAACAACACAGCTGAAAAAATAGCTTCTTTAACTGATTTCTTTAACAGGTTTCATCAGAGTATACATGGCATTGTTCTTTAATGACACCATAAGACAGCTGTCATTTAATTATAATGGGATTCATTACCTCCAGTGAATAAAATTATACACCTCTACAAAACAGAAGGCGGGGGCCAAACTACTCCAAAAGCATACTAGAGAAGGTGAATGAGGAATGACTGACATAAAGCAATACTATAAAACAAGCATTCTTGATTAAATTACTTTAAGGGCCATATATTCCAATAAGAACAAATACAGATTAAAAAGACTCATACTATTAAGTGAGTTTAACGGTGCACTAAATCTTAACACACCTCAACGTGTTGCAGAAGAAAACCATAACATAAAATTAAAAAAAAGGTGTGTAAACTAGCAAACTAGATTTCAAAATAGAGACAGCCCACTCTGGGAACTGACCACCCCTTTTTTTATCAAATAAATAGGACCAAGCCAGCCTCACCCCAAGGCAATATTCAGCCAGAATTCCATAAGAGATCGCTACTATGCTCTGCCGCTCCTCACTTGAGATCAGCACTATGTCATTATATCCACCAATGAATATTAGATGGCCTCTACCTACAGAGAGGATGGCCCCAAACTCTGCTACAAGAAGAAGCTGCATCTCCCACAATGAGAGAAGTTTAGCAGCCCTGCTGTCGGTTGGGAATCTGCAGTGTGTCAATGATAGGAAATCCAAGCAGGCTGTCACCTAACACAAGCAGTAGTAGTGTCTGTATCAATCAACCCACCCTGCAGTCACAGTAGAGAACCTCCTTTCTCCCTCTTCTAAATTCACCTGCACAAAGTCCTACCGCCACAACGAGCCCAACTGAAAAGTAAATTCTTGGCATCTTAGTTATTTCCAAGTTTATATGAATCCAAGAAATGGAATATGGTTTCAGTTTGGTTGAGATATAAAGGTACTTATAAGTGTGGTCGAAACAAATGCAAAGTATGTACAGTATTATATGTCTCCACCAGGTTTACCAGTATATATACATGTAAACATTATACCAACAAACAGTATTTTAATTGTATGTCGAGGGGGATCATTTACCTGGCCTCCTTTATGGGGTTAAGACCACACGGTGTGCAGTAGTCAAGTTTTTAGAACATTAGTCAGCCATTGAAAGAGGAGACAGTAAATCTTCCATTGCCAAACACATAATTGAGCATCATGATGAAGTATTAAATATCACTTTTCAGATTATTGATAGCCCCAAATATAACATAAGGGGGGGGCGATAAAGATAAGATACTTTCCAAGATAGAAGCATATTTGCTATACCAACTTAAAACGATAGAAATATATGGGGGTTTAAATTGAGAATGGGAGTTGACATGTTTTTTCTAATAAATTTACGATTATCAGTGAATGCATTTTTTGTACTTGGTTTATCTATTTTATGAGTGTTTGATTTGTTCCAATTTTTTAATATTATTTCTAAGTAATGATTTCTTCTTAATGAATTTATTTAGCAATTCACTTATTTACTGTTTAATTATCTCTAATTAAATCTGTATGGTTAGGAAATAATATTCACTTTTTAGTCCATGTATTACAATGCAAGATCTATGGTCAATATTTATGGAATAATGAGTTATTATACAAAACATCAAATATTTATATCTATGAAAACAATCTAGTGGCATAAGCCCCCCCACTCCTTATTTATACATGTGCTCTTGTGCCCTTTAGTGGGTCTCATGTGCTCGGTATTGTAAGGGCTACTGTTTTTAGGGGGTGTGTCTACTAGTCTTTTAAATGTTTATGTGGACTGGATTAGATCATGCTTTTGAGGAAGTGGCTTTGACCACAAAATGCGTTGTGTGTATCCTTTTTTGTGCCCTCCTTGTTTTAAAATATTTTTCAAGAAAGTATTGATTTTAGTTGCGTGGGTGCTCCGTGTCCAAGAAATTCCCTTTGATCCTCTACATCCGGAGTTGTTATGGAGGTATGGTGATAGACGGGTAGGAGGCTTGACATATTCGATAAGGGTGCTGCCTGCTCGTGTGGCGGTAAGGATTGTCTACACTCCGGCACATAAGGGATTACGATCAGGATATGGGGTTGCGATCGTTCTTCAGGGGTTAGTATTAAGCACGCCTGTGTAGGGCCCTATAGGGATACAGGTCCTATAGAGTTTATCTTTTCACCATTTCCTTTGGTTATTGGGTAGAATCCCTGTTACAGAATAACCTTTACAGTGATAGGCTGAGAGATTTGATGACACTGCTCTGACACACTCCTATATAGTGTGTGCAGGGAGTGGCCACTTCCTCTTTTGCCTCTGGACGTGATTCCAGCTGGATGTGCTCAGGGGGCCCAGAAGAAGGCATGTGTCCAAGTCGGGGACCAGGAAACCCCGTGAATGAGGAACAGATATACTAGGGCAGACTTGTCATAGTCTCTCTAGGAGAGAAAGGCAGATAGGATAGAGAGAAAGAGCAGCTGAAGCTCCAACAAGGATTTGCAGTAAGGGAGTAGCTTCCCAGAGGCTCTGTGTGTTGCCTCCAGTCAGGGACCTCAGTGAAGAGGGACTGTAGGGTAGAAGCTGCTTGCCTGACAATTTCCAGGAGGGAAAGGTTGTACTGCAATTGCCTGTGTACTCTCTGTGTGAGCCTGCCTTTGTTCTGTGTGAACTCTCAATATGCTGTTTCCCTCAACTCCTGCGTGAGTATTAAACCTGTGGTCATTTGCCCTTTTTGGCATAATAAACCATTCCTGATTGTTAAGAACCTCCTGGCGCCAAAGTTGTTTTTGTGTGCACAGTAGCCTGGGGGGATGTAGTTGCACTACACCATAGAGGGAAAACTTCCACTTAGCGAAGGCCCTGCCCTGGGAGTGAGTCGCGTGTAACCCATGCTCTAGTGTTCTAGCTGGTGAATTAACTCCGAGTGGCCCAAATAGGTGTTACACCTGTTTGCCACTCACGACATTAAACAGGCAGGGAGATGTAAGATCTGCTTTGGTCACTGCACGATATGCACGATATACCCACCATTCACTTGGCACCTTTGATGGACTGTTTGTGTATAACACAGGGGCACTTGGCTTTGATCAGCCTAAGGGGATACTTGATTAACCCTTTAAGCACGTGTTATGCTTATTCACTACCCCTACACATGTGGACGCTCTTTGATGACGTCACACACACCAATTTTGGCGCCACTTTTTACATGTTAAATACGACTTCACTTTGTGTTATGTTTCACCTCCTGAGGACGGCTAGAGTTGGATAGCCGAAACTTTGAGGAATAAAATCACAACCCTTGTGGCTTTTTTTTTTCATGACAAGCCCTGTGAGTGCGGTCTTTTTTCATTGAATATATATATAACTTCTGCAACTCAATGAAGCCCAGTAAAATTAGAGGTGAGACTCTGAAAACAGCCTGCTGAATCAAGTAACAATATCTATAGAAATACTGTGCAATATGCAGTCTTAATAAAGCAAAGCCCAAAATAAGTATTCAAGCTTGCTCTACTCCCAACTGAGCCCCAATGCCCTCTCTGTATACTCCAGCAACAGCTCTCTGTATACTGTAATGAGCTGCAGTAGCAGCAGGTCAGTGTCACAGGCTGGATTTCTATATAATACAGAGGGTTCCTGTTAGGCCCAGGCTGACTTTCATGCTGCCTCAGTTACTACAGCAAGATTAACTGCTGTTAAACAGCAAATAAACAGCAAGACACTTTCCTTTAAAGCTTAAAGCCTTTATCTACTTTGCTTACATTATTTAAAAAAAAAAAAAAAAAAAAAAATACAGCTATGCAAAGGTACAGCATTTGCAACTAAAATAGAATCATAGGTTGGTTTCTGTCGCATTAATATCAGTCAATTCTAATTCAAGAAATCAAGGTATCTTGATAATGGTGTCAAATAGCAACAAACCCTATATTTTGAACCAGGATTACTGGGGTGTGCATAGTCAGTATGTAAAGATGGTTTATGATATAGAAAAACAAAATGTAGCTGAAGCACTACTATACTGCAGACCCAGGAAGGGAGAAATTGGAAAAGACCCCCTTATCTATGCTGCATGCTGCAAAAAAAAAAAAAAAAGGAAATGGAGGAGAGTATAACCTCCCACAATAGAATAACTGCTTTCTAAAGGTGGCCATACACGGGCCGATAAAAGCTGCCGACAGACCGTGTCGGCAGCTTATTGGCCCGTGTATGGGGGCCCCCGACGGGCTTCCCCGATCGAGATCTGGCCGAAAGTCGGCCAGATCTCGATCGGATGGGGTTAAAAATCCCGTCGGATCGCGGCCGCATCTGTTCGTTGATGCGGTCCCGCGATCCGACCGCCCGTTTGTGAGAGCTAGGATCCGATCGTTGGGCCCTAGGGCCCACGATCGGATCTGCCCGATATTGCCCACCTTGAAGGTGGGCATATCGGAGGGAGATCCGCTCGTTTGGCGACATCGCCAAACGAGCGGATCTATCCGTGTATGGCCACCTTAAGGTTGTGGAATTAAGACATATAGAACATATGACAGATGACTTAAGTAGTAACCAATTCTTGTCTATTTGGTTGCCATGTAAAAAACTATAGAAACAACAATAATTTGTAAAAAACGTATCTGAGGTAAGAAAGAAAGAGTCAAAATACGATAAAGGATAAGTATGGCCCCGCAATTATAATGATATAAATCCTAATAAATCGAGAGCTTATTACTGATCATTTTCACTATGACATGCTTTAAAACAATCAAGATAACGTGTAAATGATTCAGAATGCTTGATGCAATAAAATTCAATCTTATGCTTGTATACATAACCCTAGAAAAACAACTTGTAAACATTTTCATATAATGAGCTCTTCTCGGGTTGAAACTTTCCCCCTTTTCCCATGCTATTAAAATTGCTTGTTACGCCATTCCCTTTCTGTTTTCTTTAAGTTAAATATAAAAAGGTGTCTTTGGTAGATCTACTGTGCTTCTGATAAATACTAATATTCTACATGCCACTCAAATACAAGACGAGTACATACATCCTATACAAAAAAATAGAACACTCATTAACCAAGTCCTAAACTGCTGGCAACAAACAAAATGTAGGCTAAATCATTTTTTTCCTCAGCAAAAATGCATTTAAAAGTAAAGTTATGTGTCACACAACCAATGAAAGCAGATTGTTTAATGATAGTGCCGGATGACAAATGGAGACCTCAGGTTTAACAAGCAATGGTGGGAATGGACCCGCATATATCTTCCAAACCAATAATTATGAGAAACTATTCTGTAAGATCAAGCTAAATCAAAGCTTTTAATGCTCTCTAACTCTTGTCAAAGGAGAGAGATTTAATGGCTTAAAGTAGAATTTTTGCAGACTTTACTGCCAGGAAAAAAATGATTTGTCTCTTGATAAATGACTATTGGTCTTTTTCACTTGAAATAAATACACTTACATAGAAATAAATGCTGTAGAACAGGCACATCATTTATATTGCTCACTTGCACCTGCTGCACCAGATTTAAATGCAATAAAGGTGTTAAAAAAATGTCCATGATGTAGATCAAATGGCACAAAAGGACATGTAAAGGCAAATCATTAAAAGGTGCATGCTTAAAATATCCCTCATGCTGTAGAGTTTAATGTATTTGTCTGCAGCCCAGATGCCTTAACATAAAAACTGGAGAAATTCTTTAAAAGTAATTCAAAAAATATATTAAAGGGTTTTCTAATGTCTAAAAATGATGCACTATATTTCAGAGATTCGTTTTTATCTGGTGCACCTAACCACACTCTTTCCAGTAAATTTTACATTGTGTAACCCTGATGCATCAATAAAAAATGATCCATCTGTAATAGCAATAAAATATATTTTTACTTTGTTCTGTTGCTTATTCTTTGTTAGAAGGAGTCAGCCTGAGGTTCTTCAATGCAAGCAGTAGGGAATGCTCTAAGCAATGAGCTGCACCAATCTAGAAGAGTAAGGGCAGGTACACAGACTGCATAAACAGATTCCTTCTTTGTTAAAGCCATATGCCTGCTGCAGAAGCACAGATACAATGTCAGTGAAACTGAGAACATAAGGTCCTGGGTTCAGTTCTGAAAGCAGCCTGTACCTTTCATATTGGCAGAATGCATGTAAGGGGGTATACGGAGTGATATACGAATATATACGATACAAGTGTGTAAATGAATGTCATGTATGTACAGTATGTGGGGTTATGTATGTTGGAAAAGTAGTAGTGGGAGTTTGGCCACTAGAGGGCAATAAAGTTGTATCAATTATCAACATAGTGTGGGAGAAGAGTATATAAAGTATAATAAAAAGGGAGGAGGGGTCTTTTTGTAGGCAGACATTGTCCAGTGAAGAACACCTTCTGGAGGAGAAAAGCCCAGGCCTAGGCATCAGGTGACAGGTTTAGCCAGTGGTAGAAAAATATTTGTGTTGGTATGCACAAGTTAGGAAGTGCAAAACTAGAATGGTGCTTGTGCCAATTACATAGGAGAATGGGTTTCTGAGTGCTTTCCTTAACTACTAGGCTAGGAGAGCAGCTGTTATACAATACGGTGCTTATGCCAATTGCATAGGATATTGTTTGGTTTCGCTGGGATTCAAGCCAGGAACCTCCAGGTTTCTGAGTAATCTCCTTCACCCTAGGCTAGCAGAGTGGATATCATGAAGATTAATTTCCAGAATAACAAGATGACATCAACGAGGAGTGTCGGGTTGTTGAGGGCAGGCGGTGATAGAGAGATCCTATTGAGGGCAGTGGAATGGAGGGTGGCCCAGGTGACAAGACAGGGAACCTAACATTATGAGAAGGTAATGCTGCAATAGTTATCCTGTAAGTGCAGGGTAGTCTGCTTGCTGGGGCCACAAAAGTTATTGCTGAATGTTTGGAACAATTGGAATTGTATGCAAAGATCAGATGAACCTTGTATGCCTGCTGGAAAATAAAATATTACTATTTTACAAGTGGTTGCCTGTCCTGTGTGTTCCCTGTTATCTACGGTAACTCTGCCTGCATGCATAAGCCAGACACACTGTGAAGAAACCTGATTGAACTACTGATGAGATTTGGCATTATCTATTGAAGGTCTAGCAGTGATAGCAAGAATATTAAAGGACATTAATATGTTAATATGTTAACATTAATATGTTGTGTGAAAAACAAAAATGTGCCAAAAATTGCAAATAATAAAAGTTAATTTAAAGATGATCAACACCTGAAATCAGAAATATGAAGATTTTTAGAAAAATGCTTTGGACATTTTGTAGTATACTGCTGGGAGTTTTTGACCAAAGTCAGAAATCTCCAAAACACTAAACATATGATATTGACTTTCCAATCAGTTGTATTTTTGTGACTAAAATAAACGATGTGTCTCATATGTGTGTTTATATCAAGGAAAATATGCTAAGGTCATTCTGAAAAAAACAATGCATATAGTTTTCCTAGGTAAACTAAAAGTCCCCCTGAGGAAATGCACCTGGAGGTAAAAAGCACAACGTGGTAATAAACGTGGCAATAAAAGAACCAAAGGCATCAAATTGGCTGGCAGTGAAAGGGTTAAAAAAGTATTAGGAATTGTTGCCGTTTTGATAATAAAACCCCAAAAGGTTGCGGTATTTTCCAAAGACCTTTTGACAACAAAAAGCCAGACCCAAAAATATCATGGCTTAGTAAATCAGCCCCATGGAGGCCCATTTAATACATTTGGAATTTAAGTGGTGTTAGATATTTTTGAAGCCATGCATAAACTCATTTCCACAAATGTCAGTCATTTATCCAAAGATCTGAACTAAAAAAAAGCATGCATGGGAGATATTGCAGAAAAGTCATGAAAATCAAGACTTTCTTGACTAGTCACATAACTATGACTTTTTCATATTGTCGCACAAAAGCCAGCGTCAAAAACTCCTGAAAATCTCAAAAACTACAAAGCGACATCTGCCACTCACTTCTGCATGATTTCGACAGGTTTGAGTAGAATTCGAGTATTTTCAAATTCACAATTGCTGCAGTTTTTGTTACATTATAAATCCCAGAAAAGTTGTGCTTTTTTTCTGCAACCTTTTATGTTTTTTGCAGACAAAAAGCCCGACCCATAAAAACTGTGGCAATTATTGATGCTATTCATTAAAGGAACTTGCACTATAGTTGCACTAAGCGCCATTGTATCTGCCCTGTCTTTTCTTATGGTGAATCGTATTCAGTTTTTTTAACTCTTTGTGCTTTTTATTATAACCTTACTGCCTCTTTAAATACTGTTCTGACTTCTGTAATGCAGTCATGCAAAAATGGATGAAAATGTGACAATTATTGATGCTATTCATTAAAGGTTGCAATCAAACATACTCCTTGCACTCTGCCCCATTGTATCTGCCCTGTCTCTTCCAATGGTGAGATGCATTCAGCTTTTTATTCTCACCTTTCTGCCTCTTTAAATATAGTTCTGATTCTGACTTGCCGCTGATGGTATTTGACTTGCATTTCTATTATGTGATTTCAATCATCTTTGCATAATGTTGCCAAAAATTGTCTATTTTCATTGGTTGAACATGTTTTCAGACTTTTTTCTCTCCTAAATATGACCTGTATTTGCTATGGATGTAACACAGCAACAATAATACATTTACAAAAGTATCTGTTGCAACTTTCTCTACTTTTGCTGAGGACAGTAGCTTGTATTAAGGATATGAGACAAAAAACATGTTATCATATTCCTTTAGGAAATGCTGTATAACAAATAAAGCTTTTAAGCTGGATTTTTGTCAGTTTTACTGTGCTTTAAATTTTACCTTGTTCCAGAAACACTTTAACTTTCCATGCCAAATTACTTCTTATCTATAGGAAGAAAAACTCTGTTTCTTCAAACTACCCAAGTTAGCTTTTCAAATAGAGTAAATAAACATCTCAGTGCACTCCTGAAAGTAATTCTCTTCTTTTTCTTTTTTCATATATTTTGCAATCCATCAGTTGCAAGTTCTTTGTGTATTTCCTCTCCCAGTATACTAGAGTACCTGATAAACGGCCTTTCCAAATAAAAGTGATTGGTGATCATTATATGACCAAAGAATACATTATTCAGTACATTTTCCTGGTTCTTGCTTAAATGGTCCAGTAATGCTTTATATTTTTTTCTGCATTCCTCTGTGTTAGTGTTACACTTCAGTTTTGGGGGAAAATACAAACAGTAATCAAACGCAGAAACATACTAAAATGTATTTGTACAATAGCAATAGGATACTGATTGTTGGCACAGATGCAAATTTTATTGTATTGAAATAACAAAATAATTTCTTATACATAACATACAAATAAAATATAAAATCCATTGAGGCAATAAAAGTTGTATTTTCAATACAACAAATATGAATAATGTTTGATTACTGCATAATTTTGAAGTGCGGTTTTATGACACATAATGCATTGTATTCTTAGAACCGTGAATATGGATAATATTAAACAGCATAAGTGGGAGTGGATTGATGGGTAGTACAAAATTGGAAAGTGTGGGGTGGTGAAAAAGAATAATAATATTATAACACTAACGGGTAAATTCACTAAAGGGGCGAAGTGACTAATGTTAGCGAAAATTTGCCAGCGTGATGTCATTTCGGAACTTTGCCAATTTACTAACGGGCACAGGCGTAAATTGGCTAGCGAAGGAGATAGACTCTAACACCAGGCAAATTTTCGCTCTGGCGAATGGACGTAACTATGCAAATTCACTAAGATGTGGATTTTAATGAATGTTACCTCTTGCGCCAGACTTCCTTCGTCACACCAGACTAGACGAAGTGCAATAGAGTAGTTAAGAATTCCTCAAAAAAAATTAGAAAATTTTTCTAAGTCCCAAAAAACCCTTCCAAATTTTTGCCTGGCGAAGTGTGGCGATGTGAGCAAAGCTGTCGCTGGCGAATTTCCCCAGGTTAGTGAATTTGCCCTATGGCTCAAGCTGGTTATTTGGAATAGGAGACAATGTGGATCAGCCTGAAAATGTTATAAGGATTGTAAGGATTTGCCGATAACCTTCCCCCATAGGAGTCACATCTCCCTCCCATAGACCTACAGTACAAATTTGATAATGGGTTCCATTTACTGCCAATACAATCTCTATTAAGGCTAGTGTAGATCAGACTAGTTCCTTTTGTCACGTTGCAAACCATTGCAGCAGCTTTTACATTTGACTTTAAAATTCATTGTGATTAAGAAAGGAAAAATGCAGGGAAAACTGTATCCGCCAGACTACTGAGAACAATTTAATAAATCCTATGTTCTGCTAAGATGTAAAACCTTTTCACATACATCTGTAAATAATTCAGCTTGCTCTTTCAGATACAATTAACTTTTACATATTTCAGCACCACTACTAGTTCAATGCAAACTGGACTGAATTGTTCTCCTACTGAAGAAGGATTTTAATGCTTTGCAAATGATTAAACAGCAGCAAAGTGCTTGTATTTCACTCACTCATTAGAGTACAACATAAAGTATGGGCTTAAGTACAATAAAGATTGCCATCATTTAATATGCATCGAGTTTTAGGCATATTGAGCCTTTTAAAAAGTTTGACTCTCATTTAATACTTGCTGACAAAACATATCGAGTTTTTCCGCATTCTTACTGTAATAAATGACTTGGCCTGCTATAAAATAATAAAAATGAAAACTTTATAAGTTTAAATGGAAGTAAAAAGCAATTCCACTCATGGGGAAATAACTCAATGACTTAGTAGGGGAAAAAAAGGAACATATTAGTAATAAAATATTTAGATCATCAATATTGAACAGAGATGTAAGAAATGTTCAATTATGTATAATTTGAGTTATTATTCATGTTAAATCTTCACTCATAAAATGCACATGTATCACCGGAAATATTTTATGAGTAACTTCTAGGGCATGAAAAATCTTAAGTGATATGTGTGTACACTTATCTAATTTTTTTTTTTATTATTACTATTTTTTATATAATAGAAGTTTACAACCTTTGTTGTATAGGTATCCCTATATCTGTTTAAAAAAAAACACTGTGCAACTCTGCTTTTTTTTATTACCTTTCTCTCTGTAATAATAAAACAGTACCTTGTACTTTATCCTAACTAAGATATAATTAATCCTTGTTGGAAGCAAAAAAATCCTGTTGGGTTTAATTAATGTTTGAATAGTTTTTAAGAAGAATTACAGTATTGATATCTGCATTACAGAAAGACCCCTTATCATGGAAAACCCCAGGTCCCAAGCATTCTGGATAACATGTCCCATCCCCAACACCATCTTTTGTAAGTGTAAAGAATATTTTACCTGGGATCCCAAGGGGCTCCTTTCCACCACCATATGCAATTAAGGGAGAACTCCATCCAAATATTAAAAATAAATAAAAGTATGCAATCCATTGCTTGTCCTAAATCAGCCCTCCTCCAGCAAACACTCTAGTTCCCATAGTGCTTTGCACAACCTTTAATTACCAGACCCCTGAAAGTACAAAATTGCCAAAGCAAGGTATTAAATTGTTGTAGGGTTATGGGAATATGAGTCTTGAATGGAGGAGACCTGATTTTGACTACATTCTTTCAATGAGGTATGTAGTTATGAATTTCTAATCTACTGACGGAAACTCCATTTATAAAATAATGTAATAGTCATTGAATAAATGTAATTAATGTAAAATGGGATGCTTATAAAAAGTAGTTTGGTATGCTCGTTTAGACAAAACAGTTGAATTTAATGGCGGTCTTTTCTCAACCTCATCTACTGTGTGTTATTATGTATGTTAAATATGATAGTATATGGTTTTTATGGAGATATTAACTTCATGCCTTTAGGCATGTAGGAAGGTTTCTGTTTACACATTCACTCTGTTTTGCGTATGGTGTAGGTGGAATGTAGAGAGACAAAACAACTAACAAAATGCTTTTCTTAAAAGACCAGCATGATATAAATGAAATTGTTTTAATGTAATAAAAAATATAATGCAGTGTTGCCCTGCACTAGTAAAATGGCTGTTCTTGCTTCAGAAACACTACTATTTTTTATCTAAATAAGCTGCTGTGTAGCTATGGGGGCAGCTTTCAAATGAGAAAAGGCAAAAGTTACACAGCAGATAAGCTCTGTAGAACATAATGTTATTAATTATTTATCCTGTGCCTTTTTTCCCAGGCACTGTCTGCTTTTCAACAAGGTGTGCTGCTGTTGTCTCTTTCCACGTACATACATTGTTCTTGGCTTTGCTAATTATCACTTTGCCTTTAGTTTATTGCTCCTACAAGCACCTAATGAGAAAAATATCCATTATCCCACTCTAACAAAACATAAAGATAAGAAAATATAAAGTCACATGGGATATTTTAATCACAGCTATTCTCTCTGCTTGAAGATGATGACTATCCTTAAGCCCTATGGCAGTGCACTTCCCACCAATTGAGATGATGTGGAGATGGATGGGAATGTCTGGTGCTAGACAGCTGTAGCATAGAGTCTGAATTGCATTGAATATCATGGAACAGAATGGCCCACAATTGGGAAGACTGTAGCTCAAATTTAATGAAACATCGAATAACCAAACCCTGCAAGATTGCTGATCATAGAATGGATGTGGAATCCAAAGTTAAATGACAGATATAACAGAACAAAGCTGGTACAAGAGCAGGTAACTAAGTAAACAGTAGGGGCTAGGACAAGAAGCTGAACATAGGGGAGGTTAAGGTGAGCAGTATTCAACCTACCTATGAACTGCTAGAGCCACAAGGCAAGTTAGGATGTTAGGACTGAGATTAAAGCAAGATGCTGGAGAGTTGTAGTCTAACTAGAGTGTTACAAACCCAGAGCAAACCCCAAGGACCCGGTCATGGCTCACTCTTCCACCTTTAGCAACCACATTTGGCTTCGGGAGGAGCACTTCACTACTCGAATGCAGCCAGGTCTTAATATGAGAGGACCAGGGAGAGAGCTCTAGGCGGGCAAGGGAACTGGAGTGGAGAACTAGAAGTGTGGTCAAGTTACAGGCCGGAACATTATCAATTGGGTGTTGCAGTACAGAATCAATAGACAAAGTGGAGTCGAGGTCACAGACCGAGTCAAACACCAAATGCAGTACAAAAATCAGAATCCGGAAGATTGGTCAAAGGACAAGCAAAATCATGACAGGCAGCAGACTAGACAAAATCAGAGACAGGCAGAGTCAAAACGGTACATGAATCACTTGGAAAACATACACAGGAACTAAGTAAATAGACCTTTATGTTGGACAATAAACTCAACACAAAGAGCCCTTTAAATATTCAAATTTTGCGCCAACCAATGATGTCACATTCAGCATTTTCCAGATATAGATGGAAATAGCCGAACACTCAAAACTTGGAAGAGACACACATTTAAACCAACAGTGCCGATGGAGACAGACGTGGCGCGTGTCCCCGCCGAGGGTGTGGCGGGTGTCTCCGTCGCACCACCATTAGACCACCAGGGTGAGATATTACAATGAGCAACACAGAAATAATGGTTGCAATGTAATAAACTGTGCAATGAATTTCATACAGTGTCCTAAAAGTCCTATCACCTTTCAATGTAGACCATGTATTGCACCCCGCATTTCCTCTTCCATTGTATTACACAGCATTTCAGCATGTCCCCCAGCAGTATATTAAGGGGTCCAAATATATCTGTGCCCCCGTTCATGTTTGCCTTTTCTACATAAACCTTCTTTCTTAGATATTTTTTAGCAGATCTATCTCCATCTATCTGCTCCATAAGACAAACAGCCTTCTCTGTTTCCAACTCTATCACTAGGCACTCCATGACAACCACAACTGTATAACTTAGGAAAGCAAGAGGGTCATGGATATATGATAGAGAAGAATAAGTGTTAATAGTAGAATTTTATAAATTTCATCATTTTGAATAGCAGTTAGTAGTACTTATTGTAGAGCACAATGCCACTGTGTTAAATAACACCATGAATCACAGAACCATATGGATGATAATGACTTTCATTTGTTCTGCAATTGTGAATGGGATTTTGTTTGGAGGAAATATAATTACTCATACCTAAAAGAATATATCACTCTTGGTAATGCAAATTAGCAGCTCACATGTAATTTTAATAGGATCTCTTTCTTAGGCTTTTTTTCTACAATATATTTGATGAAAAGTCACCATTTGTAAGGAATTGTAATTAATCATTAGGTGTGTGCAAGCAGTTTTGTGTTAGACATGTTGTTAAGCCAGCAAAATGCCAACAGATGTTAACTGTCCATCAGAGAAAAAAGATTCAAAAGCTACGTTCAGCTTCATTTGTTCTTTCTCAGAACATGACCAGGTGCCACATGCAGCAGCACTTTCGAAAGACAACATTGACATTTTTTTTTTAATCTGTACAAGTTTCTGCATAAAATAAGAACTCACTCCGACATTTTCTTGATTATTTTTACTTGAAATAGTCACATAGCTAGTTAAAGCTTTATTTATTCTTATTGATGTAAGTGGTTTTATTGGCTCAAAATTCCCCTGAATTCCCCTGTCCTCACTGAGGCCGATTATAGTATTGTAACGTATGGTATCCCAAAATCCAGAGCAAACCCCAAGGTCCCGGTCTCGGCTTACTCTTCAGCCTATAGCAGCCGCCTTTGGCTTTGGGAGAAGCCATCCGCTACTCAGATGCCAAATGAAAGGACCAAGGGGGAAGCTCTGGGCAGGCAAGGGAACCGTAACATATACAGAAAAGAAGGAGAACAAGGAGCGTGGACAAGGGACAGGCCAGGTCAATACCAAAAGAGACAATACAATACCAAATCAGGAAGCAGAAGCATAGTCAGGGTCAAAGGTCAAGGTCAAACCAAAAAAAATCGCAGTACAGTAACAGGATCCACCATAAAAAACAGGCCGAGGTCAGTACAGGCATCAGAACAGAAAGGGTCAAGGTTAGGCAGTGGTAAATAAGCCCGATCAGACGATATGACACACCCAGGAACTTTGGAATATAGCCCTGTACTGGGCAATGAGTCAGAGTAAAGTAGGGGATTTTTATAGCCAGTCAAATGGCTTACACAGATCACATGTGGCCAGATTGGCAACAGGTGAAAAAAGCCATGCTTACTTGCAATTATAAAGCATACATAGGACATAGGATTGAACCAGGGCCTTAGCTGTTTGCTCACATATAACAGTGTTCATGCAGACAGTACAGGAACATCTGGTTCAACTCCAGGCAGGTTATCACAAGTATTTCCCAACTCTGGCTCTTTAAAGTAGCTATGTAACATTACCAAAAAAACAAAAACATACTGAAGCAGATTCTTATTAACCAAATGAGGGATAAAAAATTGTTATACTTAGTTATAAACCCTCAGTTTGCCCAGGGCTATCCGGGTGGACTATTTGGGGAAACCAGGGCTAAACTAGTAGTAAGCATACCCCATATATACCTTCATTATATATACTGCCCACTAGCCAGTGGTCAAAGTTAGCAGAGCCCACCTAACCACACATCTATAAATAGAACATAGCAAAATATTCCAGAAGGCTCTGTAGACATTCATAAGACATAATTAGTGTAGAGTTGGAGAGGCACCAACACACACAAGCAGCTCTGGTTTATAAAAATCAACTGAGTTTTCATTTCCCACATATTATACAATCAGGATCAGCTATCCTAGACTCTTGTGCTCCTCACATAGGGTAAGCTTAATCAATTCTTACTTTGCATGTAATATTGAAATAAATGGTAGCTGTAACCACATAATGGGTAATTTTTGTGGGGGAATATTCTTCAGCTTTTTAATTATTAATCCTTCTAATGTATACAGATGTTTTATATAGAAATTTTACATTACTGTTTGTGTCACTTTTTTTGCAAAGGGTTATGTGGATCTCCCTTACACTTGTGACTAATCACTTGCTCCTGTTGGACTTTTTGTCTATTTTATGAATCCATTATGGAGAGCCATTGGACTTTTTTTTCACTATTGATTGCACACACTTGACGTGATTTGAGCTTCTTATTTGCATTTACAATGTGCACCGATTGGTTGGAGTGGTATTTATGACTTAATTGAATTATTCACTACCTATTTAAATGCACATGTTTGTTGGAATCTGTATGCTTGACGAACGGGTTTTCCCCGAAAAGTTGCTTTGCACTCCGCTTCAATAAAATAGAAGTGTTCATGCAGACCTGTATGCCATTCGTTTTCTTAGCCTATGGGGGACCTCATACAATAAAAAAAGACTTTGCAGATCGATCCTATTCACCCGAATTTAAATTTTTTAAATTTTTTAATACATTTCAATTTTTTTTTCTTTACAAACTCCCATAATCTCAAAATTCAACCTTTCATAAATCTGCCCCCAAGACTAGAAATGTGCACAAGATTTTTAAAACAAGGTATTTGTGATTCATTTTGCTTATATTTGACCATGCCAACATTTTGTAGAGCTTTTGTAAATGTTACAATTCAATTGTGAAATGCAGAGAAGCCTGTCAAAATAAGTTTTTAACTACAAACTTGAATAAATACTGTAGTTTGCAGTATTTGATTAGTTTCAACCCCCATATTCACAGAACATGTTTCAGACAACAAACCTCATTATTTAACCTTGATAAAGGGTTTTGTTACCCAAAACATGTCATGTGTGTTAATGTACTTTGCAGTAACTTCTGCTTGGGCTTTTTCCTTTAATTTATAATTCACCATTAAGAAGTTTATGTCAGGATAGGACATAAATGGAAGAGCCTAGCTAAAAGGTATTGTTTATTTGTGGAAATCCACAATAGATGTACTACTCCCCACAGCAAGCATATCATGCCCTATGACATAAAAGCCCTATGACATAAAAGCCCCATGCAAACATGACTTACTTTCTGAGTTTGTTCACCATGGCTTTCCTCCTCTGAGACCAAACATATGGGAATGTAATAAAATGTGTTCATCATGACCTTTCTCTTCTAACACCAGAACATATGGGGAATGTAATAAAATCATAAAATGGGAAATATGTTTAGTATGAACAATTTTTTTCATATTTACAGCATGTTGAGATTTCACAGTTTGTAAATATAACTTTTTTTTTACTACAGTATGCATAAAAATTTCAACACTTCGCCACCTTAAATATTCTGAATTGCTGTTTAGCCTATGGGGGAACCTCCTATAACCTATATGAGCTCTTGGCTAAGTTTTGAGGAGTCAAATGTTTTTTTTTGTAAAATCGTACGATCGTATGATAAAATCGTACAAATCTAACCATTCGAATGATTTCATTGTACGAACGAGCAATTTTAATTTAGCGGAAAAAAACCTTCGACTTCGATTATCGTACTACACCTTAGTATGAACAATTTTTTTCATATTTACAGCATGTTGAGATTTCACAGTTTGTAAATATAAATTGTTTTTATTACAGTATGTACAAAAAATTGCAGTGAAATCAACAAGCAATATCACATTGTGAATGTATCGTCACAAATGTTTGTATTTTTGTGGATTTTTATTCCATTCACCCATTAGTCTATTCACTAAGTCTCACTGCCTTTACTTGTTGAAGTTTTGTATTAGAGTTATTGTGTTATTTTACACTTAGGGGCCCATTTACTAAGAGTCGAAGTGAATTTTCAAATTCAAAAACTTCAAATTTCAAAGTAATTTGAAGTATATATGGCTCAGTATGACATACAAGGGTGGGTTGTATGTTTTTTGTTTGCATTTTGTCATAGAGTTAGTGGTACCATTGAAGTTGCTGTTATAATTGAAAAATAAATCATTGGAATCTTGATCATCACTTAGCAATAGCAAAAGGTCTAGGGGGTCACATGTGATGGTTAAATCTGACCTGTTTTACTTCACTGAAAATTCGGGAAAATTTGCAAAATGCATTGAAGTCAATGGGCAACAATTTTTTTTTTTTTTGCCGCACAACAATTTTTTTCAATTATTGGAGGCTATGGCCATTTTTTTTGTGGCAAAACCTGGTGAAAAATGTCACTCATCACTAGTCACCATGCCTTAAAGAGAAAATTGAAGCTATTCTACTCCTGGTTCCTGCAATTTTAACAGTAACATGACGTTAATTCATACATGCAAGACATACGATACAAACACATTACATAGAATACAAAATATATTTATTGAGCCCTTGATAAGTGCAGCATCATGCATTGTTAACCGTAAATTTAAAAAAAAATAAAAGTAGTAAAACTTAACAGTAAGAGAGATTGCTATTCTTCCAAACTGTCAAGTAAGCTAATTATCAATATGCCACTGCGAGTTATTTTGCCCTCCAGGTAAAACCTGATGGCGAACAGAATTTCTAATAATAAATGTGTCACATAAATAAATAGAAGAAGTGTTCATACTAATGAAGTCCCTTGGAGCATGTATTATGGTTTGCAAATTAAGTGTATAAAACATTTTCCTAGTTAAAAACAAATGGAATTTATACACAAGATAATTTCCACATTGGTACAAAGGATGAAATCTGTTACTGATAAATGCGTAAACCTGAAATATTTTGCACCCAGTGATAGAATAGGACAGAGCATCAGAAATACAAGAGAAAAGTTTTCCCCCGGTTCTATGAATCATAAATTTGTTGCAGAAGAAATAATAATAACAGCTGGAAGTCGTAAAACATCTAGTCAATAACTTAATGAAAACCTGCCAGACTTTAGAATAGTTTGTGCTGGAATTGTTTGTCATAGACAGCATAATTTAATGTAGACAACATTCCAGAACTAATTTCCAAACTGCTAAGAAATCATCTGAAACGGAAATACTGAAACATGTTTAAAAGCAACACAGTACAGTGATACTCCACTAATAAAGTTATAAAAAGTGCTTGTCTATGATATCAGGGTTCTCCTTCTGAGACCTCCAGCAGTTCTATGCTATTAAGGCACGTAATGATGTATCCAACAGTCAGCTCTTTCTGGTGAACAGTGTGTGTCTTCCTCATTGTATGAAACAGATTGGCAGGTTGTGAAGGGGAACCTGCAATGCATGTGAAAAATGCAGATTATTATAATTATTATTAACATGTATTTTTAGAGCGCCAACATACAGTATATTGATTATACCTCCTGTATATATGATCCATATTTGAAATAAAAGTAAGGATGCTCCCTCAGCACACATTTACTTTATGAAGAGGGTATGTGTGATATATTTGCAGGCATTAAACATTTCAATTCCATGGGAACTGTGCAGAATAATCACATGTCCACGCCAGCTCTGATTATGCTGGCTTATGAAGTGGTTAAGATTTCTCTCTATGTTAAGTTTCAGATGGGGTAAGTGATTACAACAGGGTAATTGTAGTTTTGCAACAGTAGCCACATTAAAAATGATACTCTCCCATTGTCCCTAATAAATACCTGTCATGGTTCTTTGTAGAGTGTGCTTGTAAAGTCCAGTGAGCTGCACCAGTTTCATTTGTGCCACACCTATTGAGTACCCTACTTAAACACATCTACTCAACAATAAGGATACACACGAACATAAAAAAGATATATGTTTGCATGTTATACTTTCTGGATGTGGTTGCTGCTGATAAAAACCTTAACAATGCCCCTACAGCAGTTGGGTAAGGGGACTGATAGGAACCCTACACCAGCTCCTGCAATTCAAATTGTCACAGGGTATTGTCGAGACTTGTCACACGCTGACTTTTTCAAGGTGATTTTTTGATAAATTACATACATTTGTGGATAGGAGTTAGGTCAACTTTGTTTTAATAAAAAAATAGATACATTTGAGTTTTGGTAAATACCCGCAATAGTGTCTATAATCATAAAATAAAGTCCAATTATCAAGTGATACATTGCTTTAACTTTGTAATCCATATTTAGTCCTTAATAAGGAAAAATGCCCATAGTCCAAAGTTTAAATCTCTTAGTATTATCATGGCTACTTGCAATTTTGCCCATAGTTAAAAACACATTTTATTAAACATTATTTACATATAGACAATATTTGATTGTGGTTTGCCAAAAGGGGTTAGCCATATTTAAGATATGAAGAGGCGAGAGATAGCTAGCATACCTAAACTAGAACTTAAGTAACCAAAAGAGAAACAAGAAAATTCTAGATTAGCCTTTGTTAGTAAGTTCTCTGTAGCCAGGAAGGTAAGGAGAATAATCAATAAACACTGGTATATACTTCAAATGTGCTTCCCATGTTAAAAGGTTTTGCAGAGATTCAAGTAATGGCTTAGCAACATAATAATAACTTACATGACATATTAATAAAGGCTGACATTGATGCCTTACCGCAGAAGAGACAAACATTTTTAGGTAAGCCAAAAGCAGGTACTTTCCCTTGACTAAGTTGTGCTAATTGCAACAACATAACAAAAGGGCCTTTTTTTTACCCACTCTCACAGTGGCCCAAGATTCCTATTAAAAATACTACACATGCAACTCCTTCTATGAGGTGTATTTAATACTACACAGGTGTACAGGCGTGATAAAAGGTGTCAGCCAAAATGTTGCGTGTTTTGTTGGCAAAATAAACCACTGTCTTAAAGTGGACCCGTCACCTAGACATAAAAATCTATATAATAAAAGTCCTTCTTAAATTAAATATGAAATCCAATTTCTTTTTTTTATTAAAGCACTCATAGCTGTTGTAAACTCATTTAAAAATATCAGCTGTCAATCAAGTATTGCCTACCCCGCCTCTATGCCTAGGCATAGAGGCGGGGCAAGCAATTACTTTCACTTTCCATTCAGCACTTCCTAGATGTCACCACTCTCCCTACATCCCCCCCCCCGCTCTCTTAACGATTTAATTGTGTAACCAGTGCATGACGATGGACATTGGGTCCCTGTCCCCTGGTGCACAAAAACAGTTTCTGAGATGATACAAGGCTTGCCTTAATAACAGTGTCTACAAAATGGCTCCTTCCTGGCTGCTATAATTATGAGTTCCCAGACTGATGGAAACAATATTCAGATAATTTATACAGTGTAATTAAAGATAAATTTGCTTGACTAACATGATGAAATAGGATTTGGATAATTTTGTTTGGGTGATGGGTCCCCTTTAAGATTTGGAGTGCCACAGCACATCTTATTTGATGCATTCCATGTTTGTCTGTTCTAATGAATGGTGCAAAAGTGGACACTAAGGAACCCTGGACATAACACCACTGACCTGACAGTAGCTCCGAGGTCACACAGCAGACTGTGACACCCCTGATTTATGCCAAGCAAAACAAACTCCAATCAATGCAATTTTGAATTAATTAAAGAAGCGATGCAACTCCCACTCTGAAAATGCTAGACAAAATTGCTCCCAATTTGCACCAAATGCAATAGCATTTGCATCCATTTTGATGCATTAAGAAATTATAATTGTGAAAGACACAATAACGTTTGGGACAGAGGCTACAGCTTTAATAACCAAATGTAACAATATTAATAGGGACCAAATATAACATATTGGCACCCGCCGTAAACTAAGCTTTCTTGTCCTTTGAGAGGGCAGAGCAACACCCAGTCACTCTATTAGGGCCCTTTCAATCACATCCTGGACACATTGTACAAATCCCATCTGACCTAAGGTAGCTTTCAGAGATTGGGTTTTACTTACCCATTGCTTCTCTGAGAAATTGTGCTGCATGGAATATCAAACTCAATATAAAACCCATTTCTTAACAATTCTCTGCCTCTAACTACTGTCCTGCTTTATATCCCACCTGGTGGGCTGGGCAATGGTTCCCTGGGTGACATCACACTTACCGTATGCTCCTAAGTCATCTGTGGAGTATCCTTCCTGTCACTAGTACCTTCAACTTTGATACTAATAAACATGCCAACAATGCCTGCCAGACCTATTTATTGGAGTAACCCCATTGGGATGTCCCCTTCCCATTACTTATCAGTAACCATTGATTGCCAACTGGGTCTGTGACACAAGTGCTACTCCTGCCCTTCTTAGACCTCTGCAATACTCTACTGTCAGCACCAGTGCTTATTATCCCTGATAATTAACTAGACAGCTTCTTTATACACTATACTGGTGCCTCCTAAAATGTACAGGAAATCAACAGTTAGTTACCTGTTTTACTGACAGTCCTTCGGGTAGTTTGTTTCTCAACAGTGTGTGCCAGAAAGAGAAAGAAAGATACTGCTTTATACCCCCCGTTCATACACAGGTGAGCATTCATCACTTCAGACGAGTGAAAAGATAGATAGAGAACAAGTCCTCACCTCACCCCTTTAAAACGTAGCAGATATTTCATCTACATTCTTCATTGCTAATGAGTAGGTCATTTAGAAACATCCTGCCAGCAGCACTAGTTTCAGTTCAGTCAAGCAGCATGCCTCCACATTAATCTTCATCTGACTCTCAGTAACAATCTACATGCTGAATGGATATTTGTCATTTAATTTAGATGCACACTGCATGGTTTCAAAGAAATAAGTACAGTCTCCATCAGGTATCTATACAATGTGCCAGTTAAACTTGAAGTCTGAGGCTATTATACTGTATGTCTCTAAAGTGAAGGGAATGAGGCAAGAACCCTATTCTACCTGTCATGAGAGTTCTTTAAATCTGGTGCTTGATTTCAAATGATTACATTTTACATTACTACTATTACCTGTTACAAATAGGCCTTGTCTTGGTGCGTATCCTCCAAAAGAAAATAAGAGATTAATTATTGTTTTAGTAAACAAAATTGCATTAGACTGCTGCTCTTAAGTAAGTCCTGATGAAGGGTGGGTGTTCCCCCCCGAAATGTTGATGTTTGGTGGCTGAATAAAAGGGGATATTCCCCGACTGCATTAATCAGTGTGTGTGCGCGGATCCGTTTCTTATACACATTGATTGCTAAGGGACTCGGCCGGGTCAACGGAAGGAACGCACCATCAACTGCAGGATTGGTGAACTACAGGTGTGCGGTAGGAGAATTATATTGCTCTTAAGTAAGTTACACCTCTAGGTCATATCACACCAGTCCACACACATCATGGATCAGTTTAGGGCTTTAAAATGATTGAATGTACAGCAGCCATACCATTTATATTGTATATAATGATTACAGTGTCAAATTAAAGAATTCTTAAAGTTATTTACTGTTATTTTACTTCCTGTACTCACAGTACATTAAAAAAGTGTAGCCTAATCATTTGTTGGGCATAAATCTTCTATAAATAAAATGTTAAAATGTAAATTTGACAAAAGTCAACAAAAATCTTTCATCATTGGCCAAATTAGGTTCAATTATTTATGCCTTTCCCTGTACCTGTAAGTATTGCTTAATACACAATAAATTCTGCTATTCCCAAAGGGTCTTAGGTGCCACTGAGGCATTGCAATCTAACTACTCATAGAAATACAACTCAGGTAATAGCAAATACAATATTTTACATTTTAGATGTAAAACCTTAAAAGTCCTAATGTTAAAAAAAAGACAATCTTCTTAGTTATTTTAAAGATGGTGGTGATTCTTTCATTTTAGAATTCCTTTTTTCCACTCCAAAACAAAAATCCCAAAATTGACATCAGACTTTTAAAAAAAATTTTTCTGAATTTATTAAACCCCCTATAATGGAAAAGTCAGAATCAGAAAATCCAGCATCTCAGACCTGTCAAGGTAAGGTAAGTCAATGGGAGTTTTTGATTTTTTGATGTGCGCTGGGTTTCGGCAATACCCTGAAGTTTTCAGTAGTGATGGGCGAATTTGGGGCGTTTCGCTTTGCCGAAAAATTAGCGATATTCGTGAAATGGCGAAAAATTCGCAAAACATCGCTGGCGTCTCGTTTTTGATGCCGGCATCCATTTTTTATGACGCCGGCTAATGTTCAGGGTGGTTTCGTGAATTTATTCACCTGCGGCGAATCGCAGGAATTTGCAAATAAATTCGCCCATCACTAGTTTTCAGGCAAAAAACATAAGAAATCTGAGTTTTCAGGTGAAAAATCAGAAAAAAATCGTGAAAATCTGAATTTTTTCCACAAAGCTAATTTTCTGGAAAATGTAATAATAAATAAGAGTAAAAAACCAGAGCAGATTTAATCGGAGTTTGCAGCAGAAAATGTTGAGATAAAATCGGACTTTGATTAAAAACCCACTAGGTGTTATTTGCACAGGTATGGCTAGCATTTTCCATCATCCTTAAGTATGTTTAAAGACAATATGTCAATAAGTCATGGCTTTCTAAAGTATATACAAAAGCATGTCTGGTGGAAAAGCATCTACAGGTAACATACTGATTTTTACACTGAACTCACTGATCAATTGATTGGTCTAGACCATATGTCTGGCTCTTGACATAAAGTGACTGGAAGCTTTCGTTGTTTCATTCTGTTTCTGTATCATTCAGCAACTTATGATTTCCTCTGAGGTCACCCTTAAAGGTCTGTGTGTCATGTTATTCATTTTTGCCTTGTCAGGAGAAACTTGCTAGCACATCAATCAAAGTAATCATCAGGCCTTGATGTAAGAGTATGGTTCATCTCACATTTTTCATTACCACATAATTTATTAATACCCTTCTGAAAAACATTAGATTTATCTTGATAAAACTTTGGTGACACAGTTACAAAGCTGAAAACTAATAATGCGGCGGAGACTTTCTGTCCTTTTCAGCACTTTAGAACTTTGGAAGAAAGAAAATGTCTTCAACCAAAACATTTGAATAAATGAGATGATAATAACATCACGGAGAATTGGATTACTTTACAAATTTCTCTCATATTCAGCAGTCAAGAGCTTTGTTATAATGCTGCAGTAATCAAATATGCAGTAAAAAATAATAACTTTTTTCATTTATTACCTTACATTACTATACCCTGATTTACAAAACAGAAATAAATATACATGGTAGGGTTGATTATTATGAGTTCATGTTCCACACTGGTGGACATTTGTTGTTCATTCTACCTGTGTTCCAAAAATGTTAGTATGTAGCACAGCTGCACAGTGCCCTATAACTACTGCCTGCCCTGCATGTTCACTAAGGGGCATATGTATTAATAATTGAAACGATGCATCACCAGTGATGTTGTCCATAGCAACCATTCAGATCTTTGCTTTTGGTTTTCAAATGAAAATCTGATCAGAATGACAGGTGATGTTTGTCTCCGGTGTTAAAGAAAAATGATACCACTGAACAATGTAGGTCTCCATAAAAATATATTCCATAAAACATCTCATATGTAAAACCCTGGGCAAACGTAGTGGCATTTATTAAATATGGGTGCTAGTGCCTTAAAGGGATACTCGAAGTACGATATGAACAGCACCACAATTCTTATAGAAGTTAAAATGCCTTTATTGCTCAAGTGACGGGCATTACTGTGACGTTTCAGGCCTCATTTGGCCCTTTTTCAAGCTTGAAAAAGGGCCAAATGAGGCCTGAAACGTTGCGGTAATGCCCGTCACTTGAGCAATAAAGGCATTTTAACTTCTATAAGAATTGTGGTGCTGTTCATATCATACTTCTACTGTGTTTGCTGGTGGAAAGTGGCCACTGGAGAACCTGCACCCATCTAAAGAAAGTAAGAAGATTTAACAAGGTTGTGCTGACTATTTTTGTCTGTGCCTTAAAGGGATACTAAAATGGGAAAATGTGTATTTTTCAAAATGAATCAGTTAATAGTGCTGCTCCAGCAGACTTCTGCACTGAAATCTGTTTTTCAAAAGAGCAAACTGATTTTTTTATATTTCATTTTGAAATCTGACACGGACTAGACATATTGTCAATTTCCCAGGTGCCCCCAGTCACGTGACTTGTGCTCTGATAAACCTCAGTCACTCTTTACTGCTGCACTGCAAGTTGGAGTGACATCATCCTCCCCCCCAGCAACCCATCAGCAGAACAATGGGAAGGTAACCAGATAACAGCATCCTGGTAGATATAAGAACAACACTCTATAGTAAAAATTCATGTCCCACTGTGACTCCTTCAGTTACATTGAGTAGGAGAAACAATAGCCTGTCAGAAAGCAATTCCGTAGTGCAGCAATGGCTCTTTCTAAATGCATGAGACCAGGTACAATGACCTGAGATGGCTGCCTACACACCAATATTACAACTAAAAAAAATACACTTGTTGGGTTAGGAATTACATTTTATTTGGTAGAGTGAATTATTTACAGTGTAAACAGTGTCATTTAGGAATAAAAACTACACCATAAAAATCTGGTCAAAATCCCTTTAAAAATAAAGTCATAAATAAAATCATTGTTATTACATGAATCTGCATTAGTCCCCTCTGATATTCTTATTATCCTATTGCAACATGTTGTCTTGTATATTATAAAACGGACGAAAAATCAGCAAAACGCAAATGTTGATGCCGTCGTCAATTTGTGGCCGTCAAAATTGTCGCAGGCGTCAGAATTGTCGCAGGTGTCGAAATTTGATGCCGGCGAATTTTCTTGGCAACTTCACAAATTTATTTACCTGCGGTGTATTGCTGAAATTCGCTGCGGATTCGTGCCTGGTGAATACATTCGCCCATTGCTTATTATAAATTTTTGCAAAAAGGAAACCAGCAGCACACTGTGTTGAATTGCAAAAGTGCACAAAAAGAAATTTATTAAGCCCACATCATACAAAAAGACAACGTTTCAGGCCTAACACGCCCTTCATCAGGATTATAATTAATTACTTATAAATTCTTAAGATCTCTGTACTCTAAATTAATCTTAAAGTCATTTAACAAAATTATTAAAGTAAATTTTTATCTGGGCCTCAACCTGCTATTTAAGGAATTTACAGCTACATCACTGGAGGCCATTAGGTAGTACAATAGGTTGCTTGGTAGACTTTAGTTAGACACGGATTTCAACATGACTAGCAGATGTTAAGAAACATAGTTTATGAAACCGACTACAGCAATTTCATTAATTGCATTTCACAGATCATTTCCTCAGAATACATTGGATATTTAATCTGCTTTGTTCTCCAAACAATTACTGAATAAAGTAAATTATCTGAAAACTTTAATGAATTAGTCATAATACTTTGTCAGCCTTAATTTGTTTTTGTTCTGTGCAAAATATATTTTAATATGGTCCCAGTCAGGCACAGTAACAGGCAAATGCCTCCAAACACATACATAGTGACAAACCCTTTTACATACATACAAACATATTTGCACACACACACAAACAAAAATGCACACATTATACACACACATACACTACCACAAACATATTTTAACAAGGATAGAGCAAAGTAAGTCAAAAAAGTCTTTACAAATTATGAAGGGTTTTAAATAAATTTGAAAGAATAATAAGGCTTGTTGTGTAATGTTAGGCCAGAACAGTAATCAGCAAAGTTCATCAGCTGCATTTAAAATTTGAGCTCTCACAGATGCTATCATCAACAGTGATCCCCAACCAGTGGCTCATGGGCAACATATTGCTCACCAACCCCTTGGATGTTGCTCTCAGTGGTCTCTTCCTGAAAAAGGTTGTGGACTCGTGATCTAAAGACTGTAATCTACTGATATTTCATATATGGCTGTATAGGGACCTGTCATGCAAATGCTCGGGACCTGGTGTTTTCTGGATAAATGGTCTTTCCGTTATATGGATGACCATACTTTAATTCTGCCATAGAATAATGTAAACAACATTAAATAGGATTGTTTTGTTCCCAATAAAGATTAATCATATCTTAGTTGGGATCAAGTACAAGATCTTGTTATATTATTACAGAGAAAAAGGATACAACTTTTGCAAAAATTGGATTAGTTCATTAATATGGAATCTATGGGATATGGCCATCCTATAATTTGGAGCTTTCTGGATAACAGGTTTCCAGATAACATGTAAGTAATACTCCTCTCAAAGTTTGCATTAAACCTAGTATCCCATAACGGCTCAGATTCACCCATCGCTAATTCTCCTATAAGATAGTTGACATGGTACAAAATATATGACAATACTGCCTACACCCATTAGACTTTGAGCAATAACAACTCAATAACCTGCTCAGTCTCACAAATCTTTCTAGGTACAAAGGCTTGAAGCAGAAGTGGTAAAAATAATTTCTGAGCTCTTAGTGGTCATAGCAATTTTGAAGAAAGTTAGCCCCTACATCACCCAAATACTGTTCATGTTACATGCTGTAATAATGATAAGTCCTCACAGTGGGGCTCATTTATAAACAGTGGGCAATTTTGCACATGGACAACCATTTTTGCACACCCCTACTCAACCAGTCAGCAATTGGCCTTTTTCAGCCAGTTGCAGGTAAAATAATTAATGCAACTAGGGTGAGACTGGACCATTGGGGGCCCTCCTCCAGGGCCCCCATGACGCGTATGCGTGAAAGCCTCCACGTCAGGCTGCATTTCATTTTTTTTATGGGGCCAGCCAATGGGAGAGCGGATCTGGGCCAGCGAGTAGAGATGTCGCGAACTGTTCGCCGGCGAACTTGTTCGCGCGAACATCGGGTGTTCGCGCTCGCCGGAAGTTCGCGAACGTCGCGCGACGTTCGCCATTTTGGGTTCGCCATTGTTGGCGCTTTTTTTTGCCCTCTCACCCCAGACCAGCAGGTACATGGCAGCCAATCAGGAAGCTCTCCCCTGGACCACTCCCCTTCCCTATAAAAACCGAAGCCCTGCAGCGTTTTTTCACTCTGCCTGTGTGTGCTGAAGAGATAGTGTAGGGAGAGAGCTGCTGCCTGTTAGTGATTTCAGGGACAGTTGAAAGTTTGCTGGCTAGTAATCGTTTTGATACTGCTCTGTTATTGGAGGGACAGAAGTCTGCAGGGGTTTGAGGGACATTTAAGCTTAGGTAGCTTTGCTGGCTAGTAATCTACCTTCTACTGCAGTGCTCTGTATGTAGCTGCAGTGGGCAGCTGTCCTGCTTCTGATCTCATCTGCTGACTGCTGCAATAACAGTAGTCCTTGTAAGGACTGCTTTTATTTATTTTTTTGTTCCAATACAGAGCAGTATCAAGCAGATTACTAGCCAGCAAACTTACTATCATCTGTCCCTGTAATCACTAACAGCTCTCCCCCTACACTATCTCTTCCAAGCACACACAGGCAGATTTTTCAGATACATTTTTGCCCTTGATCCCCCTCTGGCATGCCACTGTCCAGGTCGTTGCACCCTTTAAACAACTTTAAAATCATTTTTCTGGCCAGAAATGTCTTTTTTAGATGTTAAAGTTCGCCTTCCCATTGAAGTCTATGGGGTTCGCGAACCGTTCGCGAACCGCTCGCATTTTTGCGCAAGTTCGCGAATATGTTCGCGAACTTTTTTTCCGACGTTCGCTACATCCCTACCAGCGAGACCCAGTCTGACCCTGCATGCAACAATTTGATTGATTGGTTCTATAGGTTATTGCCCATGGGCAGGTTTGCTCAGTGTCGATAAATGACCCCTAGTATATTATAATTGACTCCTCATAACTTCTGTTCTATTATGAAGGGTGGAACATTTACTGTATGCAGTATCTTTGTAGTTTAATAAAAATAACACATACAGTCCAATGCTTATTACTTGAACAATATTACCACATTCAGGGTTAAAATATTAAGTCAGTGCTGCATTAATAGAACATGATAGGAGAGCTGCTGATTTTTATTTAAAGACCATAAGGAATCACAGGAATGGCTGTATATTTTTATTCAGACAGACCGTAACTGCTGAAACCTCTTTTGGCTGTATTATGTTTTCAATAACATATGATTTATTACTGATTAGGTAATTAAATCAAATACTAGTGTCTGGAAGGGAATCTGTTTTTATCTTCCTTATAAATTAAAAGTTCTGCATCATATAATGCATGACCATCTTGAAAATGACTAGTGATTTTTATGACTATAAAAGGATTTATTGCCAATTAACATATTGAATTGCATAGTCAGCTTTATCCTGAAATGAGGACCTGATCCAAAATGATTACTTTCATCCACAAAGCTGGTGTATACAAAAGAATGGAATGAGCTATAGCCATCAATGAATCTGTTGAAATAAAATGTTATATATATGCATAGGTTTTTTACTATACATAAGAAATAATATTCCATTGATTTGGAAGAAGATATTCCATTGTATATCTAGTAAATTCAAATCAGACAATGCTTAATGTTTTGAAGAAATGAAGTGATTAGGAAATAAGCATTGAAAGGAAAAACCTATTAATCATTTGTAAAACTCTGTGATTATTATTTTGGCTCATATCAACCTTCAGTTTAAAATACAAAATATAAGTTCTTACGTCTAAGAAAAAAAAAAGGATAAGGTTACACAGGTTTTCTTCTGGGGACGAGGTATAAAGTGTTCTGTACATGAGGTATAGCATGTCCTATTTTGCCTTCACTTCCCCATCTACTTCTTTACTTTACTGCTCTAAATATTCCGTTTTTCTCATTTAGTCTCCATTTATTTTCAGTAATGTTTCTCTCACAATATATATCTGTGGCAGTTTTCTCAAGTTTTCTCTAATTTTCTCAAATTTTTGTACACCCCTGCAATATTTTCCCCATATATTATAGGTAGAAAGTTGAACAAGGTATCCGGCTCATTTGGTCATTTACAATCTACTGCACAAGTACAATGTACTAGGGATTTTCCATCTGAAAACTAGAACATTTCTAGCTAAAAGGCACCAGTAGAGGTGCTGCCTAGGGCTCTGTTTGTACCATAAACCTAAATTTAAGTAAAAAAAAATCTTCATGTGTTCTGTTTTGCTAAGGGGTCATTTATGAACACAAGTTCAAATCTGCTTGGGTAAGCTACCGATACCTGCTATCACTCACTCAGCCTCAGCATGTCCACATTAACCACTTCCATGCTCCTCCTGGCTTCCTCTGCGTGTACTCTTTGTACCTGTCAAAGAATACTATGTTTTATTATTATAACTTCAGGGCTGATCCTGCCATGAGGTATGGTGCAATATTTTGCACAGTTCTCAGTGTATGACCAAGCCTTTGTCATAAGCATTTGTCTCCAAATTCCATTTCAATTCGGTCAGGATGTAGTGAGCAGCCATTACCAAGAGCGGAAAAAAAGCTGTAACTTTAAGGGACCGATTTATTAAAAAGTAATGGGAAAAAAACGTGACTTTTATTATGCGAGAAAACTGTGAAAATTCTGAATCCAAAAATACTCCAGCTAAAACCTGTTAAAATCATATAGTCAATGGTAGATGTGCCTTTTACAGCTGTAAGATCTTTCTTTGATTCGTGGTTTTAGAGATTTTCAGGTGTTTTAGATGCTAGCTTTTGTGCAACAATATGAAAAAGTTGTACATGACAAGTTGAAAAAATTTTTTCTGTGACTTCTCACTTTCGTGCTTTTGTAGTTTGGGTCTTTTAATAAATATCATGATATTTGTAGTTTTAGAGAAAGTGAGTTTAGTGGTGGTTTCAAAAATGCTTACTAGTTTACATTGGAACACTCCTGATGTTGCAGCTCTAGTCTTCTTCTGCAGCACAGGACTTAATTATCAATAATAACCTTCTGCAATAGTACCCAGCCTGAGGGAGGAACCTGGTTGAAGAAGACATGAAATGGTCTTGATAATCTGGTTAGATAAAATAACTTGTGTTTGCTTTGCAGGGCTGATTACTTATCATCTGTAGCACATACTTCATGCAAATAGCATGGGGATTTTAAAATTTGGTTTAAAGGTACAGAATTTCTAAATAATTTCGTTATAAATAAATACCTAGAAATATACATATTTAATGGCTGAATACTGATAATCTTAAGAGTATACTGCATAAATAACAACACTATCTACAAGATGTAAATGAGCTATTTTAAAATATTCCCACCCATGTTTAAAATATGGGGAAAACATGATAGGAGTGAAAATGAATTTTAAAAAAATGCCATAGAAATTAATTGTAAGAGCGACATTCTAGAGATTAAATGGAAAATAAATAAGAAAAACATGAATTCGTTGAGAAATTGCTAGCCACAAAGTACTGAATTACTGATTGGGAGCCACTTGTTTAGCAGAATCAATAGTAAATATACAGTAAGAAAGAAACAGATGGGAAAAGTAAAGGCAAAACAGAATACATCATGCCTTCATAAAAAAGTACACAATGGAAATGTAACGATCGCCGCCCGGAGCAGGCCCAGGAGCTCCGGGCAGCGCGTCTATCCTTGCCGGCGTCGCTCCCAAAATGGCGGCGCCCATGGCCGCCACGTGGGTAGCGGCGCCGGGCGATGACGTCAGCGCGCCGACGTCGGCGCAGGAGCGTCGATGACGTCAGAATGGCGCCAAATTTGAATATAAAAACTCCAACTAGACACCAGAATGGCGCCCAAGAATAGGATTACTTTCCTGAAGCATATCCTGGGTTCCCTGTGTGCCTTATTGCCTAATCTTGTTCCTGCCTTGTATCCTGACCCTTTGCCTGGACTTTGGACCTTGTATGTATTCTGCCTGCCTGTGAACTCTTGCCTGATCCTGACTATTCTTCGTTTAACCCTTTGGACACCGCGACCTTGTACCTTCAAGAGGGCTTCCTCCTTGATCCTGACAACCTCCCTGGAGGGAGCTCCCGGCTCCCTGACATTATTCTTGGGCCATGGATCCTACTGAGGAAGCTACGCCTGATGTCGGACGTGCGCTCCGCGGACTGGCATCCCGCATGGAGGATTATGAAGCCCAGCAGTACCGCATTGGGCAGGCACTTGATACCCTCCTCTCTCGGATGCCTCCAGCACCCCCTGCACCCCAAGCTGCGGTAAATCCTTCTTTGGCGGCCGCTTCGTCCACCGCAGGTTCCTCGTCAAGTGAGCCTCGCATTCCGCCTCCTCCTCGCTTCAGTGGGGACCCACAAGCCTGCAGAGGTTTCGCTACACAGTGCCAGATCCAGTTCGAGTTCCAACCCTCGCACTTCCCCAATGAACGTTCCAAGGTGGGGTATGTGATGTCTCGTTTGGTGGGCAAACCGCTTGAGTGGGCAACATCTCTTTGGGAGAAGAATTCTCCACTGACTTTTGATGCCAAGGCCTTTCTTCAAGCATTTCGTACTGTGTTTGATGCCCCGGGTCGGGTCACTAATGCTCCTTCTCGTCTTCTGCAACTCCGGCAGGGAAACCGCAGTGTCAGTGACTATGCTATTGACTTTAGAACTTTGATGGCTGAGACTTCCTGGAATGACGATGCCTATAAGGCCGTATTCTATCAAGGTCTGTCTATTCGCATTAAAGATGATCTTGTCTCCAGGGAGTCCCCTGACCTGCTGGAGGATCTGATCGCACTTTCTATCAAGGTGGACACTCGGCTCAGAGAGCATCAAGTAGAGAGGGAGCGCTGTAAAAGATTTCAACCCTTGTTGGCTCCTCGCTTCCAGAGACCTCTCCTGCAGACTCCGGCTACACTAGCCTCTCCTTCTCCTCCGGAGGAACCAATGCAAGTTGGAAGGGCTCGTCTATCCGAACAAGAAAGACTTCGTAGACGAATGGCCGGCTTATGTCTGTATTGTGGCGGACAGTCTCATTTTGCGAACTCTTGTCCGGTGAAGCCCACGAGTTCTGTTCCCCGAGGTATATCTAGGGTAACGCATGTAGGGGGCACTACTCCAAAGTCTCAAGAGAACTCTCACAGGTTTCTCCTTCCATTACAGATCCGCCTAGCCTCTAAGACTATCGTTGGCTCTGCTTTCATTGACTCTGGAGCTGCTGGGAACTTCATGGACGCTCAATTCGCCAAACACATGGAAGTTCCCTTATTCCCATTGTCTACTCCTCTCCGTGTCATTGCCATTGACGACAGACCCCTGGAGGTTGAAGTTGTCTCCATGACGACTGGGGAATTGCCTGTGCAGGTTGGGACGCTGCATAAAGAAAGACTTTCGTTCCTAATTATTTCCTGCCCATCCGTTCCAGTTGTGTTGGGTCTCCCTTGGCTACGCCTGCATAATCCCTCCATTGATTGGACCACAGGACAGATTACTCGTTGGAGTCCATTTTGCCAGCAACACTGTCTTCCTGCTGAACCCCTCCGGAGGGTGAATATCTCTTTGTCGGATCTGAAGTCTCTACCTCCCTTTTACAAGGAATTCGCTGATGTGTTCTGTAAGAAGTCTGCGGAATTCCTTCCTCCACATCGCTCCTACGACTGTCCTGTCGAACTCCTGCCAGGAGCCATGCCCCCCAGAGGCCGCACTTACCCTCTCTCTCCTGCAGAGACTACAGCAATGAAGGAATACATCCAAGAAAATCTCCAGCGGGGGTTTATCCGCCCTTCTACCTCTCCTGCAGGGGCTGGGTTCTTCTTCGTGGAGAAGAAGGACGGAGGCCTTCGGCCATGTATAGACTATCGGGGCCTGAATAAAATCACTGTAAAAAACAGGTACCCACTACCCTTGATTGCTGAGCTCTTCGACCAGCTGAAGGGGGCGAAGATTTTCTCTAAGTTAGATCTCCGGGGGGCGTACAACCTCATTCGCATCCGTGAGGGTGACGAATGGAAGACGGCTTTCAACACTCGTGACGGGCACTATGAATATCTCGTTATGCCCTTCGGCCTTTGCAATGCCCCTGCCGTCTTCCAGGAGTTTGTTAACGATGTGTTCCGGGATCTCCTAGGAAGGTTCGTAGTCGTGTACCTGGACGACATCCTGATCTTTTCTAAAGACCTAGAAAGCCATCGCTCCCAGGTGAAGGAGGTACTCTCTCGTCTGAGGAAGAACTCTCTCTTCGCCAAGTTGGAGAAGTGCGTCTTCGAGGTGTCCAAGATCCCCTTCCTAGGATACATTATCTCTCCTGAGGGATTTGAGATGGACCCCGTGAAAGTGTCTGCCATCCAGGAATGGCCTCGCCCACTGAGTACCAAGGCAATCCAGAGATTTATCGGATTTGCTAACTACTATCGGCAGTTCATCCGGGGGTTCTCTTCCCGCATTTCACCTATCCTGGCCCTCATCCGGAAAGGGGGTAAACCCAGCTTGTGGCCTCCATCTGCCATTGAAGCTTTTCAGTCCTTGAAAGAGGCCTTCACGTCTGCTTCTGTCCTCCGACACCCCAATCCTGAACTACCCTTCTGCATCGAAGTTGATGCTTCTGAAGTCGGAGCCGGAGCCATCCTGTCTCAGAGACACCCCGCTGATGGGAAGTTGCACCCCTGTGCTTATTTCTCCAAGAAGTTCTCGTCCACAGAGCAGAACTACGATGTCGGGAACCGAGAACTCTTGGCTGTTAAACTTGCCCTTGAAGAGTGGCGTCACCTCCTGGAGGGTTCTCTGATTCCTGTTCAGATTTACACCGATCATAAGAATCTCGAGTTCATCCAGTCCCTCAAGAGGCTAAACCCCAGACAAGCAAGGTGGGCTCTCTTCTTCTCTCGATTTAATTTTATCTTGACTTATCGCCCAGGCTCCAAGAATCGGAAGGCCGATGCCTTGTCTCGTAGCTTCACTCTGGTGGACCGCTCTCCTGAAAGACAAGAGCCAATCATCCCTCCAGTCAAGATTATTGCCTCCCTGTATCCACAGTTTGCCGACCAAATCCTGGCTGGTCAGTCTTCTGCCCCTTCAGATACTCCCATTGGGATGGCATTTGTTTCTCCTGAGCTGCGTCTGCCTATCCTGCAACAGACCCATTGTTCCAGGCAGGCCGGACACCCTGGCCCAGCTAAGACTCTTGAACTCTTACGACGCCTGGTCTGGTGGCCTGATATCCGCAAGGATGTGAAGGACTTTGTTGCTGCTTGTAATGTTTGTGCCACATCCAAGTCAAGTCACTCCCGCCCCAGTGGGTTACTACAGCCTTTGCCGGTTCCTTCCCGTCCTTGGACCCACCTGTCCATGGATTTCATTGTCGAACTTCCTCCCTCCTGTGGGAACACTGTGATCTGGGTTGTCATTGATCGCTTCTCCAAAATGGCCCATTTCATCCCTCTGAAGAAGTTGCCCTCTGCGGTGGAGTTGTCCCAGCTATTTATCCAGTACATCTTCCACCTGCATGGTTTCCCGGTGGAGATCGTCTCCGATAGAGGCACCCAGTTTACTGCCAAGTTCTGGCGTTCCTTATGCAAAGACCTGGGAATTGTTCTTCAGTTTTCATCTGCATACCACCCGCAGACGAATGGGGCAGCTGAACGTGTCAACCAAGCCCTGGAACAGTTCCTGAGGAACCACGTATCCCTCTGCCAGGATGACTGGTCTGATCTCCTCCCATGGGCGGAATTCGCTCATAATAATGCTTGTCATTCTTCTACAGGAAGGTCTCCGTTCATGTCGGTATATGGTCAGCATCCTCAAGCTTTTCCCCAAGACTTTGTGCTATCTGACGTCCCGGCTGCTGACGATTCCGCAGCCCATATGTCTGCTATTTGGGCTGCTACCAAGTTGAACCTAGAGAAGAGCGCTCTTGTTCATAAGACTTTCGCGGATCGTCGTCGAAGATCCTCTCCTCTCTACAAGGTGGGTGATAATGTCTGGCTCTCTTCCAGGAATATCCGGTTGAAGATCCCATCTCCCAAGTTGGGTCCAAAATTCGTGGGACCATTTCCCATCGTGGAGATAATCAACCCTGTGGCTGTCAGACTCCAGCTTCCACCAGAGATGAGAATCCCCAACGTGTTCCACGTGTCTCTGGTGAAACCCGCCATCACCAACCGGTTCTCTGGCGGTCAGTCTCCTCCTCCTGCCATCTCTGTGGAGGGTCAACTCGAGTACGAGGTGGAGAAAATCCTAGACTCCAGAGTCTCCAGAGGGTCCCTTCAGTACCTCATTCAGTGGAAGGGCTTTGGCTCTGAAGAATGCTCCTGGGAAGGACACCGTGATGTTCACGCTCCTCGTCTGGTGAGGGAGTTCCATTCCAAGTTTCCCCAGAAGCCAAGTCCTGGTGGTCCGGAGGCCCCCCGTGAGGGGGGGGGTACTGTAACGATCACCACCCGGAGCAGGTCCAGGAGCTCCGGGCGGCGCGTCCATCATTGCCGGCGTCGCTCCCAAAATGGCGGCGCCCATGGCCGCCACGTGGGTAGCGGCGCCGGGCGATGACGTCAGCGCGCCGACGTCGGCGCAGGAGCGTCGATGACGTCAGAATGGCGCCAAATTTGAATATAAAAACTCCAACTAGACACCAGAATGGCGCCCAAGAATAGGATTACTTTCCTGAAGCATATCCTGGGTTCCCTGTGTGCCTTATTGCCTAATCTTGTTCCTGCCTTGTATCCTGACCCTTTGCCTGGACTTTGGACCTTGTATGTATTCTGCCTGCCTGTGAACTCTTGCCTGATCCTGACTATTCTTCGTTTAACCCTTTGGACACCGCGACCTTGTACCTTCAAGAGGGCTTCCTCCTTGATCCTGACAACCTCCCTGGAGGGAGCTCCCGGCTCCCTGACAGGAAAACTGTCAAGTCTTTAACAGGACAAAATGTGCCATGCAGTGGATTGCAAAGAATGAATAAAATGCAAGCACATCTGAATGTGGTCTGGCTTCTCCTGTTCATTGATAATCAATTCAATAACATGAGAGTAGACTGTAAATAAGTAGATGAAAGAAAAGGATGAATAGACTGCCATGGAATGCACATATTTGTGGAGGCTATAGAGTAAAAGAGTCACATTTGTATTGTAAAAATGCTAAAATAATTATAATAATAGAAACTGAATTAGTTGTTTTCCTTGTGAGAAGAAGGACTGCAATGCAAAAGCTTGGTACTGTATAATATAAGTTCTTGTGGTGAAATTGTCATTCTGTAATTTTGTGTTCTGAGGTTCTATATGTGATGACTGCTTTGTTATTCTAACATTTTTTATTTACTTCTTACATCTTTTTTGCTGTGACACTGCAGTTTCTGACACAATACAGACGGGCTGTTCTGCTGTTAGATTTCTCTTTACAATCTCTTGCACAACACATGCTCCTATTAATTTAATGTATGTGCAGTTGTACGTACGTTGAGGGGTGGTAGTGCTAAGTCAGAACATATGGAACACCAATTTGTTCCCTAGTGACTTGGCCCAGTCTCAGGTGTAAGGGCTGCACCACTGATCGTCAAATGCACTTCCATGGTGACTTAACTATAACTAAACAAAACTGTTTTCCTTTGTCAATCATATTCTTTAAATTGCTTCATGATTTACATACATTTACTTTTTTCCTATTGCTGAAACATTAATTTCACCCTGCTTTTGGTTTAAAGTAATGCTGTTTTTTCTGCCTTGCTGAACATCTTCCAGCTTCACATTTCAAAGTATCATCACCAATTAAAGCAGATACACAAAGCTACCCCGAACAGCAGAGAAAATACCTTCAGCAGCTTACTTTTCTTGGCATACTTGCATGAATGGTTAGTAATTATGCTGTAGCATATTTATCTATTAAGGTTTAAACAAAAGCAGTTAACCCAGCTTATTCCAGCACGTAGACTGGGACATATTATTGCATTATGCATTCAACAGACAAACGAGCAGAAAACATCACAGACAACATTGGACTGCTAAGTGAAGCACAGTTAGTTTCAGCATGCTTTAATCTAGATTTTGCAATACAGGGCTTACCAGATAACAGTGCCGGGCCAGCCCAGTCAGGCACCCCAGGCAGCCTAGCCGGTACGAGCGCCCAACAATGGCGCGCACGTGCATAAAAACGTGCACTTGAACGCGCAGAAGAACACATGCACTAGGGACCGTGCACAAAACCCCCTGATTGAAAAAAAAAGATGCGGCGCAAAAATAAGGATGCGACAAGCGGGGGCAATCAGGGACCGGACCTGGGGGTAGGAGAGGCAGAGAAGGTGCCTGCCTGGCACCCCCTCAAATTTGCTCCCTAGGCAGGTGCCTAATCTGCCTACCCCTAGTTCTGGCCCTGCCAGATAAGGGGTATTTCTCTAATTTGGATACTCATACAGTGTATATTGTCTACTTAAAATCATTTAAATTATAAATAAACCCAATAAAACATTTTTGCCTCAAATAAGAATTAATAAGACAGTACTGTACATTCTACTTGATTCTAATTATTACAGAGAAAAAGGAAATAATTTTAAAAGATTTTAAATATTTGATTAAAATGGAGTCTATGGGAGATTCTGACCTTTCTGGATAATGGAGTTCTGGATTGCACATCTCATACCTGTACTATACCAGTACCTGTACCATACCTAGTAACTCTAAAGTTCAGCAAAGCTAGATTAAAGGTACTGTAACACAAGTTTTTTTTAACATGCAAACACATGACTATATTCAGATATATCCAAAAATCAGCAAGGGTTGCCCGTTTCCTCTTAATATTTTGATTTAGCATTGCAGCCCTGGTGAATATTTCCTTGTCTTAAAATTTTATGAGCTAAAATCTTATGGCTATAATATTTTTAAATGTTAACCTTCTGATTTATCTACTGTACACTTGCCTGTTCACTTGCCTGTACTGTTAAATTAAACACTCTTGGCCAATATGAAAATTAATAGAATGACCAATTTATTTAGCCTAGCCTTAAGACTGCTGCCTAGTTTTGGCAGCAGTCATAAGAACTAGGCATCTGTTCTGGCAATGAGGACATTTCAATAATTTGCTGACATTCATGTTTGACATCCCTTCCATTCCCCTCTTGCTTTCAACTACTCTAATAGTTTAAAGTCTTTTTCTTTCTTCTTTGTACATGTTTTTATAGAAAAAACATATCACATATTTGACAACCTATTTATAATCGCCAATAAAAAAGGAAAGCTAAAAGAAGATCTAGTGACATGCTTTCTTAAATGGCTTTGCTTGCCCATGCTGCTCAAGCTCCATACACATTGGTTGCATCAAATAATCTGCATAAAAAGAGACTTGAGATAATGCTTTTAAGGCACATTCCACCCCACACTGACCCTATGTTGCTTCATATGCCTTTTTGAAATGCACGTCTCCCATAATGACTACAAACATCTCTATTTACAACCACCATCTGTACTCTTGCTCTGTTCTGCCATTCCACCAGTTTCCCTTTCATGCCTGGTCATTCCCTCTCTAACTCATATATTCAATTCATACATATCTATTGGAAAATCTCCATCTACCTTTTAAAGCTCTGCATTCCTGTGTTACTCTTTATATATGCCTTCATCAACCCATACACTCCTCCTCAGCACTGACCCAGCATGCCTGTAAGGACTCACCCTGGTGGTCTAGTTGGAGGGTGATGGAGACACCCTCCACATCTGTCCTCATTGGCACCGGTACATTGAATGCAAATTCTTCTAGGTTCGTGTGCAATACAGAGAATTCCACCCAGGAACTAATAAATAGACCTTTACCTTTACACAGAGAGCACTTTAAATATTTGAATTTCTAGGTGGCAGGTGCTGTCACTTTCGGAAACAGCCGGCTATATCCGGAAAGTGCGGAACGTGCTGGCATTGGCAAATATTTAAAGTGTTCTCTGTGTGAATCTCATTGTCCAACGTTAAGGTCTATTTATTAGTTCCTGGGTGGAATTCTCTGTATTTCTATTAGTGTTTGACCCTGCCTGTTTTTGACCAAGTCCTATCTGCTGCCTGTCTTTGACCCCTGCCTGTATTTTGACCATTCTCTTAGATCCTGAAAACTCTCTGGTATTTTGTATAAGGAGGCTTCATTTGGGCAGGCTCCATGGGATTAGCCCCATAGCATTCATTTTGGGTTTGCGCCCTCTAAAATATAGTCTTATGGTAAATTGACCTGTCTTGTGACCCTGATTACGCTACCGTCTACTGTTATTGTTCTGCTTAGCTCATCTGGTGTATTGACCCAACCTGTGACCCCAACTTCGTTCTCGGTATTCCCAGTCAGTTTAACATGTGGTTACCTTGCTTGCCTAGAACTCTTCTTAGGGTCCTCTCATATTAAGACCTGGTGGCACCCGAGTACCGGAGGGCTCCCCCTGAAGTCAAAGGTGGCTGCTACATGCAGAAGACTGAGCCTTGACTGGGACCTAGGGGTTTGTTCTCGGTTCAGGATACCAATCGTAACAATGCCCTAGTCATCCCAGTTTTAAAGAAAGCATACTCAGACCAATTTTCCATCCCTACCTATATGGCAGTTTTACTCTTGCTCTAGAATGGGTTGTCACTAATCATGACTTTCTGAATGCTAGTCTTCTTGATCCATTTCCTGACTAATATCGCTTTAACTTAGGTTATCAATGACATTGCCAAAAATAACTATTCTATTATCATTCTCCAGTAACTTCAGCAGCATTTATTACAGGCATGGGTTTCGTTATCCAGAAAACTGTTATTCAAAAAGCTCAGAATTACGGGAAGGTCATCCCCCCATAGGTTCTGTTTCTGAACCCAACTATAGGCTTGATTCAATACAATGGGCTAAATGTCAGATAAGAAGTAAAGATGTGTTTACCCTGAAAAATAATGTGCAATTGTACCTAATTCAATTACAATATGGTTGTTATTTTTTTTTGTTTGCAGATCACGTTGCAACTTAGATTCTACCTCCAACTAGAATTACATTAATACAGCATATGTCATGCTTATAACATTTTTGGTGCAGAAAATAACTTCTGGTTACCCTCCAACAGTCAATAAAATTTCTGGGAACATTTTCTATTGGTTCATCCCAACCAATCAAAGGTTATTACTTAAACACCACAGACAGACATAGCAATGCTTTAAAAAGGAGTTGCTGTTCTGGAAGATTCGTGGGAATGCCTTTGCTCTCCATGCTGCAGGTGCTTGCATGCTCCAAGCCAGCAGTTCCAGGTATGTTTGGCCTTGTAAAACAAACACCCATGTGCATTCTAATAATCCACCAGACAACCATGCTAACTTAACTTTGTACAAAAACAACCTCAATTTCAATCTTTTCTTTTTTCACGCTTTTATATTTTTTCCCTTGTGCTCTTAACCAAATCCACTATATCATCTTATAGTGCACCCTAAACTACCTTCTCCATTCTTCCAGGGAGATCTTTTTTTTCTGTGACTGCCTTTGCCCTCCATGCTGCAGGTGTTTGTGTGCTCCAGGTGTGCTATTCCAGGTATGTTTGGCCTTAAAAAACATACACCCATGTACATTCTAACAGACCACACACCAAAAGAGGGAAAGGACCTTCGCCAGCCTTCCAAACAGATCATCTATCTTTCATTTTCAGCAAGTGTTCTCTTATGTGTATTTTGTGTTTCAAAATGAAGTGTAATGTTTGAGTGCAAAAATAACCCACATTTAACCAAATATCTTTATAACATCCGTCAGCTACAACAATTAAAACAAACATAATGTACTTACTTAGAACCATTTACTGGTCATGTCTAATTTTTCACTCATTTTAATTCTAAATATAATTAGGCTTCTTCAGTGCATTTAAAAGGTTACCCTGTTTAATGAAAAATCTATGTAGCCAATATCATTATTGGATGTTAATGTTACTATGTCTCAAACACCTTAAAAATATATTTTTTCTCCTTTGATGAAAATGTTTAAGTATTATGGACCCTAATACAGTCCACGGTGGCCCTGATGAGACAAACCCACATGGTGATATGGCTAAAGAACCAAGCGAAAGCCTTCCACTATGATTCACTTAGTTCTGGTAGAAGAACAAGGAGGTCTTCAAGCCAAGTCAATCTACCAAGGTTAGAAGACAACATCCATACAGACCATACCAATGTCAATACGGTGGATGATGAGGATAGGCAACTAGGCCTCAGGTTTAGCTCTGAAGAAAATGTTGCAGTAATCACAGCTATCATTGAAAGATATGATTATCTGTTTGGAACTGGTAATGTGTGTACATTCTATTCACAGAAATCAGCCTACTGGAATGAAATCACAGCATCTGTCAATAGCTGAAGCAGTGTACACAGAAGCACTGACATCATTAAAAAAAAGTACTTTGAATGGGACGTTAGGTATCGAAAAAATAGATCACACAAAGATATACAGTATTGGTTGAAAGTGAAAAGTGTTTAGCACAATTAATTGAATTGCAAACATACGAAAAGGCACACTTATCAACGAAATGTACCATATCACATTAAATTGACTCAAGCCCTATATTTGGTATTTTGAATATTTTTGGTATACATGTCTTAATGAGTGTTGCCAAATTTGAGAGCAAATACATAAGGAAACAAAAAAATGGAAAAAGGTTATACCTATTTTGACAAATAGGCCTCTCTATAAAAAATAAAGATATAATCAATGCAATGTGTCTGTTCACATAAAAGGTTTCAATTTCCTAAACACAATAGCCAAGAGAGCTGAATTTTAGAATGCATCTATTTGCTGCATATGACAAAGTTAAAAGCAGCAGTAAATTGGGAAACTTAAATGTGACAGATCATGATAGATGTGAGTTGGAGCTGTTGGAAAATGAGAAACATTAAAATCGTATTCTAGAATAGATCAAGCTTTGAATGCCAGTGAGTGTCAGCAACTTTTCTGATATGTCACCTCCTACAAAAGTTTTTATTCTTAACGCGGTACAAAGTCAAGTTTGTAGCATTAAATGATAGATTGGGTCACTTGGTTCCTGGTTCCTTCTAATTTTTTGAAGACTCTTTGCCTGGTAAATATGCCTGTACAATGGCCACATTTCTAATGTGAAAGACATTAAACAAATTTACAATAGCTTTTTTTAATTCAGACACTAAATCTGGTGCAAAAGTAATAGTTCCCTAAACAAAAAAAATACAGCTGCAGAGAAACCCATGTAATGGTCGCGCCAATAAATCTTGAGTCATTGCTTTGTAACAGATTTACTCTACTGCCTCAGTTCTCTAGACTTGTTCAGTCATCGGTTTAAGAAAAATAAAATAATATTGCTTGCTTATTTATAAATGACAGTGAATGAATTATTAAGATATTAAGTTGCATAGAAGTATCCCATTGTTAGATATAAAATATGTCTTTTTAAAAAAAGTAGGGCAATTTAAAGCAGCAACAACCTCAGCATGAATGAATTTCCTACTGATACTCTGGAACAGGGTTAATTTATATAAAATTATATTTCTTCCAAAATTCTTGTGTAGATTACATAACTTAACAAGGGTGGACTAGTGCTCCCACTATATATTTTTCTAGCTCTGCAATGTGACTGGATTCTGGTCTAGGTGTGCTCTTCTGCCTATAACAGCCACTAGGATTAACAGGGAACAGAGATGAAACAGAGCAGGGAAACAAGACAAGGTTTACCAGAATATTTGAAGAGTCAAGTCAAGAGTAAGTTTATTGTCATTTCATCCATATACGTTTGTACATTACACAGTGCATTAAAACAACATTCCTCTCTGACCATGGTGCTACACACAACATAGATATACCAGACTGGAATAGGAGTACAGGTTCAAGAGCACGATCAGGATATCAAGGGGCTTGGAGTCAGCAGTAGGGTCAATAATCCAGCATGGGGTGTTGGGAAATCAGTCTTAAATAGCCCTCAAATGAGCACTTGCCCTCAGCTGGATAGAGGCTGTGCACTAAGGAAGGCTGACCTGGAAGCAATAAAGCAACAGGCATCACATCAGAGCCCAGTCACCACCACACTTCCTCCTGTGGCCCAAGCAGAAAAAACAGTGCCTGGAACATAACAGGTCCCCAGTTCAAAACCAGGGAGTTTCTCACACCAACAGATGACACCTTTCCCTTGAACAAGACAAAACTTTTTATGTAATCTCTGTATTTTATATCACAAATGTAATAATGATATGTTGAATGGCACAAACGCCACCAATGGAACCAATAGGGGGCGAACAAGTTATTGAACAAGTGGGGAAGGATTTAACCATAGTTAGGCAGGATATCTCTAAAACAGAGCCAGACAATCAGACTGTTTTATCTCAAGACAAGTCAGGGGACTGGCTTAGATGACAACATAGAAAAATACAGGGATGACTTAATCCCATTTAAGGATAAGAAACTGATTACTGTCAAAAGGGACTACCAGGACAGGCAGGTTTATGCTCCAAAAAGCCATATTCCCTCACCTATAGTTCAGGTCACTTGCCTGAATCTGACACTTATCTTACACCCGGCACTAGCACTCCATCTTTTTTAGGGGTAAGCACTCCCAAATAAGATCAGACAATTGCCACATCGACCAACAAGAAGGGGGGGTATAGCCATAAAAGGACACCCTCAAAGGCAGCCCAAAAGGAGACGGTAATCTTTAATCTGTCTAAACATACAGTGACAGACCAGGAACTGTCCCTTCTCTTTACGGGTCTTTATTTTGTTTCTACTCACCATTTTGATCCTTTTGAGACCATGCAAGACATATACAAGTTTACCCGTACCCTGAAGTTAAAGCATCACTTTAAGCACACCACTAACCAGGTAGCCCCTTAATTCTACTCTAAAAGCACTTTTATCCCCCATAACACCCCTGCATCCACTGCATCTCGTTCACGTCTCCTTATGCAAGATTGCTACAAGTTATACCAACAAATCTTTTCTAAGTCCAAATCCTACAGCAACTAATCTGAAGCTGAATGGGAGGCAATCAGATCCCTAAGATCTGATGATCCAATTGTGATCAGGCAAGCAGACAAGGGTGGGGCCATAGTGCTTCTTGATAAAGATTACTACAGAACAGAGTTGCTCAGCCAATTAGCGGATACTAGCACTTACCTAAGACTACCATGAGATCCCACAAGTGGCTTTAAAGCAGAACTTGACTCACTTCTCTCCATTGTCCTTCAATCTGGCTGTTTTGGCAATTCCACTTTTCTTTTCCTCTGTACTGAATTATCAAAGAATCCTTTTATCTACACTATACCTAAAATAAATAAATCTCTCACTTGTTTCTGCAGTAGGATCTTTATTTCAATCTGTGGCAACTTTTTTAGATCACATTTTACAACCACTGGTACAATCAATGGAATACTTTTTACAGGATATCACACATTTGATTAAACTGCTCACTGTCCTCACTGTCCCTCCGAACACTCTGCTGGTACAATCTATACACTATCATCCCCCACAACACTGGTATTGCCACTGGTAATGCAAAACACTAACACCCTCCAATAGTGTTCCTTTGCACCTTATTGGACTTAGCCCTGTCTTACAATTATTTTTTGTTTGAAGATAAGTTCTTCTTACAAATAGCTGGGACAGCAATCAGTTCAAATTTTGCACGTTCCTTTGCCAACCTTTACATGTGGCAGTATGAACAACCTCACATATACCCAATCCCATCATCACCCTAAATCCACCTCCATGGGGGTCTTGTATTCACAGTTCCTTTGGGTGATCATAAACAACTCTGACTCATCAAGAGCCCGTGAACAGCTGCTAGAGATGGCTCATTGCTTTGAGGAAAGAGGATACCACTTAAATGAAATTGCACGTCTAACGGATAGAGCTTTCCACCTGAAACAATAGGATTTGTTGTTTTCAAACTCCACTAATAAAAGTAAGGAACCATCACTGATTTTTTCCAATACATTTTCTACCGAGGGCCCTGCTATCGGTAAGGCCTTAATGGACAGATGGGAGATTGTGAAGACAGATGACTCCTTGCCATTTACCAAGATCAACAAACCAGTTGTTGGCTATAGGAGTGTCACGGCCGGCGGCCAATACCAGAACAGGTGCCAAGTACCCTGGTCACGGCTCGGCTTCACCAGTAGTGTGACCACCGTTGGGCTTCGGGAGGAGCCCTCAGCTTACTTGGGTGCCACCTGGACTTAACGAGGGGTACAAGGCAAGATGTTCTGGCTAGCAGAGGGGCACAGCAGGTAGCAGAGTCTTTTTGGCCTAAGGTCATGGTACAAATGGAGCAGGCAACAGAATCGTCAGACAGGCTGGTTCGAGGCAGGCAGATAACAAGAATCGTCAAACAGGCAAAAGGGTCAAAACCGGGTGATCAATCGAAGGGTTAAACTGTAGTAGTAAGCAGGCAAGGTCAGGATCCAGAATTCAGAATAGTCAAAATAGCCAGGCAGGGGTCAAAACAGGAATCAGACAGGTTCAGAAGGATTCAGACAATAGCACAAGGCTCAGGAGCACCAGGAATACAATCCTATCACGGGCAATGTGAAAAAACCAAACTGTGGCTTTAATACTTTTAAATTTCGCGCCACTGCACGCTGACATCACACGTCAGCGCGCATGCGCATATAAATCAGCAAGGAACGTGCCGCGCGCGCCCTAACCATTCCCCATTTGCGGCCCAGAGGAGCAGCGTGGCGGGCATCCCCGCCGAGGGGGCTGCAGGTGTCCCTGCAGACCCCCTCCCGCTAGACCACCAGGTAAGGTTGTTACAAGGAGGGCCAACAATCTAGGCAACATCTTGATGGTTAAAGATTTCCCTCCCCCACCCAAACCTGGACTGGGCACACTGGCAAAACCTGGGTATTATAATTGTACGGGTTGCTTGACATGCAGTGGGATAGTCCAGGGTTCAGTTTTTAATCACCCCCACACTGGGTTAAAATTCAAGATTCGACACAGACTTACATGTACAAGTGCTCATGGGGTATACCTTGTGTGGTGCCCGTGTGGTTTAGCATATGTTGGCAAGGCTAGCACTACGTATTGTGAAAGAATGAACAATCACAGGTGTTCTATCAGGGCAACCATTAGTACTGGACACTGGACAAGCCTTGCAGACAATTGATAAACATTTTTTGGTGGCCTGACATTCACTACCCCAATTTCGCCACATGAGCATTGATCACGTCCCCCCTCCTAGGAGGGGTGGCAATTGGGACTTTGACTCTTTTAAATAGGATTCTTCTTGGATACACAGATTGGACACTATTGCACCAAGGGGATTGAATGAATGCATCCCCTTATTTGTGTTTATTTGACTTTCATAATACAGTTTTTGCCCTCCTACAAATGGTAGTGAATTGACTCTTCGGACATGTAAAATTGTGTACAACAACAGCGGTTAGTAAGGACTCTTTTCCTATGAGTCTGCTCCACTTTTCATTTTTTCATTGACTTTTCTCCCACAATTATTTGTTGCAGTTTTTTCTATATAATGACTCTTGTTTTCTTCTTTCCAATAATCGCAGAAGGAGTGATACATTTTTTATGGTGATCATTTTGCTTGGGTCTTATCCTTAAATACTTAGATTTAGCTTTAGCTGACCTATTTTTTGGGTCTCCATTTGGACTGCTTTTTCAATCTACACTCCTTATGTGGTGGTTCACTCTCACTTTTGTCTATTTCTCTCTGTCCTCTGTTTACTCTTTCTCTCAAGGGCTTCCTTTTTTTTCTCCTTTTTTCCCCTTTGTGTACTTCAACTGTATTTTCTGTTTTTACAACCAACTTTTCTGGATATCCTTACGTGTCACTCTAGTATGGCCCTATCCAGCGCCGGATTTCGATGATGGGCGCCCCTAGGCCGCGCGGTCCGACCAGGCGGCCACGCAGTCCTAGCGCCCACCTCACCTCCCCTCCCCAGCACGCCGGCGAAAAAACGCCGGCGCAGCTGCTGTAATTGAATGGGGATGCACACGTCCCCATAATGCCGCCCCTATTTTTTTGCCGCCCTAGGCCCGGGCCTATGCGGCCTTAACGCAAATCTGGGCCTGGCCCTATCTATTAGTCTGGGTTGGGGCAGTCCCTGTGTGGCCAACACTTTGGCTCCTTCTACAGCCAAATTTATGTGATAACTACAGTATGTACCATAACTGTGTATTTAAGCCATGTGTTCCCATAATTGTGCAATTTGTCTTTTGACTGCTTTAATGTGCAATTGAAAACTGCCATACATACAGCGTTATCTATAGTTTCACTATACAGTATTGACTAGCAGTCTGACGATCAGCCAGGGTTCATCTATAACTGCACCAAGTATTCCTGTAATGGTGCAATCTGTCCTTTGACTGCATTAGTGGGCAATGAAAACTGCCATACACACAGCGGTGCTTATAACTGTATTCTATTATGTCTGACAATCTGCCAGGGTTTGTGTTTAATCAGTTTTTTTGCTCCACATCATGTTTGTGGTGCACATGCTGCACTTTTGGGATTATGCCCCCCCATAAATAGACTACATAATTTTTTTCAACTTTTTCAATATTGTTATGCCAATGAGAGTTATAGTTCTTACAATCCCTTTTCTTTCATTGAGTTTAGGAAGCCTGATCCCTAGTGGCCACAATGTTTGTTACTTCATTCCTTGATATGTGTTTCTTGCATTGTCCTTAGCTATATGTGTTAAGGGGCCTCTAATCTCAAAGCCTCACACAGTTCTGTCACTTTTATTCGGGTGGTGCAGTCCACTCTGGGCATTCTTGATAGCATTTTTGAAACTGTGTTCTGTTTTGGTTCTGGATAAGACTCTTCTGCCTTATCTTGTTTATTAATTTTTGCCATTTTTGGACCCAGTGCCTGGGAACCAACCTCAACCTGCAAGGTAATATCTTGGTAATCCTTTATGCCTCACTTGGATCTTTGGTTATTCCCAAGGAACTGCATTAACTGCTTTGTTTCTTTGTATTATGCTATGAATAAACCAACAACAGCAGCTTGACATTAACGATTTTCCATAACTAGCTGCATCTGTAGTTATCGCTTGCTTCCATTTTATTTGTTTTTACTAATTGTTGTTAGGCTGGTTTTCTTTAGTTTTTTTTTATTTCCAATTTGGGTTTCTATGGTAATTAATTGGATTCCTGTTTTTGGTTCCATGTTTTGCACAGCTGGAGGGTTCTTGAGGTTTTGCACTGCTTACGCTCTTGTCAATTTTTTTCCCTGAGGAAGATGAATATGATGTGATCGAAACGTTGGACTTTCTTTTGTTTTTCTATTAAAATCAGTTACTCTAACTGATTGCAGTATTTTTCCCGCATTGTATAGTGTGCTGTATATGTATTTAATGTAATCCCATTAAGTAAATGGAGGGGATATTTTGCAAATGAAAATTATTATATGCTTTATCTAAGGCTATAAACACTAGATGGTGCTCCCTTTTTCTCTTTTTTTTCAAAACAAACAAAAAAGGTAGAATTGCCACAGCACAATTAAAAATATTAAATTAATGATTTGCATCCAGAAGTAAATGCTGCCTAATTCATTACCCCTAATAATCACAGGCAGAACCTAACCAAGTTAATTATATACAAAATTTAAAATGATTTTGCTGTGTAGCATTGCTCACATATCAGCATGTGTCTGGCAGTAATAAGTATCCCATAGGGCTGTACTATGTGGCAACAATAGCATAGATAAGAAAGCTATCAAGCCTGTCCAAGTCCCCTGTGTGTGCTTTATTCCAATATAATGACATGCAGGAGACTTTTATTAGAGATATGATGGAGGTAGTATGTTGCATAACACATAAAAAAATGTAATTAGGTAATTTACATGCCTGCTGTTAACTATGGATTTCCAGATTCTTCCGGAAATAGAAGATTCAAGCTGTCACTCTAATTATAATGAATGACAGTAACACCAAGAGCTTCTCCTGACTGGTGAGGCACAGGTGGTCTCAATATTTCAGGGAACTACAAAGGATCACAGGATGTCATGAACATTATTCCTTTATGGTATTAACAAGAGGTGGCCATAAACCAGTGTGAGACGTCATGCTTCTTTTTACCCTCCTGTATTAAGAAATTGCCATGAAACTCCAAACAATAACATATGCTGAAAATATCTAACCTTTTTTTCAACTCTATGGAAATGTACATCCATTTGTTTGAAAGAATTATGCACTGTACCATACTACAATATCATATGATATACTATAGAAATATAGCTATATATATCTATATTACATCAAGTTTTTTATATAAAACAATGAAACACCCTATATAGGAAGGAAGCAAGTGAAAATATAAATGTAACAGAAGACAGGTGCTGAGGGATTACTCCTTAATGTCTATTGTGTGTGGGGGTATCACTCTGTTGGTAGTAAGGGTGTTACAGGTCTCCAGTAGAAATGTGGAAGTGTTTTTTTTACACAACATTTTATAAAAAAAAAATACAGTTTACTCATCTTCATTGTAGTCAAATAACAATAACTACAAAAAGAATTGGTGCACAAAGCCAGTATAAGTACTACCACAGTAGATGTAAATCCAATAGTTGAAACAAAGAAAATAATGTGAATAGGAGGACATACTCGCAGTTACACAACCTAGTCCAAGGGTGCATACTCATGAGAAAACAACAATAATTTTGAGTTCCTCCAGAATATCAACCAAAAATAATAAAAATACAAAGTTTTTTATTAGGACATATTGAGTGGAGGACAAGGCCCGCAAACCTTGATACCCTGGGTCAGGGACTCAAAAGTGATCTGGCTACCACCCCAAATTCTTAATGCCTTTGTTGAATTATATAAGGACTTATATAGGACAAGGGCCACCTACTCCCAAGACCAATTATCCCAATTTCTTAAGCCAATATATCTCCCCCGGTTAACACAAGAAGAGGCACATTACCTTGACCAACCTATAATAGCCTTTGAGGTTGCAGAGGCAATTTCATCCCTCCCCTCAAATAAGACCCCAGGTTTTGATGGGTTCCTGGCAGGCTGGTATAATTTACAGGGTAATCGTTTAGTCCAGCAGCTCCACAACACTTATAATTATGCCACTGAACAGGCACCCCTTCCTCCTTCCTTTTATGAGGCAGTCATAGTGCTAATTGCTAGAAAGTAAAAGTAAAGACCCAGAGCTCTGTGACTCCTAAATGCCTGTATCACTTAACAACAATGCCAAAATATTTGCCAAGATTCTTGCCACAAGGTTGGCTAAAACTGCCCCCTCTGTCATTCATTCAGACCAAAAAGACTTTATGCCTGCCAAATGAGTCTGTGCCATTTTGCTTCACTGAAATTTTCACAAACTCTGGACAAATGCATTGAAGTAAATGTGCAACAATTTTTATGTGCTCGACAATTTTTACATGTGCAACTTTTTTGTCCAAATGCATTAAAGTCAATGGGCATCCAAATAATTTTGACGCACACCAATTTTTACATGAGCGACAATTTTTACATGAGAGACTTTTTTGTTGCAGCGAATGCTGGTGCCGGTGAATTTTTGCACTAGTTTCTCAGGTGGTGAAATGCGGACATTTGCCGCAAATCCATGCCTGGTGAATACATTTGCCCATCACTATTATTAACCTTAGAGTAGAGTTTATACCCACGGTGCATAGCACAATATGTTTTGGACCTTTTGGGTCCTTCTTCTGGTGCAGTTAGTATGACAGGATCCAAGAGGTCTGAAACATGTTGTGCTATGCACCTTGTATAAAACTACTTTAAGAAACTGAACACATCTGCTTTCCAGTGAACCTTAATTTTCCACATGATACTATTATTCTTCTATTCAGTGGTAAAACCAGATCACTGTTTGACTGAGCAGCAAACTACTTTACACACGGTTTGTAGCTTCAAATACTTTTCAGTTTTGGAGTTTATACCCAGCTCCAAATCAATTATACTAACATGGGATCCTTGTCTTACTTGATGCCACCAAGGCATTAGACTGGAATGGCTCTGTCTTTGGGAGATAATGCGAAAGTTTGGGTTTGGACCAAGGTTTCTCAACTGGGCCTAATTACTATATTTGAAGCTCTTAGCATGCATAAAAGTAAACTGTGCCTTATACTCCCCCTTCCCCCTAGCCAGGGGAACCCAACAAGTGTGTCTCCGCTATTGTTTGCACTGACCATCAAGCCTGTAGTCCTTTCTCTCACTTCTCTCCGTCAGAACCCAAGTGTCATTTGTCATTGGGTTTAAAAATGGTCCGTTAGAAGATGAACTGGCACTATATGCCAAAGATCTACTGCTATATGCCATGAAGTCACTACAGGCAGCCATACTTGATATTAGGTGATTTGGATGGTATTCAGGGCTCTCCATAAACAAATCCAAATTGTTGATCTTGCCACTAGACCCGCCACCCGCCTTACCCCCTGCAGTACAGGACCTTTTTTAAATTCCAGTACCTTGGCATCATTGTCTCCCAAGATCTCTCCTCATATACTGTACAATTGCACAATTCCCCGGTATGGGTCCCAGAGCCTATTTCACAGGATCAATTTGATTTGGCTCTTCTTCCTAATAAATCTCCATGCAAGACCTGGAGCTCTCTCACAGCCCCAATTAATAAAGGGGGCCTCACTCTATCCCACCTGCACTTTAACTTCCTGACAAGTCATATTTATCACATACACACCTGGTTCCACAGAGATGTTGAGCACATTACCTTTATGTAGCCTGCTATATCCCTACGCATACAGCTCAAGAGAATGTTATATTAACCAGTATTAAGTGACAAAAAATGTACCTTACCTTTTACCTGATAGTTGCTGTTCTTCATAGCTTATATACTGTATAAATTAAGAGAAAGAGAGTATCGCTGCTGTTTTATAAAGCTTTGGATTTTTAAATCTGGTTGCCAATTGATATTCAAGTCTGCTTTTACTGGCGCTTCCAATCTTATGTATATTAATCTTAACATGACACAATACACAGAACAAAATGCAGTTCAAATGCTGCTTACTTTAATTTCTGAAATGCCGTGAATCAGGCTATGATAACTGCATAATTATGTTCGACCTTGCATTTCATTAAAATTACGAGTTTCAGATGCTTGTGACTTTTAATCTGCAAATGTGCCAAGGTGTAACATAAAACATTAATGATAATATAAATGTTGACATAATTGTAGTTATTTATCCAAACATTGTTGATCTTTCGCTGAAGTCAAGCAAGCAGGCTGCTAGATTGCACTTGGATGAAAATTGTGCTCTGCAACATTAGCTCGATATAAACAATAAATCAACAATAATAACAAAAATTATTAACTCTGGAACATGCTTTTCTAGTGCAATTTTGAATCCTGGAGGCGAATAAATACATTAACAAACAAAAAGAAAATACATTTCCAACAAAAAAGTAATTGGTACAGTAAAATTAGAAACATAAATGCATTAATGAATGTTTAAATGGAGTTCCAATGGTCAAAGGGGGTATTGGGACAGACAGAGTAAAGAGTGGCTACAGTTCATTTTTAGATGATTGAATATAGGAATTGCAACTATATCCTGGCAATATTTCAGATAGTTCCACAGGAGGGCTAAAAGATGGTCCTGATTTACAGTTGCTAGGAGGGATATTGTTATGATTGGTATTCCAAACTCAGAATAAACCCCAAGGTCCTGATCATGGCTCAGCCTTCTGCCTATAACAACCACCTTTCGTTTGGTAGAAGCCCTTCGCTACTCGGGTGCTGCCAGGTCTTAGTATGAGAGGACCAGGGAGAGAGTTCTGGGCAGGCAAGGCAAACCTTACGTTTTACAGGAACGGAGAACAAGGAGCGTAGTCGGTGTCACAGGCCGAGTCAATACACCAGAAGAGCAGAGCAGTACAATAACAGGAGACAGGAACATAGTCAAAGGCCAGGTCAATACACCAAAATACAGGCAGGGGTCAGGACTGGCAGAAGACAAGACTTGGTCAGGAACAGGCAGGGTCAAACACAACTAATAACTACAGAGAACAGTTATAAAACACTTGTACCTTATATCAAACAATTAGTATAAATGTACTTAATGGTTATCTGTTAAATACCAATAAAAACTATAAATAAAAAAAAAGAATCAGAAGGGCAAAGATATGCCTCTCATTAACAGAAGCACACATTTAAAAATAATATAATTTCTCATGCAAAAAAAAAAAAAAGAACTACAGAGAATAGCACCCAGGAACTAACGAATAGACCTTTATGTTGGGCAATGAGATTTCCCTTTAAATATTTTAATTTTCTGGAAATAGCCGGAACCAGCCGAACATACGAACCGTGCCAGTTCAGTAAATGGCCACAGGGTGTCAGGGGTCTATAAAAGGGGAAGCCACCACATATATATACTTGTAAATAAAGTTGATGCACACCAGGATTTATCTTTAAAGGAGAAGGAAAGCCCCAGGGCGCAAAACCCCTCCCCCCCCTCCCCTCCGTTGCCCCCCCTCCCTCCTCCCCCCTGGCCTACCCCTCCCCCTGGGCAAATGCCCCTAACTTGTTACTCACCCCTCTGCGCAGGTCCTGTCCACGGAGTTCGCAGTCGCCATCTTCTCCCACGCGCGTCTTCTTCCTCCTCTGACCGGCGTTTTCTGGCGCATGCGCAGTAGGAACAGGTACCGGTACAGCTCTACTGCGCATGCGCCGAATGTCACGAATGTGACGAATGTCATGAAATCGGAAAACTTCGTGACATTCGGCGCATGCGCAGTAGAGCCGTACCGGTACCTGTTCCTACTGCGCATGCGCCAGAAAACGCCGGTCAGAGGAGGAAGAAGACGCGCGTGGGAGAAGATGGCGACTGCGAACTCCGTGGACAGGACCTGCGCAGAGGGGTGAGTAACAAGTTAGGGGCATTTGCCCAGGGGGAGGGGTAGGCCAGGGGGGAGGAGGGAGGGGGGCAACGGAGGGGAGGGGGGAGGGGTTTTGCGCCCTGGGGCTTTCCTTCTCCTTTAAAAAGACAACTTATTTATTTTATCAACATTTTGGTCCTCATCAGGGACCTTTATTAAGATACATTAACAAATTAGTGAAAGCATTTTACTAATCAAGAGCCTACTACATGGGAGCTACTGCCTCTATCCAAAGGAGAGGTATTTGGGGCAGGTAGCACTACCTGGGGTAAAGAGCTCATGGGATTGGGACTGTGTTTGTCCAGCAAGAGTGTAATGTGGGACTATGTCCTGGGTAGAGACTGTGCCAGGAGTTGGAAGACCACATGGTTACCACAGGGCAGGGTTTATATTGAAATGCCTTTTTTCCCTTCAGTTATATACAATTCTATTTGTTTTCTGCACATGTGTGTAATTATTGTTTCCTAGTGGGGCCATCCTAGGATCTCACTAGGTGGAGGCACTGCCATTAAGAAAATTTCCCAGTACCCTTTTATTTAGCAAAGGGGATTCAGGATCTGTGTATGGTAAGATACTACTGATGTATATCCTATAATACAAGATAGGGTTATAGTTGTTTTATGCCAGAATCAGAAAAATATATTGCATTAAACAACTCATGCTGCTTCATGTAAATAAACCATTTTCATTATATTGTACTTTTTTATTAGCATGTGACATTGGGTAATCCTAAATATAAAATTGCCATTTTAAGAACTAAGGGCAGCCCCCTGGCATCCTACTATTCAATACACAAAAACAAATCAAACTATAGTAATACTTTAGGTTACATGAGACAATTAAAAGACAAAGTTCTGTTTTTTGGTCCCACACTTCTTTTTTGTATATTCTTTATTTTCAGTTTTGAAATAAACAAAGGTAGATACACAAAACAAAAGGGGAGGGTACTAATAGTCATATAACTTATAACTCAAATAGTATACAATTCATGACAACAAGTTTTTTAACCACTTATTATACAGCAATATTCCATAAACTAGGTTCTAATACATATTCTAATTCTAGAATTGTGTGGGTTTAAGCCTATAATACCAAGTTAAAGTTGAGGGGGTTGTACTAGTAGAGGACAGTTTATTGTTTTGCTGTTCCTTTGTCTTTTAAATATTTAAGCCAAGTTTCCCATATGTTCTAATATTCTTTACTTCTATTATATTCCATATAAGTTCCTCTAGTTTGCTTGTCTCTTCTACTAGGGCCATCCATTCAGCATGTGATGGAGGTTGTGCAGAGTTGCACCTTCAAGAAATTAACATTTTAGCTGCATGTAAAAGATTCAATAAGATCAACGGGGTATCAGTTACCTTTATTGGTATTTGAGTGATTTTAGATATATCCCTTAAAATTTTGTTCCAAAATTCTGTAAGGTTAGGGCATGTGTACCATGTGTGAAGTACCGACATTTCCAACAAGTATCTCTGGGATTTTGCCCCCAACTGTTCTGAACATCCGTTAAAGGAATCAAAGTCAAAGTAAACTTTACTTTGTCATCTCAGCAGTATACAAATATACAGTGAGACGAGACGACGTGGCTCCAGCTAGTACATATCACAAAAAGGCACTTAAAAATACACAATAAATATGTAAACATGAAATGTGCAATATATTGGCAGAAATTGGATATATACATGTGTAAACCTTTAGAATTGTGCAAATAAATTAATGGTTCACAAAGTTAAGTTCACAGTTGAGGTGTGTCTGGAATGTAGTGGGAGGGCAGGCAGTGAGTTGAGGAGTCTGATCGCTTGTGAATGATCTTATTACTTAAAAAAATCACTGATTATTAAAAGGTTTGCCAACTTTAAAATGCTTTCAGGTCTAAGCTAGGCTTAAAGTTGGAATTTAACGGTAGCGGTTGCAATATATATGGCAGTTGTATCAAGTTCAACTTCTCTATATTCTTGAACCAAATTTGTGGAGTAGCATTAATCAGTGGGTGGGGCCAAAGTTCCTTTGGAATAAGCTCTATAACCAGTTTATAAGGGGTATTGAGGTGTATCCTTGTTCCGATTCTAACCATTCTTTTTCTTCTCTTTCAGGCCCCCACCTCCAAATACAAGTCAACTGTACTGACACATGATAGAGGAAAGTATCTGGGAGGGCTAAACCTCCTTTTCTTCTCCTTTTGAGTCTTGAATTCTTTCCTGCCCAGATGAATTTTGTTATTGCTGATTTCAAGTTTGTAAAAAAGCGAGTTGGTAAATAAATGGGGGGAACGTGCATAAGATAAATAACTTTAGGTGGGATCATCATTTTTAGGGATGTAGCGAACTGTTCGCCGGCGAACTAGTTCGCGCGAACTTCGACTGTTCGCGTCCGCCGCATGTTCGCGAACGTCGCGCGACGTTCGCCAATAGGCGTTCGCGTCAAAATCGTTCGACCATTCGACCATTCAATCGCTAAAATCGAACGATTTTCGTTCGATTCGAACGATCAAAGCCATTGGATTGAATGAAATCATTTGATCCAATGGCTTCGATCGTTCGATTCGAACGGAAATCGTTCGATCGAACGATTAAAATCCTTCGATCGTTCGAATCGAACGATTTTCGGATGTTCGAAGTTCGCGAACTGTTCGCAATTTTTGCCGGTGTTCGCGAACGGCGTTCGCGAACACATTGTCGGCGGTTCGCTACATCCCTAATCATTTTTGCTTCCACACTTCTTCCTGTTACAGTTAGAGTTACAATATTTCTGGTCAGGTGATCTCTGAGGCAGCACACAGACCATCCCGAAATGGTGGCTCAAGGCAAGAGATGTTAAAGGGCAATATTTTCTGATATCTATATTCCAGTTGGGTAAGATTCTTTATTAGGTTACATAATATGTTTGCCTTTAATATAAAGTAGGAAAAATTAAGTAAATGCAGTGTACAGCCCCTAATTTTTTTTAAATTAGATTTTTAATTTTCAGTTTGTTCTACAATAGAAGTATTCCCAAACATGGCATTATCTTTTCAAAGTTAAACCTCACAAACATAAAAAAACTGAGGCAATGGCTGCAGCTGGAGGAAGGAGAGAAATATTTATACAGGGCTTACTATTTGTATTTAAATTATTTTGATAGTAGGGGAAGGGTATGTAGCTTTGATAGAATGCAAAAAAATCTGTTACTGTTACATTGCGCACTGCACTTGCACTCTCTTGCATTTTAAATAAGCTTGTTACATGTCCAACCTCATCCTTTTAAAAAGCAGGCACAATATAATAGTTTACCAGTTCTAAAGCTGCTCCTTTCAATTCTGCATGATTTCACTGAGCATCCGGCATAGTGGAACCATGGAGTTGCACATGATTGTTATGAAAAGCTTGTGCAAGTGCACTTATTGATGCAGGGAAACTCTGGAGCTAACAAAGTCATGAAGGTGTATGTAGCTCCAGTGTTCTCACAATGGCTTGCATCAATAGATGCCACAAAACAAAAGAATCAGATAAAGACGTCATTTTTATGCCAACTGTTGGAAATTGCGACATCCCTACAATTAAAATATTCTTCACCACTGTGTCTGAATTTCAATTTTATGATTACATTTGGTAGTTAAGAAAAGTCCAAAATGATAAATCACTTAAAGATATAACATTTCTTGAAACTGAAGTTACTCCATGTATGGTCCTTGTGAGGTAGATTATTAGATCACTAGGGCATAGATAATGACAAAAACATATGAGAAATTGAATGGATTGTATACTGGTAATCAAATTATCTGGCTAACAAGGGGTGTAACAAAAGGTGTAATTCATACCTTCTTTAGCCCAATAAATAAACAAAGCAATAAATGTTTTAGGATTAAGACAATAGGCAAAAAGTATGTTCAGCACAAGCTGTATTCATTAAAGTAATGTTGAACAAAACTGCTGATTTAAAATTCCCAAATCCCACAAAAGAACTAACCTTTCAGTGTTAAGTAAGTAGCCTATAGATTGTGCAAGAACAATTGTGCTATAATTTACAGATTCTTGAAAAAAATGCTATTGAAATCAAATTATCTAAAAATCCCAATGAGATATTAGCAAATCCTTCTACACAGCAAGATCCAGTGACACATTACTCAGACACTGAAGATTCCAATATTGTAGCAGGAATGCTGCAGGGCAATGACACATTAGCAGCTGAAACTGCATGAGCTTTTGTAGAAATGCTAACTTGGTTTTTTATTTAAAAGAAGAATAGAATGATACATTGTTGTAGAAAATAGTAACACAAATATCATGGAAAACATACTGATAAGGAAGAAAACTGTATTTGAGCCCCCCCAACTAAACAACCTTAAAGTAACCATTACTTTCATAGAAAATAACTTGGCCCTTAGGAGAAAAGAGGAAAAGATTATACCATCAGACCATATAATTTGAAACAAAAGATGGAAATATGGAGGAGAATTATGCAGGGCATCCTATTGTAAGAATTGGACACTGAATTTAAATAATCAGATGGGAGCCTGTATGGTGATGAACCAAGGGTATAACTAATAATACTGAGTCTTAGAGACATGGTGAAGGAAAATAAGGTTTAATGAGGCAAAATGAAACAAGTGGTTGATGAAAATATTAAATAATATACCAGTCAGTGAAATAAGGAATCAGCAGATGAAAACAGTGTCCAGTAAACAGGCCATGGTCGGGTCAGGCAGCAGGCAAATAGAGTCTAGTAATCAGGCCAAGGTCACAACCAGGTAAGAGGTCACAAGACAGGTAAGGAGGGAACAGGAGAACCGGAGCAAGACTGAGAATCAGGTTTTGAGAACGGGAATTCAGCAACAGGTAACAAGGAACAGGAATCAAGGCACTGAATAACAAGGTCAGGGCTGGGATGCAAAATGACCAAGCAATGAGCTATGGTCAGGGACAGGTTTATAAGGGGTTCTGATTAGGGGGATGAAGATCCCATGAGACTAATGAGGTGGGTGGAAACAAGGGAGCAGACAGAACACAATAAATATGGAAATAGGACTGATGAGAGCCTCCAGTGGCTTAATTGGAAAGTGCCTATTCCCTGGAACACCCCAGAGTTCAAAATCCAGCTGATCCTGACACCTATGTTCTGTTTGATCAATTAGAGATGTGTAAATGCCTCCATACAGACTGTATTACAAACTTGCACTGTTGATTTTGAAGTAGACCCATGACATTTTGGGAAAACATCACCAGTAATATTGCCCGCAGCAACCAATTAGATGTTTGCTTTTGTTTTCTAACTTTTAGGTGATTGTTGAATTCTAATTGTTGACTGGTTGCTATGGGCAACATCACCGGTGATGTTTCCTCTAATTTTTACACAGCATGCCAAATAAGCACCTTTATATAGTGTGGTGGCATCATACTGCATGGGAATAAGGTATTTAGTCAATCCAGTTATGCCTTTTTAGACAATTAAAACGATGTACGTGACAATTTGAATACCAACTCGCATAGTCTGGGCTGATTCTTTATTTTCACTTAAAAAAGTAGAATCCTAGAGCTAAATAAAACTTTAAAGGGCTCCTAAGATATGAAGTGAATTGCACCAGTGCAGTTGTCATTGGCAATTGATCAGCAATTAGTTTTGATCAGTCTAATACAAGTCAGAAAAGCAAAATAAAGATCTGGTGACTTGACATTACGTTACTCAAGCCATTTAGCCTCTATCTTGGTTAATTGGCCTTTTTGTCATATTTTCATAATGGTTAGTTGCTATGTGTGAGCTCATCAGAAAATAATGCACATACGTTAACACTTGGAGAACTTGCAACTGAATTCTGTTCCACCTTTAAAGATCCAGATTTCAGTCACTGCTGGAGCAAAGGACGACTGTATATATTCTGCCTTGAGCAGCTAGTAATAACAGGGCTCCAAATACAACTTGTACTGTACATCTTAAAGGGTGATTCACCTTTAATTAACTTTTACTATGTTATAGAATATCCTATTCCTTGCAACTTTGAAATAGGTTCTCATTATTTTATTTCTGAATTATTTGCCTGGGTCGTTGACCCCAGCAGCCAAAAAATAGCTTTAGTTTGCTACAATTTTATTATTATTCCTACTTTTTATTCATATTCCTTCCTATGCAGACACTCTCGTATTCATATTGCCATCTCTCATTTAAACCACTGCCTGGGTGCTAGGGGTAAATAAGAGAGCTGCTAAACAAAAAGCTAATTAACAGTAAAACCATCAAAAATAAATGTGAAGACCAGTTGTCTCAATTTGTATCAGAAAAGAAATGTCTACATCATAAAATCAAAATTAACTTTTAGAGGTGAACTAACCCTTTAAATGAGATATTGATGGGGCACACATCTGGTGAGACTGGGTCTCCAATATCTCTTTTGTGGTGGAAAGGTGTTTAGCTGGGTATTGGCAAATCCCAACAACGGCTTTCTTATTTTCAAGGTAAATAATACTGTAATGTGTAGAGGTCTGAAGTAAAAACGTTCTACAATAAAGTATAAAGTTTTAAGATTCTATTTTGTCTATTTTTGAGTGTTACACGTTTGAGCAATATTTTCTCCCTCATTTAGAAATAAGCATCTTCAAAGCAAATATATTGTACGTGTTAAGGCTTAAAAAAAATTTTCTGGCAGCTCTTTTATTCAAGGCAAAGAAAGCTGAGGTTTTACAGACTGGTTATTAAACTTGGTACAATGTTCTTTGATTGTACATTAGTCATAAAGACAAGGGTAAGACTATGGTTGTCAGAGATATCATTAGAGTGAAGGTTAATGAGATAGAGATTCTGTGTAATTTTTCAAGAGTATTTTAGTGATAGGTAAATTGATGTCCTATAAATGGCAACTTTTAACAGTGAAATGTGTCCAGCTTATAATTATGCATGACATTCACACTACGTATAGTGATGTACGTATCCAGGCATGGGTTCACTGAGAATTTTTGTGTTTTGCCGCCCACAAATGTTTTTTTGAAATTGTGGCAAAACTTTGCCCATGAGAAAATTGCTGCAACAAAAAAATGTCACACGTCAAAATTGGTGCGTGCATAAAAATTGGTGCATGTCAAAATTATTCGGACGCTGTTTACTTTAATGCATTTGGACAAAATACAGTATTTGCACTTATAAAAATTGTCCCTTGTTGCGCGTCAAAATAATTTTGACTTCAGGGTGTTTTGCTAATTTTTCGCAGTTTCGCCTATCACTAGCTATGTATAAAAACACTATTATTGTTAAATTTGTAATAGCAGCAGGAATTTAATAATTGTAATTATGAGTGTCATACTGAATATGTTTATAAGAAAATCCTGCAGTTTTGTGCCAATTTCATTGATTCAAGGTTTCTGCATATAGAAAATGTAATTAAAATAGTGGTTTTAAAATCTGTATATACCATACTGGTATAGTGTAGCTTATTATATTTACAGGGCTGGAGGGAACTGCATTCATAAATATATAACTGCTTATATTTTTATACAATTGTAAAGGCACCCATCGGTCAGGCACGGTCTCTTACCATGAGATTTGGCGGATTTGGCGGGTTTGTCGTCTTCTGGGTGTACGCGCACATCATGCATGTCACGACGCTGTGAGTCATGGTGCGCTTTGTCACGATTATGTGCAATGACGTCATTAGCACTCAAATAATGGGATAGGTATTCCATTGGCTCTTCTCCCTGTCCATCAGACACCCTTATCCCTGATTGGTCCCTTGGGCTTTAAAACCCTCTCTTTCCTGGTGCCCTGATCCTCAGATCCTGCTAAAGCTATTGTTTGTTCTCGAATCTGGTTTTGACATTCTGTCTGGCTCCCGACTCTGATTCTAGCTGCCTGACCTGGCCGTGGCCTGTTCCTGTTTGTGTCTCTGCCTGCTCCTATTCTGTACCGAGTTTACCCCAGAAGCGTCCAGGTGCCTTGTCCTCCCCGCTGCACAAAATCCGGTACCCCAAAAGGGCGTTGGTGAAGACTGGGGTCGACAGGGAATCTCCATGTTACACAAAAGGGGTCCATCCAGCAGTCTCCTAGGATTCCACTCTAACAAGATCATTACAACAATATTACGATTGTTCATACAGAGTGCCCAAACAAATATTTTAAGTACTATATAACTCAAGATAAAATAATATGGATAATTATGCAAAGAGATAGTTTGTTTTTCTGAAGAACGAATGCGAACCTTTAAACTATACAGACCAAACTTATCTTGTTATGACTACAGAATAATATTTGTGACCTGTGTACCACAAAATTGTTGCATATTCCAGGGGTGTTAATAAAGGCCCCACAGGCTCTAGCCCCTTAATCATAACTATGGGAGTCACAAATGCTGTGTAAATAGAGGAGGTTGCAAAGGTCCTTAAAAATTCTGATAACCATGAATTAAAACTGAATCAATCACTAGTTAATTGTGCATATGGCAAGTAAAATTGCTAACTTTCCAATACATTGTATTAAAAAAATTATATTTAGTCTAAAATGCATTTGCATCATCAGTAATAAAATACACTATGGGGATGATTTATGAAAATTCAGATTTCCTTTTTTCACAAATTGTATTGTTCTCTAAAAATTGTCAGTAATATTATAAGTGAATGATGTTTCTATGCAAAATATTAACATTTCAGCCGTTCCTCCTCCCTGTTTTTTGAGATATTGCTGCTATTTTTTCATGGCTGTGAGGCACACTGATGGTGTAAGTCAAGTCAGGTAAGTAGTAACCCTGAAAACCAATGAAAAATTGAGCTTTGAGTAGTTTCCCATCATGCTGCAAAGGCAGTAATTTAATATGGACTGCACAATTTAATTTGGACTGCACAACCACTGTTAGAACGACTGCATTATGATATGACAACACTCTCACACACACAAAGAAAATATACAATTTCTTTTTGTCTCTCTTTAGAAGATTAAAGGGCTGAGTTTGAGCTTTAAAGTGCTACACCAGACCCCAATCAGCTGCCAGCATATGCCTGACAGACAAGGAGCAGACAGGAACTACTGTACATTTGTGGAAACCTTTTCCTAGGGAAAGTACTCCTGAGATGAGGCTTGTTGTTGGAAAAAGGGATGGATGGGACACCATGTCCACATTTATCCAATAGTACTACTGAGGTTAGACATTTATAAGTTTCCAAAGATTTGCATTTCCTGTGCTTGATTTAGCTTACATGTGGGTCTCCAAAAAGTAAAGTAGTCACTCACCACATTTACGAAGTGGCCCAGGTGCACTGCACTGAGCCCTTAGCACGGGGAGCAGATGAACCCGAAAAGTAATATATACTGTAGCACACACTTAAATGAAGGCTATCGTCAACCACCATGTTGTAGAAGCATATTTGAAAAAGTTTATTGTGTCCACAGGCTTACGCGTTTTGTGTTACAAACACTAAGGGGCCCATTTACTAAGGGTTGAAGGGAATTTTCAAATTCAAAAACTTCGAATTTCAATGTAATTTTTGGGTACTTTGACCATAGAATAGGCCAAAATTTGATTCGAATTGAAAAAACGTCACAAATTTGACCATTCGAAAATCAAAGTACTTTCTCTTTAAAACCTTCGACTTCGCCACTTCGCCACCTTAAACCTGCCGAATTGCTGTTTAGCCTATGGGGGAACCTCCTATAACCTATATGAGCCATTGTTTAAGTTTTGAGAAGTCGAAGGTTTCTTTGTAAAATCGTAGGATCGTATGATTAAATCGTGTGAATCGACCGATTCGAAGGATTTCATTGTGCGATCCAACAATTTTAATTTTAAAGAAAAAAACTTAGACTTCGACTATCGTACTACACCTATCTGATGGTCGAACTTCGAAGTTTTTTCTCTTTGAAATACGACCTTTGATAAATCTGCCCCTTAGGGGCAGATTCACTAACCGGCGAAGAGTTGCCAGCGACCTCCACACTTCACCAGATGAAAATTCGCTCAGACAATGCTAATTCACAAAAATGCGGAGTTTCAATGTTATCGCCGACCACTAGTAAATTTTCGCTATATGATGTAAGTAACAGAAGATTGAGGAAGATCTATGCACTCCAGTGCACTTTGCCTTGGTCTGAGCTGACAAGGGCAAGTCTAGTGAAAGAGGTAACGTTCAGTAAAATCCGCATTTTAGTGAATCTGAGGAGTAACTTACATTCGCCAGAGCGAATTGTCACCTGGCAATAGAGTGCTAACGAGTGCCAGCACCTATCTCTTTCGCTAGCGAATTGCCGCCTGCACCCATTAGTAAATAGGAGATGTCCCTGCAGGCGGTAAAGCTGGCAAATTGTCAATAGTATTTGCCACTTTGCCCTTTAGTAAATCTGCCCCTTAGGCTGACTATGACTAAGTTTTTGTAACATGAAACACGTAAGGCTGTGTACACAATAAACTTTTTCAACTTTGCTTTTACAACTTGCTGGAAAATTGCCTTCATTTGAGTACCTGCTCCATATTACTTTTTGGTATTTCCTGTACTTAGATTATGGAATTGCCTGTTTAGTAAGATGTGGTTAGTGGATCTATCAACTTAATTTCAGGCCTTTATCATGTAGAATACTAGTGTACACTAGCGTATAGTGCTTAGTGAGTATTAGATACATATATATACTCACTAAAAACCTGATTGCAGCATATTTACAGTACCGGTTTCAGTTTTTTTTTTTTTTTTACAAACTTTCAAGTTTTGGCTTCTTATTGTTAGATATGAGTGTTTAAAGGACAACTAAAACTTAAATAAGTAGGGCAAACATGTTTTATATTATGCTTTGGGGTTCTGTACCAGTTCAAGGAAACAAAAACACCCTTTTAGCAGTAAAGATCTGTGTCTCTAAAGATGCCCCAGTAGCTCCCCATTTTCTTTTCTGCTGATTCACTGCACTTACTCTGTGCCCAAAATGCAAGATACTGAATGTACTGTATGTGTGTGAAAGATACTGAATGTGTGTGTGTATATATATATATATATATATATATATATATATATATATATATATATAATACATAATATATAATAACATAATATAAAATCTTACAATATAAAGCTGAGGCTTATTAATAAATAATTATTGGTACATGGCAGCTCAAAAACTAGCCATATCCATTTTTAGGGTTTAGTTCTGCAGTGAACTGATTCATCATGCAAGTTTTGTTACAGTTTATTGCTGGAATATAGCAAGTTAAACATAAAAAGGCTAAATATAGTACTTTTGATTTTGAATCATATATTTATATAAAATATGCATGTATTTCTGCCCAGAGTTAAATGTAATCAGTGCTTTATGATGTTAGAATTACCAGATTGTACAAATATAATTTACAGCAGTTTCATTTATATTACTGTTGTACTAACTACCCCTCGTATTGATGACACACCTGAGTGTGATGAATGCAAATATCTAATATAAACTGGATTGTTTATTGTGGATTAACCATCAATTTTGCCTAAATATGAGAGCATCCATAGTGGTCTCACTAATGGTTCAGAGTAATATTTTGACCTGGAAGAATGCTCCTCAAATTAGAAAGTTATTAGCATCTATATATAAACACTGCTCTATTAAAGCCCTGTTATTTTATGATAGCCCTGTAACATATTCTTGGACTAATTCTTCAAACTGTGTAAATGTTCAGATACTGCTGTCAGCAGCTGCAACTTGCTGTAGGCATTTTATCTTGTGTATGGCCATCTTAAATGAGAACACCAGGCTTTGAATAAATTAATTTTAAACTGACTTAGCGATTTCTGATTTTACACAGTATGTAAAAAAAAAACAGCATACAGGTTAAACTTATATTTACAAAATAATTCCCAGCTTCTGAAATGTATAAACATAATGTGTTATGTCGTGCAGATTCTTAAGAGAATTTGCATCCAGTTAGATTTCCTAAAAGGCGACAATTACTGTTCTTTTAAAGCTTCACTGAAAGGTTCAAATCTCACAATGGTTCAGAATATCCCATTCAAGTAAACATTGATGCAGTTAATAACTGAACATCACTGCCTCAAGCCAGCAGGTTTTTGTGATACTGTGTTATTTATGCCTTGCAAATATTTGCCCCTAGTTGTTCTTGTTTTCTTTTGAAAAATAATTAAGATTTAATGGCGTGTTCTCTGAGTTTTTCTTCCAGCTTGTGCCTTTTGCTGCCTACTGTGCTTATTGCAACTGTTTGATCTTGGTCATTACTAGAAATGTACTATAATTGCTCATCTGGTGACTCATTAATAAATATTCCATAGGAATGGAAATGCTTCTCTTCTGATGTACATCATGTTTACCCTTGTATGTCTAGTTTTATATATATATATATATATATATATATATATATATATATATATATATATAGAGTTCAGAGCTGGTGCACTGGACAACCAAACAATTACCTAGGTGCTGGTTATAAACAGCATACAAACGGAAGAATGAAACCGCACTCCTAGGATTTTGTTGAAAAAACGTGGTAAGTTTTATTTCAACGTTTCGGCTGCTACACTCGAGCCGTCTTCTTTTGACTTCCTGAAGACGGCTCGAGTGTAGCAGCCGAAACGTTGAAATAAAACTTACCACGTTTTTTCATCAAAATCCTAGGAGTGCGGATTCATTCTTCCGTTTATATATATATATATATATATATATATATATATATATATATTTAGAAATTCTAACTTGAGAACACATACTCCCAGCATGTCTAAGAATATGGAATGCATCAATAAAATAATACATATAAAAGAATACTAGGAAGAAATTAACTAGAAATAAATAATTTCTAGACTACTCAAATTGCCGCACATCAACACTATTTGGACGCCCATTGACTTTAATGGCAGCATCAAAATTGACACGAGTGACCTCTCTGATGTCAATTTTGAATTTTCACAATTTTTCCTCGAATTGTACAGGAAATTCGTGATTTTTTTGGCAAATCGAAACGGGAGAAATTCGCCTATCACCGTACAAATTGTGCAGAGTAAGTATCTGCCCTGAGATTCTTTATACGACCATTTTATATGTATATCTCAACCTCCTTGGCCTCAAAACTTTCTGGTAATTCAAGAAATATACAGTATTACTGATCCTTACAGAAAGTATTTCCTCTTCTGTTCTTCAACAGTACCTCAATCACCTATCACTTAACTTAATGTAGCGATGTCCGGGGCCATTTTTACAATTAGTTTGTCCCTTTCTTGCATCCCTTAATGCCTCACACTGCACCTCAGTGCCTGGTAATTTATTCATTATATTAATTATTCCCTCTGTTTTGCAGGCTCCTAATTTTAATTTATTGTTGGTTTTAGGAGGCATTGTACCAAGCAATCTAGAGCTCCAAAACAAAACAAAAGGCATAGGGTAGTTAATGAACAGACAAGGTGGAATACTCTCCTGAAGCAGGTTAAGTGCAGTGTTGTGCAGTGACTATAGCAATATCATGTCCATTGTTGGAATTATATATTGTAAGTCCAAAAAATACTTTTCAGTCTTCAGTATCTTTTCGTTGGAGGTGTCAGTTTTCATGGTAGCTGGGAAGCATGAAGGCATGGAGGCATGGAAGGAAGAAGCACAAGCAGGAGTTCACCACAAAACATCCCATCCTGGTCACAAATGTAACATTTAATTTATGTGCATTTCACTTCTTAACTATATATATATTTTTATGAGCTCAGTGTTATTAGGGGGCAGATTTACATAGGGTCGAATATCGAGGATTAATTAACCCTCGATATTTGACTGCCGAATGTAAATCCTTCAACTTCGAATATCTACCGCAAATAGTTCGATTCGAAGGATTTTAATCCATCGATCGAACAATTTTCCTCAACCAAAAATTGGCAGGAAGCCTATGGGCACCTTCCCCATAGGCTAACATGGCACCTCGGTAGGTTTTAGGTGGCGAAGTAGGGGGTCAAAGTTTTTTTTAAAGAGACAGTACTTCGACTATCGAATGGTGGAATATTCGAACGATTTTTAGCTTGAATCGTTCGATTCAAAGTCGTAGTTGAAGGTCGAAGTAGCCAATTCGATGGTCGAAGTAGCCAAAAAAAGCATTCGAAATTTGAAGTTTTTTTTATTCTATTCCTTCACTCAAGCTAAGTAAATGGGCCCCTAAGTGTCAGGATTTCTATAGAGGAAAAAATGGAGGCTCCATTTTTTCAGTGGATTGTATGTCCAGCTTCCAACTCGTGCCTCAGAGGAAATACACTGACAACTTCAAAACTTGGTAAAGTAAGGGTTTTCTTTGTGTTTTTACTCCCTTTTATTTTATTTACTGTATTTGCAACTATGTCATCTTTGTAATATAATTTTTATATATATACATATGCACTGTTTCTTTTAAATATTAAATATCATTTAATACGTTAGTCCTTGTGCTCTAAACAAACTCATTGCCCATATGAATGCTTGTGCCTACGTGTGTGAACTCTTCGTATGTGTGGAAAGGGAAAGTTGCCTATTTGTATGTTGGATAATTAGTACGGCTAGCAGGAAAGTGTGTTTGAATGTAGATTAACCCTTTGGCTGCTGGAGTGCTTGTTAGACTAGTAGGATCTTACCCTGAGTAACTACCATAGGAGAGAGTGTTTGATGCATTGTGTAGTGTGAATTATTACCTGTTATAGAGGGCAGGGGAATAGTCACATTAGGTTTCTATCGCCTGTTAATGATAGATGGTGGCAGCGAATGAACTTTGTGGGTGTTGGTGTGTTTTTGGGGTGTCTGTTGTTAGTCTAACCTGTGTGTAAGGTGATTGAGAGACTGATTGTAACCCCTTGTAGCCAAACCCAAGAGTTAAGTGTGGTTGAGTGAGGCGTTTCTGTGACAATTGGGCTATTTATATAGCGCAATATGTTGGCGCTATATAAATACATGTTAATAATAGTCTCCATTAGTGATGGGCGAATTTGTGCCATTTCGCTTAGCTGAAAAATTTGTGGATTTCCCGTGAAATTCACAAAACGGCGAAAAAATTTCGGTTTTTTTTTTTTACGCCGGCGGCCGTTTTTGATGCCAGCATCCATTTTTTAGGACGCAGTGACTTTTTTTTATGGCAGCGAATTTTTACCAGCGAAATTTTGCGGCCGTTTCGCAAATTTATTTATAAAAATTCGGCCATCACTAGTCTCCATTAAATATTGTGTACTGAATTATAGAAATTAATGATTGATAGTTGACTATATTAAATCTGACATATTTTTTCAACAATACTATTATTGTAATTAGTGAAATACCACAACTGCTAAACTGAAACTTGTATATCTTATGAGTGTCTTATGATGGAAACATAAATACCATCATACATTTTAGTCTTTACTGTTTAATAATTCAGTTGACACACTGACCCATTACTGATATCTTGTAAAGACTCAATGTGAAAGGCTGTACTACATTCTCTTGCAGTGCGTTCCATTTCTAATAAAAGCGATAAACCAGAAGAAAATATTGTCGCTGCAGTTCCTTCCCTGTAGCAAGTAAATATCACTCAAAAATGCTGACTGAACTAGTGTCTTGTGGATTTTCACTTATAGTGCTACAGTTTGGCTGCAGCCTTGTTAAGATTAAATGACTCTGCACTAAAGTTCCCAGTCCAGCTTGGTGTAATCAAACAGGTTGGAATTTTTGTTTTCTTTTGATAAACTTTCTATAGAGAGGAGTGTACCTTGAAAGATACTGTATAACACTTTTACTGTACATGTGTCTAACATAAAGATTGTCTTTCCCAATGATATTGCATGAATTATTGATGACATTCTTCTAATCTTTCTTTTCTTTCAGGTAAATTTAAAGCAAACGTAAGGAAAATAGAAAAAGAAAATAGTGCCTAACCAGCATTATTGTAGCTTTTAGAAGTCGTCTTTCTCAGCAAGTGCATTTATATTTACCCAGATTCAGAAAAAAGAATATTTCAGTCACAATGAAACTGATAGCAAGAAGTAAACATACAATATATATATTATCTCTATATGATTTAAACCAGTTGGGGCATGTCGGTCCCATCCTTTGTATTCTGTTCACAAGTATCTTGACTGTTCCTGTTTCATTCTTTCTTCAGACCCTAAAATCATTAAACATTTTACAAAAATATCACAGTTTACATATAAAGTTTAAAAGCCAAAACTGTATAGGCTTAAGTGCTGTATCTACAGTCACTAATAATGACATAAACAACATTACTTATTACTTATTAGTTAACATATCACAATTCAAAATCAAAGTATTGCTTAACTGTATACAAAAGTAGTTTGACTTTCACAAAACAATGGAATGCACAGCCATAATTTATGTCTTTACTAGAGTAAGGTATGACAGAACACTGGACTGATTACTAGCTGGATGTAACGTCGACCAGCTGCTTTTTCTTATTTACCAGTAGGTCTTTCCAGCTGACGAGGGGTCACCCTTGATTAGAAGAAAGGGGGTTCCAGTTAAATATTTGGAAGGGTTTTTTTACAGTGAGAGCTGTGAAGATGTGGAATTCTCTCCCTGAATCAGTTGTACAGGCTGATACATTAGATAGCTTTAAGAAGGGGTTGGATGGCTTTTTAGCAAGTGAGGGAATACAGGTTTATGGAAGATAGCTCATAGTACAAGTTGATCCAGGGACTAGTCTGATTGCCATCTTGAAGTCAGGAAGGTTTTTTTTTCCCACTCAGAGGCAAATTGGAGAGGCATCAAATTGTTTTTGTTTTGTCTTCCTCTGGATCATCTAGCAGTTAGACAGGTTATATATAGACTCAAAAGGTTGAATTTGATGGGCGTGTGTCTTTTTTCAACCTAACTATGCTACTATGTTACATAAGTAATGAAATGCTACAAGGCTCATACATAGGTTAGATATAGAAAAATCATGGTGTATGAAGCTTGGCTTTCAGGTGTATCTAGGAGAGAAAATGCTCACTCTCCATAAATCTCACCCAAATTGGAGAAAGAGACTGCACTTCCCCACCACTATGGGTCAGTTATACATACATATAAAATACATATGTATATGCTGTACAGTAACTGTAGAACCTCTGGATGGGGGTAGACTGTATCTTTTCCAAAATGATCTATGAGACAGAACAGATGTTGAGAAAAACAAGAGGGCTCATCTCGGAGTCCAAGTGCAGTATGCAAAGTGCATTTTTATCCACAATGGTAGCATAAACTCACTAATCACATTAGACACAGCTATAACCTTTTTTAAAAAAGAGACAGTATCATCCAGTGTAACTCCAAGAAGGCATTGTGTTTTATGCACAGCAGAGTTTTCCACAAACTTGAAATTTGATAATTTGGCTTCAAACTGTGAATTCAAATACGTTTTGTTCTTTTTGTTCTCACTTCCTGGGCATGAATCGGAAATATTTTTAAAATGCACTGGTGTGTTCTGATGTAGTGTGCTGGCTGGATACTAGCACAGGATATGTTATCATATCACTTTAACTATGCTGTAAGGAACATGAATATAAAGGGGCAGATTTATCAACATTCAAATCTTATTTGTCTTTTTACTGCAATAAAACATTTTTTTGCTGCAAAAATAGTGAATTCAGATTCATGTTTCCAAAACTTTTTTTTCCAGGGATTCTGTCACATAAAAAACAAGAAAGTTAAAAAAAAGTTAATAGTTCTGCTCCAGCAGAATTCTGCACTGAAATACATTTTTCAAAGGAGCGAACATATTTTTTTACATTTAATTTTGAAATCTGACATGAAGCAAGATATGTTGCTTGTTTCCCAGGTGCCCTTAGTCATTTCACTTTACCCCTCCATTTCCCCCTAGCAGCCTATCAAAAGAACAATGGGAAGGGAACAAGATAACGGCTCCCTGACCCATGATGATAGTTCCCTGGTAGATATGAGAATATCACTCAACAGTAACAATCCAAGTCCCACTGGGTATCCTCCAGTTACACTGAGTAAAAGTAAATATTGTTTATCTGAAAGCAGTTATATTGTGAAGTACTGTTTCTTTCTGAAAGCACAGGATCAGGAACAATGACCTGAGATGGCTGCCTTCACACCGATATTACAACTAAAAAAATCACTTGTTGATTCAGAAATAAAAAGTTTATGTGGTAGAGTGAATTATTTGTCATGTAAACAGTTTACAGACCTGATATCCAGACTACTTGGGACTTAGTTACATAGTTACATAGTTAAATTGGGTTGAAAAAAGACAAAGTCCATCAAGTTCAACCCCTCCAAATGAAAACCCAGCATCCATACATACACCCCTCTCTACTTTTAATTAAATTCTATATACCCATACCCATACTAACTATAGAGCTTAGTATCACAATAGCCTTTGATATTATGGGGCATGTTTACTAACATTGGAGATAAATATTTGGAGAGATTTCTGGAGATGTTGCCCATAGCAACCAATCAGATCTTTGCTGGCTGTTTAAATCTAATTGCTGATTGGTTGCCATGGGCAACATCTCCAGAAATCTCTCCAGATATTTATCTCCAATGTTAGTAAACATGCCCCTAAGTCTGTCCAAAAAATCATCCAAGCCATTCTTAAAGGCATTAACTGAATCAGCCATCACAACATCACCCGGCAGTGCATTCCACAACCTCACTGTCCTGACTGTGAAGAACCCCCTACGTTGCTTCAAATTAAAGTTCTTTTCTTCTAGTCTAAAGGGGTGGCCTCTGGTACGGTGATCCACTTTATGGGTAAAAAGGTCCCCTGCCATTTGTCTATAATGTCCTCTAATGTACTTGTAAAGTGTAATCATGTCCCCTCGCAAGCGCCTTTTTTCCAGAGAAAACAACCCCAACCTTGACAGTCTACCCTCATAATTTAAGTGTTCCGTCCCTCTAACCAATTTAGTTGCACGTCTCTGCACTCTCTCCAGCACATTTATATCCCTCTTAAGGACTGGAGTCCAAAACTGCACTGCATACTCCAGATGAGGCCTTACCAGGGACCTATAAAGAGGCATAATTATGATTTCATCCCTTGAGTTAATGCCCTTTTTTATGCAAGACAGAACTTTATTTGCTTTAGTAGCCACAGAATGACACTGCCCAGAATTAGACAACCTGTTATCTACAAAGACCCCTAGATCCTTTTCATTTAAGGAAACTCCCAACACACTGCCATTTAGTGTATAACTTGCATTTATATTATTTTTGCCAAAATGCATAACCTTGCATTTATCAACATTGAACCTCATTTTCCAGTTTTCTGCCCAGTTTTCCAGTTTAGACAAATCACTCTGCAAAGTGACTTGGGATTATTTAAATATAAAATTAAACCAATACAATTATTTTGCCTCCAATAAGTATAAACTATATCTTTGTTGGAATCAAGTACATGGTACCTCAAGTACATCAAGTTGATTAGAAATTTGGCAGACTTATTGAACATTTTGAGTACAATTTGATTTCACTGTATTCAAGTAGTTTTTTTTCATGTTTTTATGTGATTGAGTTTTTGAAATTTTAGATTTATTATAAACATATGAGATTCTCAAGTTTTTTGGATTAAAAAAAATTCTATTTTTGATAATTCAGCCTCCAAGTGTATACAGTTTCAATGCTGATTTCAATATATGTTTTCTATTTAGTAAAATGTATAGTAGTAGTTGATTTTTGTTTATGTATACCAGATGTGTGGTTAGGATTGCAAACACTATAATGTTTACCTCTCATAAATTCTAAAACTGACCTTGTAGAAAAGTTTTTTTTATTGTAACCATCCAGTTAGCACACAATAAGGGACTCTGTTGTGTGTAGGACTGAGACATGTAATGATAGTTACATGAAAAAAACATAATTTGTTCACTTTTGTAATACGAGTATTAGGAATATGAAACCTTACTGATTTAAGTGAAGTAAGTTAACTTATAATGACAGAATTCTTTTAAATCCTTTACCTAGCCAAACATTAGCCATCAAAATGAATACAATTTCATATGATTATTTTCGTGCTATTGTTAGGCATCTATCAAATGATTAACATATATGTTAGAACTTGAAATTAGTTAATTAAATAGTTATTATTGTTTGCTTTTATGCTTTTATTATTTTATGCATGCTCTTTAGTTGGGCCTGCATAAACATTTCATGATTAACTTGCATTGGAAGTTTTATAGAGCAAATTGTGTTTTAATTTGATATTTGATGCATCTACACTTGATTTCCTTGAGTGCAATTAAACAAGAAGGGATTACATTTAAATGAAAAATGCTGACAATAAGAAAGTCTTTCATGTAACCTAATTTACTTAATTGTCATAAAATGCATTATGGTATAAAACCAGATGCTCACTTTTCTTCTAGAATGAAGTATATTCTCCACTTAATTACACAGCATAAAATATTTTTCTCTTAAAACCATAATTTACTTATACATTACACATTTATTTATCATATTTAAAAGCAATAATTTGTGAAGGAAACTGAAACATATGTGAAAATGTTTAACACATTTTTAATTATAGAAATCATCAGTTTAACTGAGACATATCAGACTATAACTGAGGTGTTTTCCAGTTTGGTGTCAGAAGAAAGAATTTTAATTTTTTAATTACAGAATTACAGACAACACAAAAAAACACCCCTGCAAAATGTGTGAATACAAAAACAGTAAATGTGCTTTACTTGTATTGCATTGCAAAGCATTATATAAAGTATACTTATTTTGTTGTAATTATTGGACATATATTGGTGTATATCATGGACAGATCCCTTATCTGGAAAACACCAGGTCTTGAGCATTGTAGATTATAGATCCTATACCTGTGCCAGAATTTGTAGACAAGTCCACCATATACAGCAAATAATATACAGGATCAGTTTTACCATATTTCCTCCACTGGACTATTGATGATGGATTTGCATAAATTCCAGAGCTTGAGAAGTGTGATATACAGGTATGGGATCTGTTATGCAGAAACCTGTTGTCGAGAAAGCTTGGATATATGATCATGACTTTGTAACTAAAATTCTCTGTTTTTGAAAATACATGCACTTGCATACAGTATATACTAGATTACACATTTCTATTTTTTATGCTTGTAGTTGATTGGCCAGATCAGTAGCGCTTCCATTGTATTTAAATATATTTTTACTTAGCCTTGGAATGCTCCAACAACCCCCCTTTTTAGCATAGTGGGTGGCTAACTGAATAGAGAAATGAAAAACCAAAGTATCTCCATTTAGTTTACATGATATTTTTATTTGTGGTGTTGAGTCTTTATTTAAGAGTCTTAAGTACATAAATGAATTGCATCAATATGAACTCTCCAGTGTATTCATTTTGCAATTGCAGATATATTTCTCAAGTGGTCCTATTGCTACTTTTTATTCCATGAAGACTGATAAATAAGACTTTAAGCTTTCTTTTTTGAAGATAAAAAAGCAGACACCTTTTTATAATTACATTTTACAAAGTACCATTCTGCAACTGTTACTTCAATCTGAAAACTTTAGAATGGTGTCAATACAAGTTTTTACTCTACTCTGTAGTGGATGCTTTAAAATCTTTTTTAACAAATAGGTCTTAATAATTTTGGTATTATATAGTATATTTTGGGACATCAATGGTTTATTGGTGTGCATACTTAATCTAACATTTTTCCTCCTGCAGACAACTCAACCAATGCTCCCTGTAATTCCTTCACAATTATGTGTGCCAAAAAATTATTTTGTGTACACATTTTAAACTTGTGTATACATTTTTAAAAAATGTGTTCTTAGGTCAGAATAAATACAAAATTTGTTGTTTACACACAAAATGAGTGTGCGTGTTTTACCCTAAATGTGCGTTTGTGCACACAAGCGCACAGGTTATAGGCAACATTGAACTCAACCATGCCGTTTGTCAGAAAAGCATTGCAAATTGCTGACTCGTTTAGAATCAACCTCTTACAGCAGGAAATGTGTCAGCAACTCATAGAATAAGTGTGTTCATTGAAGCGTGGGATAAAATGTTAGGTAGTTCAATATTTGCAAAACACATTTATTATTTAAACATCCACTAAAGTTGAATCAACTTTTATAAGAGAAACCATTTACCTTGAAGATATAGTGATCCAAGTTATGGAAAATTCCAAAGCATTCTGAATAACAGACCCCTTACCTGTATATTAAAAAATAATGAAAAGTAATTGAGACAAGCAATACACACACAGTTTTGCCATTTTAAAGAGGCATTGTGTTCAGTCTGGTCCCATCTATGAAGCACTTGGTCTGTCACTATTAATTGAGTATCTTCTGGGAGATCCAGTCTGTACTCAAAACCAAACACATACTGGTAGGTTGATTAGCTCTATATGAATTTGAACATGGTACACTATATTTGTATGCCTCTTTTAGGATTTTTGTAAAGTTTCAGGAAAACTTGAATATCTCCACATACACGATAGAAAGTGCACTGTAAATAGTTGTAAAAACATTAAACATTTGTCCATAAATTGTCCATGAATAGTATACAAAGACTGCTGATAGCACTTCTGCATATGATTAACCAAAATCAGTGTTATACCTCAGGGCACAATCTGATATCCTTCTAGCATAGCCCAGTGCTCAGCTCAAGAAATTGGCACCCATGTACAGTATCAATACTCAAAAAGAATAAAGCTGCTTTGTGAGTACCAGAAATGAATGAGATACAAATACCTCAAAATAAGATTATTGCACAACATTTTTCATATATGATGCTTTGGAACCAGCAAACAAAACACACTGAGCAGATTTTTGGATCACTGGCTATTTTTAAAACAGTTAACCAATAGAGGGATCAGCTGAAAGTAGCTGATACCTACTACACAGAACTGATAACTACTAAAACATTTTATAGTCATACAGGAGCAGTGGCCAGCTCCATGTTGTAGCTCTTTAATTACTCCAGCTTCTGTCAGGTAATCCCTGTGGTGTCCAATGAAAAGGGCAATCATTAGGAAAAACAAGCTTTAGGTAAAACATAGTACCTAAAGAAATGGCTAAACAAATAGTAGCACTCATAATAAGTCAAATTATAGCGCAGGAAAGCAGGACTTGCCAGACCATGGATAACTTAGATGCAGTTGACAGAATACACTTATTTCATTCATCCTATTTGCAAAGCACTGTGAAGGGAACCGCCAATCCATGACAGGTAATAGACTGTTAAAAAGGGACTAATAACATAATATAAAATGTCAATTGCACCCCCAATTCCCTACTATGCAGAGACTGACCTAAGACAGATGGGCGATGGAGGATTTAATGGTGGTCCAATAGAGTAATATAAAACTATGCTTATAAAATATCAAGACCCTATTAGAGGTCAAAGAGTAAAGACAACAAGGCTAGACAACAGTTGGGCTGAGGATACCATTATCTTGAGCAACATGTTTTCCAAAAACTCTCCTGCTCTGATGTAAGGAATGTCTTGACCATGTATGACAAATCCCTGTACCCCTTTCCTTACAGTAAATGCCCAGTAAAAGGTATAAAAACTTAAGGTATAAAAAAGGTGTGGCTTTGGAAGCCCTCGTGTCATACTTAAGAGCTACACTGCTGTGGTACTGTGTCAGATTTCCAGGAAAAACTCTTGTATTGTTTTTCTTTGTCTAAATAAACTACCTAATTTATTCTTTAGAGCCTTGTATCTAAACTTTGTAAAGATGTCCTGGTAAATAAATTATCAATATTGGTAAGGCCCCATGTTGTAAATACAGTCATTTTGTGGGCTTTTATTATCAAAATTCAGGTTTATGTAATTCTACAGGTTTTTCTACTTAAAATAAACTGTAATTTGAAAAAAAATATTAAAGAATCTGAATAGAAAAAAATCAATATATACAATTCAAATAGCTTGCATAGTCTCTCTATTTCTAATTTCTATGGTTTTAAAAGCTAAAACAAACTTGCATTAAAATGCATTAAAATTGCCATAGACAGCATATACTTTTTTTTACTGGTCTAAGGTTTTTTGGGCAAAAGCTTGAATTTTTAGATAAAAAATAAACTCAAACTTTTCAAGATTTATGATACACCAAAGTTGCAAAAAATCCACATACAAAAATTCGCCATATCAAACCTGTCAAGATCATATGGGAAATGTCCCTTTTACAATTTGAAGATATCATGATCTTTACTGGGTTTCATCTGATAATCCAAAAAATTCAAGGTTTTCGAGCGATAACCGAGAAAGATTTATGTTTTAGCTCTAGTTTTTCTCCTGACCTGACTTTTTCTAGGTATTTTATTTATAAATAAGATAAAATGTGTGTTTTAGCTCTAGTTTTTTCCCCACCTGACTTTTTCTAGGTATTTTATTTATAAATAAGATAAAATTGTGGATTGGAGTTTATTCAATCTTGGTTTAATAAAAATATGTGATAAATTCAAGTTTTAGTAAATAACCCCCTTAATGTATGTGCAGAAAAAGGCATGTTAATTATTATTGCTGTAGTTATTGTATTTTCTTAATGAAACATTAGTATGTTAATAAGAAAAATGTAAACAGTTTTGTATCCCAGCATTAATATGTTGGTAATTCTTATCAGCATTAATATTCCCCTGCTCTGCTTTAAGCAAAACATATTCAGTTCAGCTTTTTATCACCAAAAAATGTTAGGCAATAAAATATTTTAATAAATTATATTGCCTTTGGCCATCCTCTTTTTAAATTTCCATAATTATATCTGGTAGCAAATAACGGGGCAGCTACAACTTGCTTTTCATAAAAATTAGAACAGTTGTTTCTCCTTCCTTAACACATTTTAACATTATTTGATCATTTTTGTCAATGTAAAAATCAGAATCTAGCATCAGGAGCTCAGCTTCCATTTAAAGCTTTGGGTCTATGGAATTAAACACACACATACAAAGCCGAATGAAAGAAATGTAGAAGAGAGGAGTATAGTCTATAGACGCTAGATCACATCTACTTTTCCTAGGAAGGTGCTGTGTAGTATTATTGAATAAAGCATATTTTAAAATCTTATTTACTTTTGGGTACTGGTCAATAAGATGCCCTGTTGATAATACGTATGTCAGTTACATAATGCATGTTGTTGGTATGTCTAATATTTAGCTGTATGAACTTGAAACATAATTGGATACCACATATTTTTGATTTGGCAAATAAAATCACATTGTGAACTCCACTTCCATTGTGACATCCACTTAGACTTCTAGCACCTGACACTTTTTGTGGATTTCTTTTTGCAGAAGGCAGGGTTGGACTGGACATGGAGGGGCCTACTGGGTTACTATACTCCACCCCCCCCAGCGAGCATGCACAAACTTCTTGGCACAAGCCAGTGCACATTTGCAAACGGCTGGGCGCACGCTGGTGTGTGTGCAAACGCTGATGCGCATGCGCTACCGGCGCATCGATTCATTTTTATTTGGGAGCCTGGAGATTGGGGAGGGGGCTGGGCCAGCGGGGCCCATGAGTGCCTGGGCCCATTGGTTTTTTTCATGGCTTCCTACCAGCCCAGTCCGATGCTGGCAGAAGGTGTCTATTAGGTTAAATTATCTAGTTGCTTAGGATTCACAATATAGGTAGATAACAGTATAATCAAAATATATTATTGATTACTGCAGATAATGTTTATGGTTTTTAAAAGACCTTTATCAGCTTGTACCAAAATGAAACATAAAAATAGTTAAAATAAATCTCTGTTGCATTCAGTCAGCATTTCTCATTTTCATAAAAACAATTAATTTTTAATTGTTTAATCTGTTTTTCCCTCCACAAGCCAAACAGCAGACAGAATGTAGGATGAACTACTCACCGGCTGCAAATGCCGCGCATGTTTAGACAGCCTCAACATTTCATACAAAGAACCCGGGCCAAGTCATACAAAAGGTTTCAGAAACCTTATGCCCTTGACAGTTCTCAAAAAGTACCATTATTTTCTAAAATGTAATTATGGCATATAATGCTTAGGTCTAACTTGATACGTTTTGAGGAAAATTTCCTTTAAAACCTTTTTATTTTCTTTTTACTTATTAATGATGGAATAGACACAAACCACGGTGAACAAAGACTTGGTGTCGCTCTACAATGATTAAACTGCCTCTCAAATCCACAGTTATGTCACCTGTGAAAAACATTTCAGTAAGAGCGTTTGTGAATAATGTGTAAAAGAAAAGATATACAGAAGCATGTCAAAGCACAAATACGCCTTCAACCTTTCAGTTATCACTTGACAAGAAAATAATTAAAGAACTGGTGTAGAACTCCAATCTAATCATCAAAACAGCTGACAAAGACGAAGGAATCAGGATAAATTATAAGAGTTACAGTGAAGAAGCGCTCAGACAGTTGTCTGATTTAAAATGTTGTGAGCCTTTGAATAATGAGCCAACATTTATTTATCTCTAGGAAGCAAAGCAATTGATGAATTATGCTTTACGGAATCAATGGGAATATGAGCAAACAGCTGATTTTATGATAATAAATTCTCAGGGGAAGCCATGTCTGTTCCTATTATCCAATGTATATATGAGTTTAATATTCTCCCTTGGTAGCCTCAAACATACATCAATATGACAACAAAATAGCATCTAAAAAGTAGATGCATCTGATATTCTAGTAAAATCATGAAAAAGTGGAATAGAATTATGTAAATACATCTTTTTAGAACATTGTATGCTTAATTTACATATTTATATTTACTAAAGCAGCATAGTAGGAAATACTTTAAATAATTGCACATGAATATGCTGAGAGACCCCCTAACTGTTTTCTCCACCGACTGTTAGATGTACCACAAAATCCATTCTAGCAGGTTGCATGGTTAGTGTAGGGATTTATCTTGTCTGACCTCATACCTGTATGTGTTCCTGAAATACTGATGTTGCCTAGGACCCAGACTATGTGCATATCGTATACACAATATACTGTACATACAATATGACTTTAGAGGGCTCAAATCATATTTTGCCCTTAAAGCTCATCAACTGTAGCAGGAACAGTAAAGAATTGTAGGTGTACTAAGAAAAGATGTTGAAATCAAGGATGGTGGTCATAACATTTTATTTTAGTGTTGTCTGACCTGCAACCCATAGCATCCACCAACATCGTTAGACTGTCAAGGATTGATGGGGGGGGGAGTGTTCTGTAACAACTCAAAGACCAGGTAGAGTTTACTTTGCCACCTCAGACCAGGCGAAGTGCTAAAAGCTAGTTTCCTTAATCTTCTGTCACTTACATCATATCCTGTGTGCTGAAAATACATTTAATTCCCGCCTTATGCAAATTGACCTCAACACAAGGTCGCTACCGAATTTTCATTAGGCACAAACGAACGCTAGTGCATCTTCACTAAGAAATGCTCGTACTGCCGAAGTAAAGCTAGTGAAAAGTCAACAGTGTTCGGTGCCCAGGATGAAACTCCGCATATTAGTAATTTGGCATAGTCGTATCGCATTTGTGCCCTGCGAACTAGTGTGACCTGTGCGAAACTGACGCTGGTGAAAATTTGCCCTTTAGTGAATCTACCCCCATAGGTTGGATATTCTTATTTAAATAACTAAAATAGCAAAGTTTGTTTTGCTCCTGGCTTTGCCATTATTATTCCTGACTCAAGTATTTAAAGGAGTGAGTCTGTAATCTTTCCTCATCCATAAAGGTTATCTTCTCTGCCACCCCCTTGCCTCAGGCCACACAATACTTTAACTTTCTTTTGTGTGCCAAAGCAAGAAAAGGAAGAACTGCCTGGAAAAGTGACATAGGCGCAATAGAAAATGATGCCAGTTAAGTTCAAGAGCAAGGGCTCATGTATAGAGGGACATCAGCTCTTTGGGGGGCAACAAATGTAGTGGTTAGGGGCAACATAATGAGCAATTTCTACAGAAATAATATTGCTGTTCTAGCTTTCCTTCTCATTTAGGAGCAATTGTTTGTATTTCTATCTTTGTATAATTTACACTATATTTTTAGAAAATGTAATATAAACAAATGCCCAACGGAACCTTTTTACAGTTCAGACACAGTACATTCAAGAAGATATTAAGTGCATGCAATTATAAATTATTTTTCAGAAATAATTTGGTGTTCTACATGATAATGCCAATGAATCATTAACATATCAAAAAATACTTTGTATCTTGAAAGATATGAATTATTACTAAAAATAATAGCAAATGTAGCTGACAATACAAGTTGCTATGTAGAGTCTGCATGAAAAATTATATTTTAACAATATACTTAGATCTCAGTGATAGCAATTAAAAAAGGATTAATTTAGTGCTTAATATTTAAACCCTGCCAATTATGATTTCAATTCTTTCCTTACTTAAGATAATGAGCTATTTTTTACAGTTAGCACAAATTCCCATGTAATCTTAGCTTACCGTGTTAACATTTTTGTTTGTGTTAAAATATATAAACAGGGTTCGGAAATGTTCCTGAACATACAATGTAAAATTGTATACTTGCAAGAAATCTTAATTATGCTGTAAAATAAATATCAAGAAAAAACACAAAGTAGAGGTAATGATTGCAAAAAATATGGCATGCTTAACTGCTTAGCAATTCTCTTTATAAAGCACCTAGTAAACAAGAGGACTTCTCATTACCATTGAAGAAACAACAAAGTCTAGATTAAGTTATAAAATGCAATTCATGGTTATATGACTAGAATAGTAACACCCACCTTCTCAGCACGGAGAGTGATGAAAGCTGGAAGACTTGAGCTCGGTTTTCACACTTTAATAAATATGCCCCTTTGTTTTTTTTCATCACTTTTTCACATGATGCTGAGGGGATGAGAGAGAAATAAAATAGAGAGTTTTATAAACCAGTTATGCTTCAGTGGTTGTGAAAGGTTTGAATTGCTGTATTTCCGTGAGTGTGTGTGAATTGTCTGCATTATTGTGCAGTAAGTGGGTATCATGGTGTGTGGTTAGGTTTTTTTGTGTTCCACCTCATGTGAATGCATGGGTTAATAGACCCTATTTATTTCCTGTAGTGACTGTACTCACAGGAACACACTGAACCGCCAAATGCAGATGAGGTGATACAGGTCGAAGACGAGTGCCTGGTCAGGTTATGATGCTGATCAACCTCATCTGTACATAAAAAATGTGTAGTCTGACTGAAAGCTCTCTCTAACCTATGGGTTAAGTCTCTTACACACTTACATTTTATAATGTGTTTATAAACACATGCTGAGTGTGTGAAACTGCATTTATTGTATTTATGTGTTCATATATAGTGACGGGTGAATTTATTCGCCAGGCGCGAATTCACAGAAAACTTGTGTGTTTTGCCAGTGGCAGGTAAATTTGCGAATTTGCCTTGAAAATTCACTGGTGAAAATTTTTGAATTGTATTGCATTGTATTTGGATTGTCGCCGGTATCAAAATCGCCATTTCATGAATTCTTCGCCAGTTTTGCAAAATTCGGGGCGAAGTGAAACGGGACAAATTTGACCATCACGATTCAAATATACTTTCTAATAAATGCACTTGAGTGCTTTTTTTAGTTTCAAATGCAACTTTCTATTCTATTGCCTCTTGAACACATGTCAAACACAAAAAAGACAACATGTTGAGCTAAAAAAAACAAAACAATGAACCTGCCTAGGGGTGTGATTTTGATACCTGCCTCTTGCCTATGGCGAAGTGCTGCAGCTACAGATAAATTTACGGGCAGACACAAACATGGAGATTCGGGGTGATTAGTCGCCTAAAAGTTAACTATAAGGTGAACCACCCCTTTAAGGAGGTCCTCCACCTAAAACCTGTTTTTTGCACAAAAATCACTGTAATCAACATTCTAATCTACATTCAATATAGATTTTCAACGGTTTTGGGGAAGAGACACATGTGGAGATTCAGGGAGATTCAGTCGCCCGGCAACAAATCAACTCTTCTTTGAATGACTAATCTCCCCTCAATGCCTTTCAGCTGGCTAGAATTTAAATCGCTGGCAGGAATTTAGATTCTAGCTGGCGGGAAGACAATTCTGGGACATTAGTCGCCAGAAGAAGAGACAATTTGTCTCTGGGCAACTATATCTCCCCAAATCTCCACGTGTGTCTCTGCCCTAAAACCACTGAAAAGCCTGACTAGGTGCCCAATATCCACAATGCAGTCTGATGTTCTACCTAGTAGATGAACAAATGTCCCATCATCCACATGAGTGTCTACAACAACATTCACATAACAAGGAGACTTTTCAACTGACCTTTTACCCTGACCCCCATTGTTACATACCTTAATGAAACAGCAGGAGACAAAATTGAGGTAAAATGGCCATAGCATTTATACAGGTTTTATCAAACAAACAGGACCTTGCCAGCGTAAACCAAGGCAATATTCTAAAGCCAGAATTTCATAAGAGATCTTCTATGCTCTGTCATTCCTCACTGATTACTTGACTTTCACTTCTATAGTTGCCATTTGAAACCAGCACTATGTCATTACATCCACCACTGAGTATTAGACTGCCTTTACCTACAGAGAGGATGGCCCCAAACAATGCTACCAGCAGCAGCTGCATCTCCCACCATGAGAGCAGTTCAGTAGTATCTGTATCATTCAATGCACCATGCAGTCACAGAAGAAATCCTCCTTACTCCCCTGTGCAGTACTCTGACAAGGTCCTACCACTGCTATGACAAATAAAACTTAAATACATTATTATATAGCCACTGTTTTGATCCAGAGGAAGGCTGCTAGTCATTCGGATGCCTTTCCGGATCCCTTGTCATGCAACCCCTGCTCTTATAGCTCTTATAGCAGGGATTTCCTTTATAATTAATCAGAGAACCAAGAAAGAAACAAAATGTAATTGAACTAATAAAATAAAAAGTACATTCAAGGCCAAGTCAGAATTTTCTCAGCTTACAACAACTACTTTCCTTATACACTTGTTCTGCGATGACTATTCCTGGCTAGCAGATGCCTGGCAACCTAAAAGCCTGTATCCACTTTTAGCTGCCATAACCCCACATTTGCCAGCTACTGTACATGAACCTTCTTGTCTTTGCTTCCTGGTTCTCTGTTACTGTGGAGGCAAAAGATAATCATTATTATAAAGCTTGATTTAAAAACTATCTAAATACAGTTAAACTCTCTTGGAAAGATGTTCAGTGGTGACTGTGGTGACTTCCTATTTATTCTGTGACTAGAGATGGCGCGAACTGTTCGCCGGCGAACTTGTTCGCGCGAACATCGGGTGTTCGCGCTCGCCGGAAGTTCGCGAACATCGCGCGACGTTCGCCATTTTGGGTTCGCCATTGTTGGCGCTTTTTTTTGCCCTCTCACCCCAGACCAGCAGGTACATGGCAGCCAATCAGGAAGCTCTCCCCTGGACCACTCCCCTTCCCTATAAAAACCGAAGCCCTGCAGCGTTTTTTTCACTCTGCCTGTGTGTGCTGAAGAGATAGTGTAGGGAGAGAGCTGCTGCCTGTTAGTGATTTCAGGGACAGTTGAAAGTTTGCTGGCTAGTAATCGTTTTGATACTGCTCTGTTATTGGAGGGACAGAAGTCTGCAGGGGTTTGAGGGACATTTAAGCTTAGGTAGCTTTGCTGGCTAGTAATCTACCTTCTACTGCAGTGCTCTGTATGTAGCTGCAGTGGGCAGCTGTCCTGCTTCTGATCTCATCTGCTGACTGCTGCAATAACAGTAGTCCTTGTAAGGACTGCTTTTATTTATTTTTTTGTTCCAATACAGAGCAGTATCAAGCAGATTACTAGCCAGCAAACTTACTATCATCTGTCCCTGAAATCACTAACAGCTCTCCCCCTACACTATCTCTTCCAAGCACACACAGGCAGATTTTTCAGATACATTTTTGCCCTTGATCCCCCTCTGGCATGCCACTGTCCAGGTCGTTGCACCCTTTAAACAACTTTAAAATCATTTTTCTGGCCAGAAATGTCTTTTTTAGATGTTAAAGTTCGCCTTCCCATTGAAGTCTATGGGGTTCGCGAACCGTTCGCGAACCGCTCGCATTTTTGCGCAAGTTCGCGAATATGTTCGCGAACTTTTTTTCCGACGTTCGCTACATCCCTATCTGTGACTGCTGTATTCATTCCTTAAGCAGCGCCCATCAGTGATTACCAATACATTTACTTTGAGAATGTTGTTTCCAGCTGGTCGCTGTAAAAGGAACAAAAAGAAAATAATGAATTGCTCAGTTTCAGATCAGATCGCTATTCTAACAGCAAAAGGAGGGTTCTTCTGTAAATAATTGTATATTTCCAACAGCGTGCAAGTCCCCAGCTTTAGGAGTCCAGGTATTTCAGAATCTTATGTATTTGCCTTGTTAACTAGCTGTCAATTCCTCTATATATTTTAATGTTTCCATGTAGTTGATCCACTATTTTATTGTGGAAAAAAAATTTGACACGTGTCAAAATTATTCTGATGCCCATTGACTTTAATGCATTTGGACAAAATAGCCGTGCGTATAAAAATTGTCACTCATGTCAAAATAATTTTGACGTCCATAGACTTCAATGTGTTTCGCAAATTTTTTGCAGTTTTGTGTGCGTTTTTTTCGCCATTTTGTGTATCTTGAATTGATTCTATTTCCTGGGGATTAATGCTTTGGCAGTTTAAGACATATTGAAAAACAAATGGATTATTGATGGTCTACAGTGCATTCATTTCCAGTTTTACAATGGTCTCAGTATTCTTGTATGTATATAGTTTTGGAATATAATTTACATTGTATAATTTTTTAAGAAATCATTGTTATTGTAAGTGTAATTAAGTGTACCGTATAAAAAGTGTATCTGTGTCATTTACTGAGATGCAAGTGTAAGAGTGTCACAAAAGTGTGCCTCTTAGTTCTGGTTCTTGCTATGCTCTGCATGTCAAACCAGCCCTGTCTTACTAACTGCCATAGGGATGACTATACTGTAAGTACAGGACTCCATTATGGACAGCCGACTGGTGCCCCCCATCTTGTGAATTTGATGCAGCAGTTAGTGAATTGGGGAATGTCAATGTGCCTCCCCAAAGTGCAAAAAACATGGTTGATTTCACACATTAAACTTTTTTGCACTTTGCATCCTGGTAGTCAATGACTCTGTGTATGTAATTCTGTAATTCAAACACCTTATTCACAGCAAACTGGTTTAGGAAAATAGGGGGGGCTAGTTTAACAACAGCTGGAGGCCTGCACTATGATTGAATTATAATAATAAGGAACCAAAAATGTAAAATCAGCCATTTGTCAGAGCCAGAAAAAAATGCTATGTAAAGTGTTTATTTTATTGTTTGCATTTGTAGAGAAACATTATGTCACAAGACACAATTAACGGAATACTATCTGCGTCTTATGATGGATTTCCAAGAATTATGCAGCTATATGTGCTAATTGCCCTTTAATTTTAATGATACAAACCAATTTCTCTAACTTTTTTGTTTCATAGCAGCGCAATTTGACATTTGGCAGTGAAGAAAAATGAACTACAAGTAATAATCACAGATGGTTCATGTATTCCACAGAATCTTCTAGTATAGATCTGTTGGGGTTTTATGCCAGTATGAACTATTTACCTTGCATTTGTGCATGTAAAATTTTGTTTTTTGATAAATGAGTTATATACCTTCAAGGCAACATTACCAGAGCAAAACCTAGAAATCTGTCCTCTGGAAATGCAACATTCCCAGGATCAACTAAATGGGCAAATTTGAATTTAAATTTGAGAACAGAAAATAATTACAATTTTTATGTCTGCAACAAGATACTCCCAGCAGCTTTCCTTGAAGCACATATTCCCTCTTACAATATCATTCTCTGTATGTTATTTCCTATTTTACTGTTGTTGCCTTTAATTTTAATTTCTCTCAGTTTGATAAAACTGTTACTATCTGTTTCTCATTATCCCCCCTGCCTTGAGTTTGAGGGGTCTATTACACATGGCTGATCCCTTATAATGTCCATGTGACCTTGAGTTATCATTTCAAACTAATGATCTATGAATTGTATACAAATGAGATATTTAAGAGGGTAGTGGAATACAATTTTTTTTAAAAATGTTAAGTAATTAGGAACTGATTATATCTGTTCATTAAGCTGACAGAGTACATACACTAGGGTCCCTCTCTGCAAGAATGCAAGCAAAGTTTTGAATTCTGGGACAGATTTTACTACCATCAAGTCCTGAGAACTGAGTTACGACCATCGCCCACCAAACTGATAATTTACTAATAGATTACTAATAGACATATTTAGAAAGGTGTTTAAAATATTTTAGGCCAAAAAATCAAGATCAAGATCAAAACTTTATGGTTTTTATTAAACGATTAAAATAGAAATACTGACAACTGATTTATAACCCAGTTTAGCTAGATTAAGCTTTGTCCAACTAGGGAAGGATGGAGCATCCATTACATTGGACTCTAACATTAAGGGGCAGATTTATTAAGGGTCGAATTTTGAGTTCATGAGAGTTATTTAAAACTCCCATGAACTTAAAACTTGACCAAACGCAATTTATTAAAAAATTTGAATTTTTGAAACTCGGGTGATCATGATCGACCCGTTTGTTTGAGTTTTTTTTAATTACCAAAACTGTCAAATTCGACTAGGGAATTGTTAAAATGAAATTTGAGTTTTTTTAAAAATTCGAATAAGATTTTCGAGATTTATTATGCTCTGGCCTTTTAAGAATTTGAATTTGACTAATCGCCACATAAAACCTGCCGAATTGCTGTTTTCATCCTGGGATGAATTTGGAGTTCAACTTTTCTTTGAAGACAAAACTCGAATCAGGTTATTAAAACTCAAACAAATTCCATTCAAATTTTATTCACGTTTTCATATCGATCCTAATCACCCAAGTTTAGAATTTTTTAAAATAAATTAAGAATTCATGGGAGTTTTAAAAAAACTCCCATGAATTTTGAAATTTGACCCTTGATAAATCTGCCCATACGTGAAATTATGAAGGGGAGATGTAGTTGTTCTACAATTCATTTATGTTGTTGTGACTTTAAATAAAATAAAGGGTGCCAGGAGGTTCTAGCAAATAGCCACAGAGAACAGATTTTATTATCCAAGACAACTTAGGGAAGTTGAAGGTTCACCTTCTATGTTGTCAATGCCTCATGTGATCCAGATCCCATGCAGCAGAAATGTATCAGGGAGATGCGCTAAGCCTAATTCCCTATTCAGTACTTCTGACCCTTTACTTAGGCATGCAGATCCTAGGGAAGAGCTACTCCCTGCTATCAATCCTTGTTGGAGCACAGGCAGCTTTTAATAGCTATCTATTTGTCTCACTTTCGTAAAACATGCTATTACAATATATAACCTGCAACTGACTAAAGCCTTTTTCACAGGGTCCATGTTCCCTGACATCACTAAAGGGGTTGTCCATTTAGGTCTGAACAGCTTTACTAGACCTTGTTGATCCCAGGCTACCTGGAATACATCCAGCTGTGTCAGCAATTTAAAGCCAAGGTGGTCATTATCATACGGGCCAATGATAAAAATATGTAAATTAGATAAACTTTGAAAAGGGGGAAATTAGAAAGTGTGGTAATTTAAAGCCATAGTGGTTATTAACCTTACGGGTCCCTACAGATTCTATAATCCTTTGGAAACACATGAGACCGTCTTAGAATGAACAATCAATGGAAAGAACAACCCAATGAAGTTAAACTTAAAGGGATACTGTCATGGGAAAACATGTTTTTTTTTTCAAAGTGCATCAGTTAATTGCGCTGTTCCAGAAGACTTCTGCACTGAAATTCGTATTTCAAAAGTGCAAACTGATTTTTTTAATGGTGAAATCTGACATGGGGCTAGACATATTGTCAGTTTCCAAGCTGCCCTATGTCATGTGACTTGTGTTTTGATAAACCTCATTTACTTTTTACTTTAGCACTGCAAGTTGGAGTGATATCACCCCCTCCCTTTCCCCCAGCAGCCCATCAGCAGAACAATGGATAGGTAACCAAGATAACAGCTCCCTGGTACATATAGGAACAGCACTCAATAGTAAAAACCCATAGCCCACTGTGATTCCATTCAGTTAAATTGATTAGGAGAAACCATTGCCTGTCAGAAAGCAGTTCCATAGTGCAGCATTGGCTCTTTTTGAAAGCACATGACCAGGCAAAATAACTTCAGATGGCTGCCTACAAACCAATAATACAACAAAAAAAAAAATACACTTGTCTAATTAGGGATTACATTTTATATGGCAGAGGGAATTATTTGCAGTGTAAACAGTGTAATTTAGGAATAAAAATTACACCATAAAAATCCTGACAGAATCCCTTTAACCCACCTTATAGAGGTACAAACTAACAGAATATTGCACACATTTTCTTTATCTTAACAGTATGAAAACAGACTTAACTCTCTCATCATTTTAGATTGTAAGCTCTCTTGGTCAGTATTTAAATATAAATTGTGTGTTTGATGTATACATCTTTCTAATGAACAGTGCTTCAAACATCTTGCTACTAAATAAAGCTGTCATAATAATAATCCACATGTTTCTAGCTTGTCAAGTTTCAATAAAAAGGATATACTTGCCTACTATAGAATAATTCTACAAATCTAATAATCCTTAAATTACCAACATTTTATCCTTAATATTAATATTCCACTACTGTACAATGTAGTTATAATTACAATTGCAATTTATTTTCCTCTGTATGTGTTTGCACATACATTTAATAAGATAAAATACATGAAATAGAATAAATATAGGTATGGGATCCATTATCCAGAAATTCAGAAAGTTCTGAATTATTGGAAGACCATTTCCCATAGACTCAATTTTAAACAAATAAGTACAATTTTTAAAAAATATTTCCCCTTTTTCTATATTAATAGAACATTACCTTGTACTTGATCCCAACTAAGATATAATTAATCCTTATTGGAGACAAAATGATTTTTTGGGTTCACTTCACATTTAAATGATTTTTATCAGACAATGTATGGAGATCTAAATTACAGACCCCTTATCTGAAAAACCCCAGGTCCCAAGCATTCTTCATAACAGGTCCCATACCTGTAAATAATGTGTATTTTGTATCTGTGTGTACTGTGAGTGTGTGAAAGGGTTACACAAAAATGTATAAACCACATCACTTACCTGGGTGCAGCCAAGCAGAAGAAATCTGAGGACAAAGATATAGGTAAAGGGCTGTCAAGAGGTTAAAATGATTGTGGGCCTCAGGAAGCAAGGATAGCAGAAGACATTTGGTTAATTTCCAACTGACTGTAAAACTGTTTCAGATCATAGACTCTGCATATGCTCTGTTGCACTCTTTAGCCACAGATCCTAGGTTCTATGTTCTGTGGAACTTAAAGGAACAGTAACAACAAAAATAAAAGCTTTTTAAAGTAATTAAAATATAATATACTGTTGCTATGCACTGGTAAGAGCTATGTGTTTGCTTTAGAAAGGCTACTATGGCGGCAGCCATTCAAGGTAATAAAGGAAAAAAGGCACAGGTAACTTAGCAGATAAGCTCTGTAATAGAATACATTGGGATTTTATCTGCAATGTAACCTGCGTTTTGAATGGCTGCCCCTATGGCTACACAGCAGTTTGTTTATATAAACTATAGTAGTGTTTCTAAAGCAAGCCCGCTAATTTAACCAGTGCAGGGGAACAGTACATTATATTTTAATTACTTTAAAACACTTTAATTTTTTGGTGTTACTGTTCCTTTAAAATGTAAAAGGGGCATGGAAATTTGAGAACACCCATGGGGGCAGATTCACTAAAGGGCGAAGTGGCTAATGCTAGTGACTTTTCACCAGCATTACCATCCCCAGTGACATCGCCTATTCACTAACAGGTTCAGGCGCCAATTCCCTAGCGAAAGAGACCATCGCTAGCATTTGCACTCTTTCCAGGCGACTTTACGCTCAGGCAAAAGGTCCTTACTCTGCAAATTCAGTAAAGTGCTGCTTTTACTGAACATTACCTCTTTTGCCAGAGTTGACTTCGCACCTAAGACCAGGTGAAGTGCTTAAAAGAAGCTAGATCTTCCTCAATTTTCTGTCACTTACATCGTATCCTGTCCGGCTAAAATGCATTAAAGTTCCAAAAAAGCTGGTGACTTTTCGTTTTTTGAAGCAGAATTGCCTGCAAAAGTCCTGAAAAACTTTTTTTGGGGAACCGGTTTTCTCCAGTCATTTCAAAACATATGGAACATTCCAGACATTTCAAAACATATGGAACATTCATTGTACAGTCGGCTCATGTGTAGGGCATTATATTAATTATCTTGTCTTTATTACTGTTCCCTGGGCATTTGTAAGAAAAATTGGTAACTTCAAGCATTTGCACCAACATTTATAATAAATACCTCCATACAACTTTAATTTACCCGCCCTATGCAAATTGACCTAAGTGCAAGATCACTAGCAAATTTTCGCTTGGCACAAACGAATGCTAGCGCATCTTCGCTATGAAATGCTCGCACTGCCAAAGTAACGCTAGCGAAAAGTCAGATTAGATGCCCAGGGCACAACTTCTCATATTAGTGAATTAGTGTAGTAGTAGCGAATTTGCACCTGGCTAAAGGTGCAATGTGTGTACACCCCATGGTTTAGTACTATAAATATTACTAAACCATGGAAATAATCATATGTTTTTAAAGATAAATGTGATACAATTATTAGCTGTTATTGACAAAAATGAACACAGCAGAATTTATTTCCTCTTCTTGGAGCTTTTCCAGCCACAGCTGTTCAATGATACCAATTAAATAATGTGGCTTTATTAAGTATTAATTTGAGAACAAGACCTACTGTACAACAACCCATTGCTTGCCAAAAATATCCTAAACAATAAGGCACTTTGTGATAGTATTTAACTTTCTAGTATTTTACAAACTATTTTTATAGATGGAATGCATAAAATTCAATCTTAAAGCATTAAGCAGTTACCTATAAATCATTATATCTGCCTGGTGTTTGTAGTGCTTACTAAAGCACAATACATTCATTGTGGCAACTCCCAAGGAAGTCTTACTGATCACTCAAATTACACAGGAGGAAATCACACACCATCTGGATGTTGAGAGAGTATGCTTTTGATTGGGATTATGATAATGTAGATGTTGAGATAGTTCAAGGTGAATAGTGGTGCATGCAATTGGAAAAACCTGCAAATCTGGAAGTAGTCCAGCTTAAAATGTTCTTACTTGCAGTGGATAACTGAGAGGCAAAAATGTTTAATTTTCCATTAAAGTGGTGTGTTTTACCTCCAGCCACTAGAGGGCTTTAGTTGATATTTAGGGGGTAATTTATCAAAGGTCGAGTTTTAGAGGTTTGTGAGGTTTTTTATACCTCGAATGAACTCACAATTCAAATATTTTACAATTTAAGAAAAAACTCGAATGGAAAAAAATTCAATCAGTGAATTCAGGGTATACAACCACGAAAACTCGAATCAATTGAGTTTTCCATAGGATGAAAATAGGCCCAAACATCATGAAGGTTATTAACATTGTCAAATGGTTCAAGGGACCTCTGCCATTGACTTCTACATGACCTTGACAGGTTTTAGCTGAAGTATTTTTTGAGTTGAGCTATTTTATATTAAATCTCATAAACATTGAGGTTTTTTTTTTAACAAAAACTGGAAAAAATTTAGTTTTTTATAAACCCTTGAAAAATTTAATTTTTTAACCTGAAAACTACCCTTGAAAAACTTGAATTTTTCAGGAAAACACAACTCAACCTTTGATAAATATGGCAATTAGTGATGAGTGAATCTGTCCTGTTTCGCTTTTTTGGAAATATTTTGTCTCGCAAAAATTTTTTTTCTTGTGATTAATAGCAAACTACATCAGAGTCTATGGGCCTTTTTTCATGGCACATTGTTTCTGCTTTGATAGGGCATTTTTCACTCTGCTACACACATGCCCTACATTGTTAGAGAACCTCCTATCCACTACAACTGCTTTTATAATAGAAAAAAGGCCCCCATGTTGCCAATTTCTTAAAAACATGTCTGTGGTTTTTGACATTACCTCTGGCATACTGGTAATGTTTAGTAATGGGCGAATAAATTCACATTTTGCCTCCATACGATAAATTTGCGAATCTGAATCATGTGCGAAACTACTTAAGAATAGTTTCGCACATGAAATTGTCGCGTGGCAAAATTATTCAGACGCCCGTTGACTTTAATTCATTTGGTCAAAATAGTCATGCACATCAAAATTGAATTTGACGCCCTTTGACTTCAATACATTTTGAAAATTTTTCACACAGATTCACCCATCATTAGTAATGGTATCTACTACTACACTATGTTTCTGTTTAAGCAAAAAGTACCATCTATAGTTTATTTATTACTACTATCTTACAAACGAAATATTTAATAATATGCAAAATATCTAATAATAAATCTGACCACCAACAGATAGGTGCAGATTTATTAAAGGTCGAGTTGTGTTTTCAATGAAAAATTTGAGTTTTCAAGGTTATTTTTTGGTCAAAAATCAATTTGTTGGGTTAAAAAAAAAATATTTTTAAAAAACTTTTAATTTTTCAAGATGTATTATACCCCAACACTGTAAATAGCTTGAATCTGAAAATACACCATCTAAAAAACCTTTCGAGGTCATGTAGTAGTCAATGCCAAAGGTTCCTTGAACCATTTGAAGATGTTAATAGCCTTCATGATTTTTACGTTTTTTTCTGTGGGTTTCACTCGAAAACCCAATCAATTTGCGAGATTAGAGGGGTTTTTTTGCCCAGAACTCACTGATTCAAGTCTTTTGCATTCAGGTTTTTTCTTAAATTAGAAACCATTCAAGTTGTGAGTTGATTCAAGTTCATTCAAGGTTTAAAAAAACTTACATACAGTAGCTCTAAAATTTGACCTTTGACAAATAACCCCCTTAATATCTGTTTGTATCCCACATTAAATTTTTTATACCTTGAATGAACTCACAACTCAAACGTTTTCTGATTTAAGAAAAAAAACTTGATTGCAAAAAACTAGAATCACTGAATTCAGGGTAAAAAAAACCTCAAATGAATTAAGTTTTCTACAATCCTGAATTGCTCAGAATAATTGAGAAAAAAACCCACAGAAAAAAACCCTGAACATCATGAGGGCTACAGGCCTTTGATGAATAACCCCAAACTTTCTGTTATTTATACTATTTGCCACTTAGTCTGTACAGGGACTAAAAATCAGCTATGACTAAAAATCAGCTATAAAGGCACAAATGTTATATACTACTAGCTAACTGAATAAGGCCTGGAGTTCTGATCAGTGTGATTTTACAGAATAACGCACCCGGAGCTATAGTTCTCTTGATTTCCTTGCTCTAGAATGGATTAAAAAGAGCTTGGCCTTGTAGCACTGACTGTAAAAACCCACATTAAATAGTGTTGAATGCAACGTAAGCATCCCAGGGAACACCCCCTAGCGTGTGCATTATTCTGTATTACCACCTGCCTATTGCAATTTTGCATCCATTAGTGTTTTTTTACTTGCTGCTGAATCAACAGTAAATGGCCCAATATTGCTGTATTGGTGAGTTTTTTTTTGTTATGTGGATATTTGTAAACAAAAATAGAGATTTTGTATTTGGTAAAAAGATTCATTTTGCAATTCAGAAGATGTTTGATTTTACAAAATATAGACTTTGGCTTATTCTGTAGTTTACCATGTATTTTGGCATAGCAATTGTAACTGTTGGCACCCTAAATCTAGAACCGATGTCAAGCACCCTGGTCTCGGCTCATGCTTCTGCCTATAGCAGCCGCCTTTGGCTTCTGGAGGAGCCCTCAGCTGCTCAGATGCCGCCAGGTCTTAAAACGAGAAATGCAAGGCGAGTTGTTCTAGATAAGCAGAGGGGCACAACTGTAAACTAGAGTCTTTGGGCAGAAGTTCACATTTCAAGGCGTATAGAAGAATCATAGTCAGATGAGGCCGGGTCGGGGCAGGCTGAGAGCAAACGTAATTAGGCAGGCAGGGGTCAAACCAGGTAGTCAAATAGAAGGATTAAGCAGGAATTGGCGTCAAATGTCAAGCCAGGGTCAGGTTACAGAAAACAGGATTGTCAAATAGCCAGGAAATCAGAATCAGAGCAGGAATCAGGAACAATAGCACAAGGCTCAGAAGGCACCAGGAACAAGATCTTATCACGGGCAGTGTGTAAAAGAAAATGTACCTTTAAATACCTGCGCCTTTAAATAACAAGGAGGCGCACAGTGCACACCCTAAGAAACCAGCACCTGCGGCGCATAAGACAGACGTGGCGGGCGTCCCCGCCTGGAGTGCAGCGGGCGTCCCCGCCGACCCCCACGAACCCCACCAGGGTAAATTTTCCTCACAGCAATTTAAAGTATGATTGGAGTGCTACCTACTGTATGTCAACTATTGTACTTTTTGGATATTTACAAGAATGTCCATAAATAAAACATTTTTGGTAGCGGAGAACTTGGCAGGTATGGAAATTCAAAATGAGTTGGGTTTTCATGTTTAAAAAAGAATACGCTTTACATTTGTCTAAATTATGAAACATTTTTTTTATTACTTTTATTACTATGTATCTTTATTCACATATCTTGCTCTGAAAGTGGAGTTAGACATGTATTAAGATATATTTAAACAATATTTAAACAATATGACTTTTCTAAAATGAGCTCCAGACAAAGTTGCCTAAATCAAAAGGGCACACAATGTTGAAAATGTGCCTGGCAACCAGGGCCGCTTAAATGATTAAAATAATTTTACAGCAACATAATGAAAAGATTTTGCCATAAAACAGAAATTTAGCTAAATGATAACGTTGTTTTGTGTATGTTATGATCCAGGTTCGCCTATAGAGAACTGGTGTGACTCCAGTACATGAATTCTACAGATGGCTGTTCATTTCACCTCTGAATATTATTTTAATAATAAAAATAGTGACATACAGTAACTTGTGAATTCTTCACCTGTCATAAAAATGTTTCTTATTTTCCTAAGAAGTAATAGCCTTCATTACAAAGTTCTGTGTACAAGAGCATGAGCACTAAGGACCTGTATACTGTATCATGGACCTCAGAGCATCCAGCTCTTCTGGTGTTGAATCCACCCTCTCCAACCTGAGCAGGATTAAAAATCTCATGCAACTCTGCCATAGACAGATGGGAAGTACAGGGCTACCCTGTGCCTTATTAACCTCTGCTTGCACTACCCACTTATGATCATTCTGCGGGATGCCCATGTAGCACCTACTTCTTGCTCTTCTATGTACAGTGTTCATGATGATGAATGCAGGCAGCTCTGCATACATAGTGAGGAGTGTTGGGTGCAATATGAAAACTTCATCAGAGAAAGGTTGCTATATCATAACAACATGCCCCCTTTCCTTGCCCCATTTTTGTAAATGCCCAGTGTCACAAACATGCCATATTTCTTTTGAAACCACTTTCTTGTGACAAACAATGATTTCATCAATAGAACAAACTCACATACATGCTCAACATACAATAAAGTTTTTATATATTTATTGAAGTAAATAGCAAGTATAAAATCTATAATGTTCAGAGAACAGTTCAGCAGGAAACATAGAGTTTGAAAGAAATTACAGTATATCTTATTTTGCAATCCTTGTTCATTAACAATGAGATGAAGCAGCCTGGGACTTTAAGACAGCTCAAACAAGAAAGATAGAATGTTAGTAGGGATGTAGCGAACTGCCGATTCGCAAAAAATGCGAACGTTCGCGGACAGTTTGCGAACTTCGAACACCCGCTAAAATCGTTCGATTCGAACGATCGAACGTTTTAAGCATTCGAACGAATGAAAAATCATTTGATCGAACGTTTTAAAATCGTTCGATCGTTCGATTAGAACGATTTTTAGCGTTCGATTGAATGAAAATCATTCGATCGAATGCTTACAATCGTTCGAACGAATGGAAATCGTTCGATTTTTAGCGGTCGAAGGAATTCGAATGGTCGATTGGTCGAACGATTTTTATTCGAATCGAACGCGAACTCAAAATGCAAACGTTCCCAAACGTTCGCGAACATTCGGCGGACGCGAACGGTCGAAGTTCGCGCGAACTAGTTCGCAGCAGAACAGTTCGCTACATCCCTAAATGTTAGAACTGAAAAGTTATGCTCTGAACAAAATATAACGTATAGTAATAATGTATTGTTACATTCAGGATTTATCATTTTAATCAGTTAAATTTAACAAAAGGCAAAAATGCACCCTAAGATTAGTGATTGGCGAATAAATTCACCTAGTGTGAACTTGCGTCAAATTTCTGCGTTTCACCGCCAGCAAATAAATTCGCAAACTCCAGTGAAAATTTGCAGCACATCAACACTATTCGGACACCCATTGACTTTAACGCTTGCATCAAAATTGAAGCAAGCGACTTTTCGGACATATGTCCAAAATTGACGCGGGCGTCAATTTTTGAGTATCACAATTTTTTCTGGAGAAATTCGCCCATCACTACCTAAGATACATGTTGACAGTGAAGTATCTTTCCTTATCACAAGGTAACATGTACTGCATCAAACATTCTGGCAAACTCCAAACAGATCACTGCAATCCCTCTATCCAAGTTCCTACTTATTTCATCATAAAAAGCAATTACATTTGTATGACACCATGGGCCAGATTCAATTCAATGAGAAAAGTTTTCATGTGATAAACCATGAGATAAGTTTTTTTGAATTGAATTGTATCTCAAATTAAATCTCGTCCATGACTTTCCATGTGATAAACCTTTTTCTCACTGAATTGAATCTGATCCCATCTGTCATACTGATTACTACTTCTAGTTCTCCAGAACTTAATAATCAATCTGATCTCTTAATAAACTTGCCCACCACAGATGTCAGACTTATGGGCCTATACCATGATGATTGTGATCACTTTTTAAATATTGGAGTGGGATAAGTTTTTATCCAATTAAAAGGTAAGAATCTAAAGGAAATGAGACAAAATCAGAAAAAGTGGCATGGTTAAAACCACTAATCTTTTGTGAAATAATGCAGATCCAGTATAGCATGGGCTCAGTTCTCAACAATCTATGACATAAAATGATCTTGTAACAAGATTAGAAACTTGTTTTCATTAACTGTCCCTCCAAAACAAGGTACCATTTTCTATATTCACTGCCCAGTCATGTGACTCACCCAGTCATATTTCTGCAATGCAAGTGACATGATATTTCTTATTTTCAATTGTGATCATTTCCCTAGGATTCCTGAACTTTAGCCTTTCACGTAGTTTCTTGAAATCATTTTTGAGGAATTCCCTCCTCCCTCTATCTTTATCATTGGTTCCAGTATGTACCTAGACCACTCTGTCTTTCACAGCCCCTCCAAAGTCTATTCACTCATTACACCTCATGACGAACCCTAGCACCAGGATCATTAGAACAGATTACCATATCCTCCTTCCTAATAATTGAATATCCTATCACGACAAGTTGCATTTCCTTATTAGCACTCTTCTACATCTGTAGAAGGGAAGCTGACCCCTTCCCCAGGGTGGACCAAGATCCAGTTTGCTCCATACACACTAGCTCAGAGCTGTCCACCCCAAAATATTCACTCAAAATGGCAAATATATTGTCATGGACTAGTTGTGAACCAGTCATCCTGCTCTTCTGTCCCAACTTCCCCATTTTCAAATTATTTTTATTAAATAACTTTTTTTTTTTGCTTAAGTGTACAGCATTTTCATTGTTCACATCAGACATCACAGTTTGTTGACATATAAATCACATTGTGATATATGAATGATAATTGACTCCTGTTGATATATACTCATACTATGATTGCTTTGTTTTGCTACTTTTAGCTTGTTGCCTAATATTTTATACCAAATTATGAAAATAATACAAAAACATTTAACATAGAACTTGATATGGCTACACACAAATGAGTCTCAAGATTCTCAAGATAGAATGCAGCATTACCTTAGCAAAGAGTGGTGGTTTGTATTTCTATATAAATTTGGTTGATAGTATAGCAATGCTGGACTGCGAGTGTTAGCATTTCAATTAGAAATTACCTCCTGATTTACATGCCAATTGTTCCATGTTTTTGAATTGGTCCACTATGTCATTTCGTAAGGCCGTTAAAAAGTCCATCCTTCTTATATATCGGATTTGGTTCAGTAATTCTTGTTCTGTTGGTGGGGATGTCCTTTCCATTTACTTGCTATACAACATCTTGCTTCTGACAAGATGGAATTTGCTAATCTCTGTACTGGGTTTTTAATCTTGGGAATCCTATCTCCTAAAACAAATATCAGTGGGTCTTTGGGTATTTCTGCTAAAATTACCTTGTTTAGCCATTTACTTACTGAGTCCCAAAGTATTTTGAGTACTGGGTATTTCCAAAAAATGTGTAATATGTTTCCTTCCCCATAACCACATCTCCAACAGGTAGGGGAGGTAGTCTGAGGAAATAATTTATTTAGCAATGCTGGTTTGTGATACCATCGCATTTGTAGCTTATAGATATTTTCTTTGATAACTGAACATATTGGGCTTTTTGTTGTATTCTCCCACATTCTCTGCCATTTGGGCAAATCTTGCATTGGAGATCATTTTCCCATTTTCTCATATAGGTATGTGGGTGTGTTTCCAAATCAATTGCATTCAACAAATAATACCATATGTATGTTAATCCTCTTTGTGTGTAGCCCACACGGCAAAGTGTTGAAAGTGGATCAGTATACCTTTTGGAAGGTGTGTGAGGATTAAATGTCGCAGTTGAAGATAACGAAACCTCAAGAGGTTAACTGTTCAATCTTGATAACTCTTTATATTCCTAGTGAGTGGATGAAATACTTTATATAGCTGAAATAAATTGTTGGTCAGTTTGAAAGGTATATTTATATTTTCCATATTTGCTGGTAGATCTGGATTTCCCCATAAAGGCATCAATGGAGGCGCTTTTGGTAACATTTTATGTTTCGCTATTGTTTGTTGCCATAATGTCAATGTATGAAAAGTTGACCTCAATAGAGTAGGATAGCATGGGGGTTTATGTGTAGTCCATAAATAATATGCCAGATGTGGAGTATTGCAGTATGCTAGTTCCAATTGTGCCCACTTAGTGTTTTGATTTTACTCTATCCAGTCCATTGCTTGTTTGAGTCGTGCAGCTTTATAATAATTTGCTAGATTTGGGACTGCCAATCAATGCCCCTTGTGTTTGATGAGTGAACATCGTTTGTCATGCTATACGATGCCTTTTACCTGGCCTATAAAGTTCATAATAGCTGCTTGTAGTTTATCCAATGCTGTTTTTGGTATCATTAGTGGAAGTGTATCACAGAAATATAAAATTCAGGAAAGAAGATTCATCTTGATTGCAGCTATCCTACCCAACCATGATAAATTATATGTATGCCATGTTTGGAGATCTCGTTTTAAAGTTGTTAAAAGGGGAACATAATTCTGTTTATATAAAGTATTGTAATCTGTTCTGGTTTTTTATGATTTATTTTGTATCCAGAGATATTTCCATATTCCCCTAATATCTGGAAGCACCTGGATAACACCTGAACTGGCACTTATATAACAGTGTAACAAACTGTAACCCACAGCACCTTAATACCCCTCTGAATTGTGTCTGTATGTTACACTCCCATTTAGACTGTAAGCCCTACTGGGTAGGGTCCTCTAGCCTTTTGTTTCCTTGACACTGAGCACTTAATCTGTATTGTAATTATATTTTTTATATTTATGTGAATTGTATTTCTAATAATGCACTTATTGTTACTTTTTATTCCAATGACCACTTGTTTGTTACTACTTATTTATTGTTTTGCTGTACAATGCTTTGCCCTCAAGGAGCGCTTTACAAATAAAAATATACATACATACATACATACATACATACAATATCTGATGGAGGTTTGGCAAAGAGGTTTGCGGATAGGTAAGCGTTAATAATATATCATCGGCATATAATCCTATTTTGTATATCTCTTTTCCTACTTTAATACCAGATATTTCAGGAGAATGTCTTATAGCTTCATTCTTCAACCAAAAATGCTGGTGTTACTTGCCATTGCTTGGGCCAGATTCATCATTTAGGAGATGTTGTTGGAGATCCGGAGCCTGAAGAACCTTGAGAGCGATGAGGCTTTGGTGCTGTTGTGCTCCACGTAGGAAAAGGCCCATATCAAAGTGCTCAATATAAAGACCATATATATAATCAAATACAATGTGTAGACAATTGAAGAAGCTGCACTAAATTTGGGTGAAAGTACATATTAGGAAGACTGGTAGGGATTGTGGTTTATATTATTTGGCATTCTGATGAATGATGATTTTGGGTCAAGGAAAATACAATAGAAGAGTGGTAACTCCCTCCTAGCAGTGATAGAATGCTAATTAGGAGGACTACATCAGAGCTTCTACAATGAATACAGTGACAGTTATAAGGCGACAGCACAGTTAAACCTAAAGCTAAAAAATTGTAAATACGCATGAAATAAAAAATAAATTGTATGGTTACCTTTAAACCACCTTCTAAAAACAAATATACACCAAGTTAATTCTGCTTAGAGGCTTGTATTCTCCTCTGTGGAGCAACATTAGAAAAAATATCACATTGATTGTGTTATGATAATAATGTAACCTTATTTTACACTGATTCTCTTCTCAAGACATGGATGGTCTCCTGCAGTGAGTTTAGAAAGAGGTACGTTTTCCAACAGTGATAACCAATTATCTGCATCATTCCAAATGCAGATTTCAACAACAAAAAGAATTTTAATGAATCATACTGTGACCTACAAGTCAGATTTTCATTTGAACATAGAAGATGTGAAGATATGAAAAAAAGAGTATGAGCAAGTAAACTGATAGATTGCTCAATTTTCTGATTATTCGAACAATAGACTATTTAAAAAATTATATATATATATATATATATATATATATATATATATATATATATATATATATATATATATATATATATATATATATATATATATATATATATATATATATATATATATTGTGGGGAATAGCTCAAAGCAGCCGGTAGGGCTCAGGTAAAACAGTTCTTACAGAGAGAGGAGACAGGAGGCTTAGGTTTGCAACAAAAGTGAAACAGGCTCCTGCCTGGGGTTTTATTGTTCAAACCGGACAACTTAAACAGGCACAATTTCCGTGCTAAACAGTCAAATAATAATGTAAACCTCACCGGTTTGCAGTGTTACAGTCCATAGGAAAGTTCCTTGCGGTGGTAACAAACATTTGCTATTTGGAGTTGCAGTCAAACACACAGTTTGTTCACCAAAACACTCCACAGCGTCTTCAGAGGTTCTCTCTGACTCCCAGTACAACCTCCCACTCCCCGCCAGGCTCCTTTAAACAGCCCCACCTGCGGACTAATTGGGCAGCATACTCAACTATCCTTGCTCCAGGGTCCTAACCTGTCTTACCCTGGAGATTTTAAAGGAGCCAATACCTCAGGCTGGGTGCTATATACCTCCCATCATATACAGGCAGCCTATTGGGACATAGCTCTTTGTCACAATATATATATACGTATATACATATATATATACATACGGAAATGGGACATGTTATCCCTAGGATATACTAGGGGCCTGTTGTTTTCTGGATAACAGATCTTTCCATAATTTGTATTGTTTGTATTGTCATACCTTAAGTCTACTAGAAAATCATGTAAATATTAAATAAACCCAATACACTGGCTTTACTTCCAATACGGATTTATTATATCTTAGTTTGGATCAAATACAAGGTACTGTTTTATTATTACAGGGAAAAAGGAAGTCATTTTTAAAAACTTGGATTATTTGGGTAAAATGGAGTCTATGGGAGATGGTCTTTCCATAATTCAGAGCTTTCTAGAATGGGTTTCCAGATAACGTACACTATACCTGTATAGGATCTATTATGCATAATGTTTGTGATCTGTGTTTTGCAGATAAGGAATCTTCTGCAATTTGGTTTACCATACCTTACATTTGCTAAAAATCATTAAAACATTAAATAAACCCAATAGAATTGTTTTGGCACCAATATGGATTTATGCAGCTCTAGGGCATAAGTATTTTCTGAACCAAGTGCCAGATTAAAAAACTGGCACTCCATTCTGTCCTTACAGCCTGCCTTAGGATTGCTTGCAAAATCAGCTTTGAAGAAGGAACTGCAATGTTCTGAAAGCTTGCTGTGATTAGCATCTTAGTTAGCCAATAAAGGTATCACCTTTACACCACTTTTGTTATGCTTCATATCAAAAGTTCTTCCCTATAACTTGCAAAATGAATAAAGCTTTCCAGGCAAAACGGGAAAGCTTTGCACAAAATTTTTTTATATTACTGATGAAACTGAGACTTGGTGGTATAAAACATGCAAAATGAATTTACATTTAGATGATTATAAAGTTATTAGGGATTAAAAATGGGTATTTTTTCTTTGCATTAAGCCAGACAAACAGAATATATTAACAAGGAGAACACTGGGGAGTGTGTTGTGAGATTTCAGCTGAACTAAGGATTACTATAAGTAAGGAGAGTAAAACCTAATTATTTTAAGAGATGAAATAGGATTCAAGTTGTATGACCAGTGGTACCTTCAATTATCAAATATCAAGGCATTGACTGGAGTAACAGGGTAGCCAATTCAGAAAAATCTAATTTTGATACCTCCCAACTGTCTCATTTATCGCGGGACAGTCCCAATTTTTACAGCTCAATCCGCAGTCCCGGCTTGTTACTGAAATGTCCAGACTTTCTCTTTGATCTCCTGCACTGAACAGCCAGAAAAATATACAATGTTTCTAACTTACAGTAATTGGCTTTTTGGCAGAGAGCCCAGAATAAATAGTTAGATACTTTTGTAACAATTTAAGATAAACAAGTCTCTTGGGGAAACTGTGATTTGCAGAGCAATTCATCGTTATTAGCAAAACTCAAATAACACATAAAAACCACAGAAATGTGATCAAACTTTCATTGGAATGTAAAGAAAAAGCAGGGTAGACCGGCACTCAAATGGATCCACAGGACCAGAGAAAATAAGTTAAAAAATATTTTTATTCATACAAAGTTTTAAAAATATATATCTGCATCTCAATCCACCCATATCCGCTTTTGTATTGGAATGCAGAACTTGTCATATCCAATTCATGGATCAAACCTCTTGTCCACTGAAAAATCATATTAGAGAGCACATTCTAGATATTAAAAAAAGGGAATCCTGACTCAATATAGCTAAACATTTCAGTGAATGCAATGGCGGGGGTACTACAAAACTGGTTTCTATAGGAATTGATAAAGTATTAGGTGGGAAAGGTGGTGGGGATATCATTCCAAAACTACTTTGCTTGGAGACCAAGTGGATTTTCTACTTACAAACGAGAAAGCCCCTTGGCCTCAACAGTGATTTCGATGTTACGTGCTTTTTTAAATAACTAATTACAGGAGATGGTTCATGGAATTCTATAAGTCACTATTCTGCTAAAAGAGCCTAAGTTTAAATGATATATAAAAAAATCTCTCAACAACAATCCCTAGAGGCTATTAATAATTGAATTTGTCATAATATTTCATAATCATCACTGTATATTAATAATAAACAGTGAGGATTATGAAATATTATGACAAAGTCAATATAATATGAGCCTTAATATTAACAGCCTCTAATCACAAAATATTGATACATATAATAGACTGCTATAATATAATATTATAGCAGTCTATTATATGTTTCAATATTTTGTGATTAGAGACTGTTAATATTTAGGCTCATATTATAATTGTTCCCTGAGTACCTTTGTTAAACAAGATGCATCCTTTTGAAATATTTAGTAATTATAATGTATTTACTTACCTTTTGTTCTTTTTCATAATTTTTTTTCTCATTCATTTTTTCAACATTTGTTTTGATTATGTAACAATCTTTATGATACATTTCTGTAGTTTCTTTTGTTGCTCTGTGTGGGTTTATAGTACAACTTACTGTGGAACAGTTTGTATGTAAATAGGTGAATTGGTATATTGGGTGTGATTAGTTGAGATATACTGTACACTGTTTTGATTGGTCACAACCCCTATATACTGTATATATAAAAACAGTACAAGGGTGTGCCTACCAGCCTATCAGTAAGTGCCCCAACAGGCACAAAATGTGTTAGGCCTTCACCTGTAATGTCCTAATAAATGTACTTGTATTTTAAACTACATTTTGCTTGACTTTTTTGGAGGAAACTCGCAAGTTTCGCAGTTGTTCTATATACATGCACTCACAGACTGGCGTGAACTGTAAATATATTCTCTCACCTTTATTATTTTTGTTTACTCCTGCAATTGGATTCAATACAATAGGTTCAAGAGAAAGAAGGGAGTTAGAAGAGACCTGCTACTATAATTGTCAGGAGGGTCAAACTATGCACAACCTGTTATTAAAATAAACAAGTAAACGTTATACTGGTAATGGTGGGATATTATAAGAGGTTTGTAGATAATTTTTCTACTATTGCTGCCCCTCTCACTGAGTTAACAAGTGAAAGAGAAAGTCCACCATGTTGTATGAAGCTTGAAGCTGAGAAAGCTTTTCAAAATGTCAAAGCTGAACTGGGCCAATGCTTTGTTTTTGTCACACAACAATTCATAGACCAGACAAATGCCCTAGATGTAGTTCTAGGTGCTATTCTGTCCCAAGTGATAAGGGGTGAAGTTCACTCCATGGCTTTTTTAAGTTGAAAGCTACCTCCTGGTGAAAGAAGACATCCTTGTGCCTGGCCATCAAATCAATTCTCAAAAACCTTTGGGCACAATTCAGATTAGTAACTGACTATACTCCTTTAAAGTGGATGGCACAAAACAAGTAAAAAATGTCAGGGTAATGTAGTAAAACACTGACCAGGGAGTCAGCTGCAAACGTGATGCTGTGTATACTGTTTTTATAATGTCTTGTGGCTAAACTTGGCCAAACCAACAAAGAACAAAGAGGGGGATATGTGGCAATGGAGGTATGTTTCTCTTGTGTAATGCTTTATGAAGCAGCACAGTGGGCTGTGAATAGATGCTGAGTTACATTTAAAACTGATTAATTGTTTTATTGTAATATATCCTTAACTATTGTCTTCCCAAGCTGCTGTAGTTTGATTCCTGCAGCTTCTTTACAGGAGGTGCACATTAGTTCAGGGCTGAACACCAATACCTCTGTGCTAGCTAGAATCTTGCCTTCTTTTGATAAAGTAGAGGCATGTTTTTTGTTAAAGCATTGCAGAGCAGCACCTTATATCCTTTAAACAGTGGTGTTGTGCTAAATATAGTCAACATTCCACTAATTCAACCATGAGAGGTGCTCTCTGATGCTTGAAAAAGTCACATAGTCCACCAAACAGAAGCCTATGTGATATGGTGTTATTTGTTAACAGTGTACACTTATAAGCAGTCATTTACAAATCCCCAGAGCAGAAGTGTAAGTTTTAAGAGCTGCAATACTGTGCCAGTTAATATTTATTCAGGCAGTGCTATTTTATTCTGTGCAGTTGCAGATCTCCATGCTCAATAATTGTCAGGTTTTGTCAAGCAATGGTAGGATTTAAATTACCTGTTGTCTTCCTTCTTATCAGCAACTGGGGAAGGCTTTTTATAGGTCCTTTCCCCATTGCCTGAGCAAAAATCTTGTGTCTTGCAGCAATTCTATTGAGGTAGCTAAAGGGTTCATTTAATTCCAGAGAGCGTGTTTGATTTGGCCTAACTGACTAATTAATCTTTATCCCTTGGAACCATGTTTGATATAGCTCCCATTGTATGACTTGGCTCACTCCTCTGGTTACATTCTTGTGAATTTCCCCTGTACTGTGAAGTCAGATTTGTCTGTGTATGACCTGACCTGCCTGACTCTCCCTGCTGACGTTTGCTTTCCAAAACTGCCAACTGTTACTAAGAGTGGCTTCAGTAGTATTGCATCTCTGGTTCTCCAGCTGCATGAATACATTCTAAAGAGGGTAATGCTGTTTAGCTTGTGATTATGAATCTGAATAGTAACAATATCCTGCAGGCAAGGTAAGGCATAGTCTTAAGGAGACTCAGCTACAGGGGGTCCCTCTGAATCTTTCAACCTGCATCCTAACAGTAATGGAGCACAGAGATCTGCGGCAAGTCTGCAAGGTAGGAGGCAGTGTGCAATAGGGTTGTCACCTCACCTATTTAAAACTGAACACATATGGAATACACAGCCTGCATGGCTAATTAGCAATTCATTTAGATGCATGACTGCACATAAATCAATTCAGTCTGCAGCATGCATCTAAATTAATTGCTAATTAGTCATGCAGTCTGTGTATTTCATATGTGTTCAGTTTTAAAGGGGTGAGGTAATAACCCTAGTGTGCAAACTAGCTCATTGGGCCAATTGTTTGCACTTTGTGCACAACCTTAGAAGCCATAAACGATCCCTATATTATTATAGTGCAACATTCCCTTTCTTTTCTAAAGTTGTCTATAGGCTTGGGAAAAAACATTTTGAGTGGGGCTGTTTAAAGGTTTGATTGATTCGAAGTGCTGCACCAAAACGCAGGCGTCAAGTTGGATGCAATGGAAAACAAGGTAAGAAATACAAGTCTCGGATGGTGTTACAGCGTTAATCTAACGCGACACGACAGTTGGATGCAGGCGCACCGCTTGCATCCGACAGTCGTATCGCGTTGCCCGAACGCTGCGACACCATCCGACATTGGATGTATTGTATTTCTTACCTTGTTTTCCGTTGCATCCAACTTGACGCCTGCATTTTGGCACAGAGTATCGGATCTGCAAAATTGCCTACAAAACGCTCGTCTAGTTCTGCCCTTACTCTTTCTCCACATCCCTACCTCCCAGGACCATTTCACAAAGAGCAATGGCATAATTGAGGGACTACAGGCCCTGGTGCAAAACCTGAACTTGGACACTGGAGCTTTATTTATCCATACCTTCATTAAACATATGCCTTTCTATCCACTTCCATCAATCTATTTGTCTGTCATACTAAAAAAAAAAACACAAATCCACTGTAATGCTATTGGCATTCTAACTGAATTTATAATTAATGAAATTCATACATTATCAGAAACAAGAATACTTGTCTAACATATATTTTATTCAGGCAGATGTTAAAGTAAAATGCCTCCTATACGCAAGGAAATAAGTTAAACTCAGCATTTGGATTGTTCTACAATGAAAATAATAGTAACCTTGTTAAAAATGAATATCAATATGCAATAGCCTTAGTTAAACTGTATTGTACTGTGTCAAATGGAAATGTAGCACTTAACTCTAATACCCTTTTAGATACTTTTCCACTAAAAAAAGAATAAAATGCATCCTAGTTAAATGTATATTTACACTGGTGGAAAAATATATCTAAGTAGATGCGAAAGTGGGGCCATAACTCTGCACTTTTCAGGTTTAAAAGAAAAGCATTTATATATTCATAGGGAGCTATAATATGGATAGCAGATTCATTCTAGTGGCATTTTACATAAAATAAGGTGCATTTGTCTCATATACATTCATAAAAGGAACACTGGGAACTGCAATTAACTCTGTGCAACATAAGGGGCAGATTTATTAAGTAAAAAAATTAGAATTTCAAGCAATTTTTGTGTACTTCGACTAGGGATTCGATTCAAATTTGAACAAAGTTGAATATCGAAATTTATCATGCACTGTCTCTTTAAAACTTCGACTTTGACCATTCACCATCTGAAAACCTGCCGAATTGCCGTTTCAGCCTATGGGGGACCTCCTAGAACCTAACTAACCTAACTAATTTGGAGTCAATCAGTGGACTTTGAAAAATCAAAGGTTTTTTTTGAAAATACTACAAATTGAATTTGATCGAATTCGATCTTACTTCGAACAATCAAATACAGCCTATTCACCTGAAAAAAAGGATTTTTTATTACATTTCGGTTGGTCTTTTTTTATCCGAATTTCAAAGTTATGGGAGTTCAAAAAAACTACCATTACTTTGAAATTCAACCCTTGATAAATCTGCCCCCAAGCTTTATAGCGTTACAAAAGGGAAAAATAAGCATTTAATATTTAAAAACAACAACACTACATTTTATTATTATAAAATGGGTGTTGGTCTTGGAGATCTGTCCCCTACAGGGTGCTGAAAGATCAGCCTGTAAGACTAATGCTTTGGGCAAGAGACATTTATCCAAGAAATGGAACCATGCAGGAACTAGCTAATGAAGGATTATATCGTAATTCTAAAAATATAAGTAGTAATGGCTGGTTGACTCAGGAATAGAAATGTGTTTTCCTTTACTGTGGATAGCTGAATGGCAGTAACATTTAAAATGACAATAGTGTAATAGGAAGTGGTTGTCTCTGAATTTATGATAAATTTCCATATAAAAAAGACCCAATTATAATAATTGTTTTAATGTCTGGTTGACCGGTAGAGATGAGCAAACTTTATTTAGCAGGTATAGTTTTGTATCAACATTTTACATTTCACTCAAGCAAAACTAAGGGGCCGATTCACCAAGGGTCGAATATCGAGGGTTAATAAGCCCTCAATATTCGACTGGGAATTAAAATCCTTCAACTTCGAATATCGAAGTCGAAGGATTTAGCGCAGATAGTATGATCAAGCGATCGAAGGATTATTCCTTCGATCGAACAATTAAATCCTTTGAATCATTCGATTTAAAGGATTTTAATCCAACCATCAAAGGAATATCCTTCCATCAAAAAAACTTAGGAAAGCCTATGGGGACCTTCCCCATAGGCTAACATTGAGTTCGGTAGGTTTTAGATGGTGAACTAGGGGGTCAAAGTTTTTTTTTAAAGAGACAGTACTTCGACTATTGAATGGCCGAATAGTCGAACGATTTTTAGTTCAAATCCTTCGATTCGAAGTCGAAGTCGTAGTCGAAGGTCAAAGTAGCCCATTCGATGGTCGAAGTAGCCCAAAAAACACTTCGAAATTCAAAGTTTTTTTACTTCGAATCCTTCACTCGAAGTTAGTGAATCGGCCCCAAAGACTAGTTCTGTTGTGTCTGAAGAAAATGTATATTTAATAATTATTTACAACTTGTTTTCCACTATTCACTGTATATAAGTAACCGTCAGGGCAGGAGCAGGAGATAGGATCTTACGTCAGAGAATAGCTGGTATAGTAATTGATGCAGCGCAAGTAGAATATGTGGAGCAGTTTTTGCTGTTTTCCATAGTTCACTTGCCTATTCTCCTAAAGTCCTTGTAAGAGCATTGTGCAGCCCTCACGTGGCTACTACTGCTGATTCTTTTCACTATGTTTAAATTTTTGATTGATTTTAGTTAAGTTTATTATAGTAAGGGATCTACTTAGTTCTTGTTAGTGTTTAGGTGCCTTTATTTTTCTTCGTTACAAAATGTTTGATTAAAATTACACAAATTGCCAAGCTTTTTCCTGCCTGAAACCCAGTGTGATTATGGAAATTCATGCAGGGTTTCCTTGATGATTGCATGAAAAAAAAGCTTGCGTTATTATAAATTGGCACCTACTGTAAATGCCTGTATGTTTATCTATGGCTTTTGGAGGGTGTAATAATGGATAAGATACTTGAAAACAGGTATGAGACCTGTTATCCAGAATGCTCAGGACCTGGAGTTTTCCAGATAAGGGGTCTTTCCATAATTTGGATCTTCATACCTTAGTTCTACTAGAAAATCATGTAAACATGAAATAATCCCAACAGGATGGTTTTGCTTCCAATAAGGATTAATTATATTTTAGTTGGAAGCAAGTCCATGATACTGTTTTATTATTGCAGAGAAAAAGGGAATCATTTTTAAGCATTTGGTTATTTGGATATCGGAGTCTATGGGAAATGGCCTTTCCATAATTTGGAAATTTCTGGATAATAGGTTTCCTGATAATGGATCACATACCTATATATTGCAAACCACAAAAATATGACTGTGCTAGTATGGTGTTATAAAGAAACCTAAACATTGGGATGACTAATCTACTTAGATTTCGTTACTGCATTTGATACTGTACTACATAGACATTTACTGATTAAATTAAGGAATATTGGCCTGGAGCATAATATTATTACTTGGATAAAGAACTGGCTGAAGGATAGATACCAGTGGTAAATAGATAATTTTCTAATTGGACCAGTGTCATTAGTAGCTTTCCCTAGGGGTGTATCTTTGTTTTGTTTTTTGCTTATAAACATTTTAATTATTGATCTTAAGGTGGGCATTGTCTCATTTTTTGCTGATTACACTAAAGTGTGTAAAACTAAAAGTTCCATGCAGGAAGTTATCATAGATAGAATTGGATAGAAATTGGAGAATTGGGCAGCAAATTGGCAAATAAATGTTGCTAAATGCATGGTTATGCCCTTTTTTAGATATAAAATAATTCTGTTATACACTAAATAGTAATATTTTGGAGTGAATCCTTAATCGAGTGTCACTCAGTTTCTAATAAAGCAAATAAAGTACTATCTTGCATAAAAGCAGCATTAATTTGAGGGATGAAACACAATTTTTCCTCTTTAAAGGTCCCTTGTTAGACATAACCTTGATTATGAAGTGCAGTTTTGGACACCAGTCCTTAAGAGAGATATTAATGAGCTGGAGAGTATGCAAAGACATGCAAAGGCACTAGTAAAATGAATAAAATAAGTAAACTATGAGAAAAGACTGTCAAAATTGGGTTTGTTTTATCTGGAGAGGAGATTAAAGAGAGAGAAGGGGGTATATTTTTTCATATGGAAACAATCAAAGAGGCCCCCTTTTACACTTGAGGAGCTGAAATTTGAAAATGGTCCTTCATGCTAAGGGCAGTGAGGCTTTGGAATACTCTGTTAGACTATGTTGTTATGGCAGATTTTATCAATGCCTTTAATGACAGTTTGGATGACTTAATATATACGCATATATAGATAGATTAACTATAAATTGTTCCCTAGAAGTACTAGGAATGCCTTAATGTAAAAGAGCACAACATGTGTTTGTATGTGAATTATTGCCTGATACTAAAAGGGTTTAATAGGTTAAAGGGTTACGTTTAAGCAGAAATGCATATGAATATGTCTTAACATATCTTACATTGCTTTCACAGATATATTTAAAATGCTTCACATTTTATCTTTAATGTGATAATATGCTTTAAACTTAAAAGCATATTGAATATTACATTTATTTTAAAATGAAAGCACTACTCCAGTTCTAATCAAAAGATACGATGTTCAAGAGGTTACAGAAATAAGGAAAATATGTATAAATGTTTAAAAGAAAGGTGAGCTATAGTTAATAATATGAATGTATTTCCAAGAATGTATTTGGTTCTGTGCAATATTATAATTTTTCCACAAATAAATTTGCCATTAGAAAGAATGATCAAATATTATATGATCTTCAATATTTTAACTTTAATTATAATTATGTCAGACTGTGCTTTATCCTAGCTTCTGAAAAGTCTCCAGCTCTCTGAATAATTCTATTTAAAATGATTAAATTCCTTTGTTACTATTCAATGCCCCCTACCTATTACACACAGTTACAGTAATTACATTAGAATAAAATAATATATTCAGATATAATTGCAAACTGACCAAGCAGAACATAATTTCCTGCTACATACCCATATATTTTTTATGTATTATATTCTTACCATGATATTTTTTTAAAGGCCATATATTTGATAAATACAACTATGTGGTAAGTATTCATGTTCATGCAAGGAATTTTTTAACTATTGAATTGACAGGAAGAACACATAAGTCCTGCAAAAATGCGCGAGGCGGCGCAACAAATCTTTTTTGCCATGCAACAATTTTTTCACCCATTAAAGTGTATGGGTGTCAGTTTTGCTGTGAAGCTTGCCTAAAAATTTTGCTCATCACTATTTATAATTATTTATGACCTTTGTGCTCCAGTTTGCATGAAACAATGTCAGAAAACACGAGAGAGATCTTAGTTTTGCTTGTGTTTTTTTTTGGCATTGATTTTATTTTCATTGTGTAGGTTTTATTTTTGCAAGACAGTGTATTAAAAAAAAAACAAAAAAACATTTGATTGAGCATAAAAAGGTAATAAATATGTCCCAAAGACCTGTTTTTTTCTGTTTCCATGTAGAAGACCCCCCCAATTGAGGGGAGGTCAAAACACATTTTTTTTCATGTAAATAAACTATTTTGCATCAAGTATCTTTGAGTGCCCTGCTGTTCTTATATTACATCATTACCAGGGTTTGCTGACACTAAGGGGCAAATTCACTAAGATGCGAAGTTGCGCCAGGCGCAACTTCGCCGCACTTCGCCACACTTCGCCAGGCGTATTTTCGCCAGCGCTCCGCAAATTCACTAAAATCCGAAGTTGCGCACAGGGGTAGCGTAAGTTTTAGAAGTTGCACTAGCGTTAATTCGCCAAGCAAAGCGAAGTTTCGCTAGCGATGGTTCATTTGCACACGGCGTGAAATTCAAATTTCAATGGAGGAACACGTATCACCACTTCAAATGCCTAGAAAACCTTCAAATCAGCAAATAAAAATTTTATTTTGCCCTACACATGTGCCCACTGTCTAGGTAAGTTGCCATGAGTCAGGAAATGTAGGGGGGAAGGAGGGGAGCCCCAAAAATATTTTCAATCTTTTTCAGCCTATCACCCATCATGTAGAAAACACGCCAGCGTTTTTTTGGGACTTAGAAAAAATTTTGACTTTTTTTGAAACAATCCCTATCTACTCTATTGCACTTTGCCAGGTCTGAGGTGGTGAAGGAAGTCTAGCGTAAAAGGTAGCGTTCAGTACACTGCGCAAGTTAGTGAATTTGCGTAGTTACGTCGCTAGGGAAAATTTGCCTGGCATAAGGGTGGGAAGTAACACTAGCGAAATTACACCAGCGTTCGTTAGTGAATTTGCGCAGGAACGAAAAATGCCAAACACTAGCGAATTAATGCTAGCGTTTGGCGCTTCGGCGCTTAGTGAATTTGCGCCTTGGGGTCAATTACTTAGGCCTGGGGTGCAAGTCCATATGCACTAAGGGACTTGTTGTGGATAAAAAGCTGTGTAACTCAGGGGGCACAGTGACATAAGCAAATCAAGTACTGTACTTGTATAAAAAATGATAATAACTCAGGGGATAAAAATATGTTTACTTTATAAGTCTCTGGTAAGAGCTCACTGAACCAGTTCCATTTGGAGCTTCACTAAAGATATTAATGAGCTGGAGAGAGTGCAGAAACATGCAACTGACTGGTAAAAGGGATAGAGGATTTAAATTTAAATTATAAGGGTAGACTGTCAAGTTTAGGGTTGATTACTCTGGAAGAAAGAAGCTTGTGAGGAACACGATTACTCTTTTCAAGTACATTAGGGCACATTATAGAAAGATAGTGGGGGAGGTTTTTTTTTCTCTGATCTTCTTTACAAAGTCAGATGTTAGACAATAAGATAAGTACCTCCTGCATTTAGGTGGCTACTTGCTTTGAGTGCAGTATTACAATACATTCTTTAAGACGACTCTTTAATTACAAATTAAAGAAATTAATGCTGATTTGGATGAGGCACTTTTCTTTTTATGTATTTATTTATTTTTTCACTGTATCTATTATTGATATTCTGTATGACAATTCTGTAGTTCATATGATCTTCCTTGTTACCCTTCTTCAGAAGTGGTTGTACATTGGCTATTCACCAGCCTGTAAGCTCTTTGGACAGGGACCTCTTTCCTACTGTCTCATATCACATGGCACATAATCTCTATGTATTTATACTTATTTATTGTATTTAATACAATATATAATCTCGCCGGGTGTACTTTTGTATAATGTAAGATTGTACAGAGCTGAGTATCTTTGTAGCACTTGATAGGTAAAGATATATACATACAACATCAGTAAATCCTAAGTATATATTGAAGTTCGTTTAATATCCTTGGAAATATGCCATGCAGACCCAATGACAACTATTTTTCATATGAAGACTGCAGAATTAGTAACCCTTGGCAACCAATTATGACCCCATAAGAAGGTGGCATTTACTCTTTGAAAGGAAACATCTAATTCACAGACATGGGTTAATAGACTTGCAGCAAATTTTTATTTCATATTGCTACAAACTTATTTTTTATCATGCTAAAAACATAAAACATTCAGGCAATAATTAAGCCGTTTTTATTGCTCTCAGTATATTTCCCTATTCTTTGCCTTTAGTCTTACTGCTCTTTTTTTAAATTATTTTCATTCATAAATAATACCTTTATGTCTGGCTATGAAGCCTGAAGAGGACAGTCATTCTTTTTTCCTTTATTATTTGTATCATTTTGTTTTCTAATTTCAACTCTTCATGCGTGTACTTTTTCATAATGTCTTTCCCACTAAAACAGTAGACAGAAGAATTGGTCTAAGACTTTTTATTCCATCATGCAATGTTAAAAAAAGCAATGTAAATTATAGTTCAATAATAAGTTGTTGTATGTAAATCAAAACAACAATGAGTGCTGGTTTTATTTATACACAGTATAGAAACACATATAGCTTTGTTTTTCCCTTATGACAAGTGTTAAATTTATTAAAGTTTTTTTCCCCAGGATTCCAGCATCATTGAAGATGCATCCACCGATCACAACTATAGGGCAAAAGTGCAAAGAGCACATTTTAATGCACATATTAAAGCAGCAATATAACATGCCACCACCCTGACTCCCAGTGTGGTCAGAGTCATGAGGTCATAGAACTGTAAATTACATTCCTGCAGGTGGTGCAATGATTATATGTTTCTGTAAGTTGGTCTCTGTGTAATGGCTAACAATATATTAGCCAAGTTTAGAGTGATGTAGAGTTCAAAAACATATAAGTTGTTGTCTTACCTTTGAAGAAAGCACTCAAGAATCAGCCAAGATTAAAAATAAGTACTGTATTTGTCTCTTTTATCAAAGTGGCAGCACCCACTCTGTTAAATGCTATATTGGAGCATAAACGCTAAGGGGCCCATTTACTTATCTCGAGTGAAGGAATAGAATAAAAAAAACTTCCAATTTCGAATGTTTTTTTTGGCTACTTCGACCATCGAATTGACTACTTCGACCTTCGACTACGACTTCGTCTTCAAATTGAACGATTCAAACTAAAAATCATTCGACTATTCGACCATTCGATAGTCGAAGTACTGTCTCTTTAAAAAAAACTTTGACCACCTACTTCGCCACCTAAAACCTACCGAGGTACAATGTTAGCCTAGGTGGAAGGTCCCCATAGGCTTTCTAAGTATTTTTTTATCAAAGGAAATCTTTCGATCGATGAATTAAAATCCTTCGAATCGTTTGATTTTCGATATTTGAAGTCGAAGGATTTTACTTTGAAGGTCGAATATCGAGATTTAATTAACCTTTGATATTCGACCCTTAATAAATGTGCCTCTGTGTGTACAAAATAGAAGGAAAGAAATGTGGAGTTTCTTTTGACAGAGGACTCAGAAGCATTACTTTGAGGGTTTAAAGGTGTATTCATATAGACATTTCTGATATGCTTACTTAGTTTTCACCTTTCTGTCTTCTTTAAAATAGGAATAGGCCTTCATATTGTACCTATTTTTAATTGTTGTTAATAAAACTTAGTATCCCCATGTTACAGAGTTTGCATATCTGTATGCCTGCTCACTCACACACAATAATACAGTTGCACACAGGAACACATCTGCTTCCACACACGCATGTACATATAGAGGAACACACACAAACACATGCATACACACGCAGAAACACACAAACTTGTTAACAAAAGCAGGAAATAAAAACAGAATGTTACTTATACATTTCAGACTAAGCTTTTATTTTTTTTGTAATATTACAAACCATTGTTCTTTATTCACAAATCACTGTAGTGATATAAACACTCATTTCTAATGACAGATATACACATTTCTGGGTTTGCATGTTTCCTTGATAAGTTTTTTTCAGATTATGAAAATCCACTCATTTTTATAATTCCCCTCATAGCTTATACAGTGTCAGTAGTTTTTTTTTTTAACATACATGAAAACATTTATCTGAAGATTATTCCCTTATCTACTGGCAACTATAAATGAAGCTACTGATAATTAACATGTCAATGATTTAAATCAGAAATGCTCACTTAGCTCTGATTTAAATGATCCTATCCATATAAGGTGTCTAAAAATTATGCAAACCCTGATGTTGCTTTAAGAGGTGAGGCCGATCTGTTAAAAAAATATGTTGTCTTTGTTTAACCCCAGTTTTACAGTACAGTTTAAATTTTGCATATAGTTTAAAGATACTGGAGGGAATCTCTCATTCATTTTTTTTTTACGCAAAATAACACAAAACAGTTAAGTATTCATTTGTTTGCACCATTTTCTCTTTACATTTCCAAACATAAGATTTCTTACCCATTCTTAGAATGCTACTAAAAACCTTTTTTTTTTGTGACTATTGATGGATGTTTGTTCAGTTGAATATATTTGCATGCACATACAATGACAAAGAGAAAATCTGATCACAAACACTTGTTATTTTAACCATTTTTATAGCGAGCTAGTAGGTACACATCAATGTGGTGATAATGTAATACAGTGGTTTTCTCCATGAATTTGCTCAGTATGCATGAGATACATTTACTTGCAAGTAAAAATGAAGAAGGGAAAAAAGACAGGGCATTGTGCATTGTGTGTTGTTTGCTAGCTCACTGAAAAAATGAAGATATAAAATAAAATAGAAAAAAAATAGAAAAATAAAGAAAGAACCTCTTGCAACAGCTCTGGCTCAGGTTGACTTTTAAACAGGACAACAAGTAAAAAGCTTACATAAATTATGCACAGACAAGGTGCAATTTTTCAGTTACTTAATGCATGGAATTAAAGTTTCTTTAAGTGGATGCCATAACTCAGAACAGACATCTTTGTTGTTTATTATGTTTGATGGATTTGTGTTAAAGTAATGCAATAGCAGCATTTGTAAACAAACACTTCTTTTTAACTTTTGTACCTAAGAATATACTTTGTTGTGGCACACTTTATATTACGTACAAATATTCATACAAAAATGTGTATCCATAATGTATTACACCATGACAATGACTAGTATTGATAATGCTATGTGTTTTTGTAGAATAATACTAGAAATAGTAAATACAGTTATGCCATCATTTATGTTCATTTTCTAAAAAGCATCTATTCAAGTGGCCTGGTGGAAGCATAAGAAAGAAAGTTTTTATGGAGGGTAGTTGTGTGATTTGTAGCTATATGAGTCATTCTTAATGAATGGTAATGAGTATACTGTTACTGAGTATAATGTTAACGTGTCTTTTTTATAAATAATTTGTAGGTCTTTGTATAACATTTAACTGTCATAAGTCAAGAATTCCTTTGAAGCACAAAACAAGTTGAAAATGACAGAATGCAAAGAGAGAAATCAGAATTCAAACAAACTGAAAAATTGCAGATTGTTTACACAACATATCAATGTTTTCAAAAATCACCAGGCATTTGAAAATACCGTTACTATCTCTACTTTAACAGTTGCAATACTTGTAAAATGCTTATATAAATGTAAATATATTTAGTTTGTAATTTCATAAAAATGATACATCTGTCTCTAAGAGTTGATCTACTAGGCTAAAACTAAAGCATTATAGGCGGTGTATAGTTTTTGTAGAACTTAACAATTTCACTGCACAGATGTAAAGTTTATACATTTCTACAGGTACAAACAGTTAAGTTTTTATTACTTTCTTATTTAGCTTTCAAAAAAGAAAAAATAGAAACAGTGCTTTTTTCATTTTCTTAAATAATGCTCCCTTCCCTTATAAAAGTTATTAATGATATCAATAATTTAATATACTGGAAGAAATATAAAAAGAATGTCATGATCTACATATACATATATATATATATTTTATTTTCAATATTTTTTGTTTTGTTAATTTTTCGTTTTTTAATCTCAAATTGTTTCTTGGATTTATCCTTATGCTTCAATATCTACTTACTGTTTTAATATGTACTGCCTAATGGAATGATTTTAAAAAAGATCCTTATGTTAGCTTCCCATTGAATAATATGTACAAAGAGTGAAAACTTCAAAACTTAACACAACCTTTGGCTCTGGACTTTGAATAAATACTTTACAACATTTAATAAGATTAGGTGCAATGACAATCTTTTGCATTTTTTTTATTTAGCATTATAGCCCTCCCAAAAATGAAAATATATGCAAATGCAGAAAAATGACTACTATAGTCACACTCTTACAAAATGTAATAATTCAATATTGTAATATTCAGCATATAATTATTTTACATATTATAGCAATCTTGATTGTGGCCCTAAAATATTTTTATTCATATCTACAGTAGTCGCTTTCTATATCAACCACAAAAATGTCTACAGCCAACAATCAACTACAGAACCTTCAGAAATTAAAGACCCACAATAGTAAAATACACAGAACAAAAATATCTGAGGTATAAGATAAAAAATGTAATTTCCTTTTTTATGTATTTTTTAAGAGTTGCTAAAATGATGCACTACTGCATGTATTGCAATACCCAGGCCTCGGAAAGCTTCTTTTTTTCCCACACTGGAAGAGTTTTATGGTATTGTCATTTAGTATGGAGCAAAACGGTTGTATCCCCCTCGGTATATACTAGCCTGTAATGAAGAAAGAACGAGACCGACATCATCAGCATGGCTCCTAGTCTTGGCATCAGTGAAGGGTGCAAAAGCATTCTGAAACAAAGCAATTTCATGGGTTGTTTTTTAATTTCCATGTATGTATATATGAAACCTATTTTCTATATATGTTCAACAGTTAAGAGATAAAACTCTGCACAGCACACATTTCCTCTTCACATTTTCTGTATCACTACATTTATCATTTTTCATTAGTGATGGGTGAATCTGTCCCAAAACAGTGCTAAAATTGTGAAATAGCAAAAAATTTGTGAAACACATTGAAGTCAATGGCCTTTAAAATAATTTTGATGCTCGACAATTTTGACGTGAGCGGCAATATTTATATGCGCGACTATTTTGTACGTATGCATTAAAATCAAAGGGCGTCCGCATAATTTTGATGCGTGAATTATGCGTGACAATTACGTGTGAAAAGTATGCGCATGCCAATTTTAACAAGGCAAATTTATCGACAGAGAATTTTCGCGAAAACATTTGCGGGCCACGAAACACGAAATTCGCTGCAAATCCATGCCTGCCAAATAAATTTGCCCATCACTATTTATCATGCTACACATGTAAAATACTGTACTAAATAAAAGTCTCTAAGCAATTTTTTTATTCATGAGTATACTGTAATCTCACAATTTAAGATCTGCCTTTAATGTGTAAAGCAGTATTCTAGAGTCCAATCTAGTAATTTTGAAGGGATACATGTTGTACATTGCAGAATTTTTAAATGCTCCCACATTTCAGAAATCAACCCAATACTGACAGAGGTTGCAGAGACAAATAGATACATACATACACTGCTATAATATGTTCAGTTTAGAAGGATAAGAAACATCTAATTAATTTAATTAAGCAGTAATGTGGGAAGCTGCAGGCATGACAAACACTCTTTATTTTTGTTAGAAAATCCACACCCACTGCTATCTCCAAACGTAAACCTTTGTATCTTGCTGCTCCTTACTTCTGGAATTCCATCCCCAAATTACTTTGTATGCAACTCTCTCTCAATCTATAAGAAAAAACTCAGATTCTACCTTCTGGAGCACTAGAACGTTATGTAGCCTAGACTACTGCTGCAATTAATGGCCATTGCCCAAATCCTGTGCACTTTTGCCTTCAAATTCATGCCTGTATGTTTGTATTGACCCACTTAGACTTTATGCTTTAGGGGACAGGGACCTCCTTCCTACTACTGTATGTCTCATGCCACATGGCACTTAATTGCTGTGTATTTATGCTATTTGTATTTATTGTAATACATATACTTCCTGTGTGTGTTCATTGTAAGATTGTACAGATCTGTGTGTCCTTGTAGTGATTTGTAAATAAAGTTATACATACATGTGTTTCTACTTATTCTTACTTTATACGTATGTTTCTATGTCTTCTACAGATCTTGTAGGTTGTTCACCTTTAAATTTACGTTTAGTATGATGTAGAGAGTGATATTCCAAGACAAATTGTAATTGGTTTACATTTTTTATTATTTGTGGTTTATGAGTTATTTAGATTTTTATTTAGCAGCTCTCCAGTTTGAAATTTCAGCCATCTGGTTGATAGGGTCCAAATTATCTTAGCAAAAATGCTCTGATTCATATAAGAGACTGGAATATGAATAGGAAAGGCCCTAAATAGAAAGATAAGTAATAAAAAGTAGCAATAACAATACATTTGTAGCCTTACAGATCATTTGTTTTTTTAGATGGGGTCAGTGACCCCCATTTGAAAACTGGAAATCAGAAGAAGAAGAAGGTAAATAATTCAAAAACTATAAAAAAAGAAAAAAAAACTAAAGCCAATTGTAAAATTTGGTTAGAATTAGCCATTCTATAACATGCTAAACGTTTACATAAAGGTTTGCATACAGTTTGCATCCCATCTTCCACCTTTATAAAATGCAATTTAGGCAGTGGCTAACTAAGGTCCAATACCACCACCTTGAGTGAATAACTAAGGACAGAGGACTAAGGACTAAGTATGTTGACTGAGGATAGGAGGTGACAACTTATTAGCTCTAGAACGATAGCAGGATGACTGTTACAGTATTGTTGTATATAGCTGGAGCCTTGTTATGAGCTAAAGGGGTCCAGTCAAACAACCAGTTAAGATCAGATCAGAAGTGAGTGCATAATTACTGTCCTGGATACTCCCGGAACTGTAGCAGGGTGTCCAATGTTTCTGTACCATTATGAATTAATGTTAGCCAGTCTTAAGACCAACTAGAGTATGATTTTGAGTACTTTCCTGTCCAAGATACAATTGGAATTATTACACTGCGGCTGTTACAATTGTGTACATTTCTGTAACTTTGCTGTGAGGTAAGGTGGTGCAACCTGAAGGTCAATTAGGGTAAGATTTGAGGTTATTTCACCTAGTTGTCTGCCATCATGGCATCCTAATACCTCTCTTGGATCAATGTGACAGGCCTGCATGGTGTGACCTGGATTTAGGAATTGCATGAAGTCCTTCTTTGTCCTCGCCACCTCTTGTGGGGTAGTGTGATATAAATCAAGACCCTTCAAGTTAACATTTGAATGGGGCTGGTAAATGTCTTTCTGTGATGTCAGGTTTACTGTGTATAAATATTGTCCACTAAATACACAATTGTCAGAAAAGTTTTCCACATACATGTAAGAAATTTTGCAGATATAAAACATGCTTACCATGGTACCAGCGCCGTAGGTGGCTGCTGGAGCAAGTGTGTGGTGGTAGGGGTCGGCAGCATAAACTCGTCCGTAACTAAAAATACAATAAAACTGCAAATCATTAAAACAAGTTAATACTATACAAACTAAATACATATAAGCATATATTTTTATACAATATAGAATTTAAAAAACAAAAAACATACAGGGACAAAAGTATTTAACAATTGCCAATGGCCTGGATGATTTTTTTGTACAGACAATATCAAAGGCTATTGTGATACAAAACTTTATAATTAGTATAGCTATGGGTATATAGAATGGATATATGTATGGAGGGGTGGGTGTATGGATGCTGGGTTTTCATTTGGAGGGGTTGACTTTGTCTTTTTCAACACTATTTAACTATGTAACTATGAAATCATGTCTTATAACACGACATGAGTGAAAAGAAGTCAGGCTTTGCATGGTAAGTTTTGTTCCACTTGTTTGAATGGTTATGATAATCACATTCTAAATAATTGCAACTATCCTACTATCACATATCCCACAGTATTTGCCTCTTATCCCGCTTATTCTATCATATCCATTATTTACTTGGTTCATGCTTCTCCTATTATTTGTTAATTGTGTTCCATACATAAAACACACATATTGTTGATTTAATTTAAGAAAGCGTTCAATTGTATTAAACAATACAGGATGCCCTCATCAGAGTTAATTCATGTTCAGTTGCTGTATGTTCTTCCGCCCACCACTGATTTACAGTACCTTAACCATCCCCTGAATGGCCGTGAAAAGTTCAAGTATGATAAACAGAAGGATAACAGAAGGAATTTATGCCATTAACAAGCCATTTAAAGAGTCCCTTGTGGCTGTTGTGCAAATGCACTTGCAACTAAAGCTCTGTAGTTTCTCAGAAACATGTGAGGCATACAAGTGTCTTAATAAAATAATTTGAATAACCTAGGTTTATTGAATATTGCATAATCAAACTCTTCAGTAGTGATGGGTGAATCTGTGGCGTTTTGCTTTGCTGAATAATTCACAAATTTCCAGCGAAATTCGCGAAACTGCAAAATGCGCCGTCGTTGGAAAAAAATGGATGCCAGCGACGGTTTCGTGAATTTATTTGCCGGAGGCAAATCATGGGGATTCACGCCTGATGAATAAATTCGCCCTTCACTACTCTTCTTAAAAAAAAAAATGTAGCGATGAACAAAACATACCAATCTCAACAAACCAGGCTAAAATAAATGCATCCCACAAATACACCAAATACACTGTAGTGTGAACTTAAACTTACACAAAGTATTTTTTGTTTTGTCATTTTAGGCATAGTTTACTATAATATCTTACAAAAACAACATTGTCTGCATAGATTGGGATGGTACTTTCTCAATTAAAAACACATCAAACATATTTATCCTGTCAATTAATATTAAATCATTACAACTCTCAATTTATTTTCTTAGGAAAGAAATGGAAAATAATTAAGCACCAACCTATGTGGGACCTGTTATACAGAATGCTTGGGACCTGTGGTTTTCCGGATACTGAATATTTCTTTAATTTAGATCTTCATTCCTTAAGTCTACTAGAAAATCATGTAAACATGAAATAACCCCAATAGGCTGACTTTGCTTTCAATACGGATTAATTTTATTTTAGTACCAAGTACAAGCTATTGTTTCATTATTACAGAGAAAAAAGAAATCATTTTTAAAAATTTGGATAAAATGGAGTCTATGGGAGACAACCTTTCAGTAATCCGGAGCTTCCTATATAACAGATCCCATATCTGTACAAGGGAAGAACTAAAAGCCATAACAGACAGACAAATCAGTAAACATTAACCAAATGTGGCAATGCAGCAATCAACTGATTGTGTTACCTGCAAAGACTAATTACATTTTTAAGTATATCAGCAGTAAAAACAGGATTCATTAAAAACGTAAACTTGCTTTCTTCCTTCTGATAAGTTTTGTTACAAGTTTTGGAGAGATGGACAACAAAGTAAACCTTTCTTCCATACTAGTCAACTATGCATGTCTTGAAAAATCATATTTTTATATCTATCTTCACAACAGGTTTTGCTAGCCTTCAATGTTGTACGTTAAAATTAATATATTTTAGGTAAGGGATATAAAATAGCAAATTATCAGGGGAGAAAACCCCTGCATAAAAGACATGTTAAAATGCCTACTAAATGAAACCAGTATAGTGGACCTCTTTTCATGACCTTTTCATGATCTTGCTAGCAATCTTGAGGAGACTATTGTCTTAACTGTGAGTTTATATGGTTCCTCTTTACGATTTGGCAGTCCTATAATGAAATTTATATGCAGCACTAACATCATCATTGAGTGATTAGCATCTGCCTCTGTTATTTTATAATACCTTCAACATGTGTTGGTACAAATGAAGCTACTTTTTTGGGTGTTTAACACACTTATCCCATTTAACGCAGAAAATTGCTTTACAGCATCCCAACTAATTAAAGAGTTCACCATTTGTGAACAATGGTGCTTTGGTATGCTAATGAAAAGGTTAAATGCATTAAATGAGTTTAGATGACTTTAGATAACACAGTTTCTTCAGTTTATCTTGAGTCACGGCATATTTAACAAACAAATCATGGCTTCATCTGTAGGTATTTCAGAAATAAAAACAGTGGGTATGTACATAATGCCTCAAAGGCCATTTTACATGTCATATTGGTTTATGGCTTTTGAGAATATTATTTAAAGCTTACGTATCCCTTTGTCAGGTCATTTATTATGTCCAATATATATATATATATATATATATATATATATATATATATATATATATATATATGTGTCTGTGTAAATATTATGGCATAGAACTAGTGATGGACCAATCTGACCCATTTCACAAATTTGTTGGCAAAAATTCACCGAAATGCATTAAAGTCTATAGGTGACAAAATGTGAGACAAATTTTTTCACCTATTAGAGTCTTCAATTTTTGCTACGAAACTTGGCGAAAAATGTTGCTTATCACTACATAGGACCTGTTTGCTTGCACCTGTTTGCTTGCACCAATCATTTGATAGTTTAAGTTGTTTTGAACTTTATCTGATTGGGGAAAGGAAGTGGAATCAATCAAAATGTTGCTTCTTTAATTAAAACCGTTGCAAGTGATAGTATTTTTTTGCTTTATGGTAAGATTCATAAGTAAAAAAAATAAAAGCAATCTTCTTTTGCTTAAATAATACTGTATAGAAAATCTCAAAATTGAAATATAGTTGAAAAAAATTTAAAAATAGTACTGTAAACTGTCTTTTAAAGCTATGAAAATATCAATGTGCTATGGGCTTCTTTTTTGATCACAATTGTTTTTTAATCAGGAAAATTCTCATCAAATCACATAGATGTGGTAAGGCATGCAGTGGCACATGGTTTGAAATAGGTGCAAACTATTTTACAGTATTCTCACTTTCACATGATCAAAAGAGCTTCAGTTTGCAGAATCTCCATACTGTATCTAAATCATAATCCCGAGATTAACCTAATCTTGTCATGGTGTCACATTAGACCAGCCGTGTGAACTGACCTAGAACTGTACAGAGAATTCTGATAAAATGATTATGGCAGTGAGACTAAAAAAGGATTGACTGTGTTTTTATCAGTTAAGGAGTATTCATAGTAAAAGCCACAGAAAACACATTCATATTCCAGTCTCTTATTTAAACCAATGCATGATTGCTAGGGAGATTTGCACCCTAGCAACCAGAGTGCTGAAAACTGGAAACTGGAGAGCCGCTGCTCAAAAACCAGAAATAATGAAAAATTATAACAAATTGCAAATTGTCTCAGATTATAACTCTTCATCATACTGAAAGTTTATTTAAAGGTTAACAACTCCTTTAATACTCACTTACCAACACATTTGGGGCCCCAGGGAATACAGATATTTTTGTATTTATTTTATGTGTTTATATAATGGTTAAGGCTGACATGCTGAAATAAATACAAGTCCAGGACCAATACTTCAAATGAAACATTTATACAAGTACACTACAGAAGCAAATGGTAACTTGGTGAGTGACTTCAACATAGCAATAAAGTAAGTAGATAAACTGAAGATTTGGTATCAAAGTAATTGAGAAATTCTTCCAGAAACAGCATAGATGTTATCAAACATAGGATCATATTCAATTCAGTGAGAAAAAGATGTATCATGTGAAAACTCATGGATTCAATAGATTCAATTTGAGATGCAATTCAGTTTAGAAAAACATATCTCACTGTTTATCATATGAAAACTCGAAGTTTATGGAAAAAAAACTGGAACTGAATTTGGAGGGTTTTTTCTCCTCAAATTGAACCTTGTTTGAGTTTTCACATAATAAACCATGAGATAACTTTTTGTCACTGAATCGGGTCCATAATCCGTTCTCATCTATTTGATATTTACTTTAGCATAAACACTAACAAATATGTTTCATGGGAAAGGTTAAAAAACATGGGGGGTCATTTATAAAGTTCTCGCAGCTCATAGTTTTTCCCAAATCATTGTATTGCCCATGTTTTTTTCACGAACGCTAATACTGTATATTGCACTGCTCTGCCTGTCTTTCTGTTTTTTGGAAATTTCGAGTTGTGAATAAATTTTCGCAAATGGCACCCAAATGAGACTGGAGTTTTCGCAAGCACACCCAATGTGTGAGGTTGTTGTGCGCGAAAATAGTGTTGACAGTAACTTAAATTTACACATTGCAAAACTGTTTCGCGAGTATTTTCTCCGCCACCAAAGTTGTGGTGTAATTCAATCGCAGAATGTCCGCATAATTCGCAATTTGTGAATTTTTTACATATTTAAAAAGCTCTTATAGACATTCACATTGTGAAAAAAAAATTGCAATTCTGTTTGCACCACACTTATTCAGCTTTATAAATATAACCATGCACAGGGCAAATATATTCACTTTGCAAAGTTTATAAATGACCCTCACTGTTTGCTATGCACTAGATCTAGATTGATCTTTGATGATTGATGACTTCAGAATCATAAAAACAATGTGTATAGAAAACTTATTCAACATATGAAGTGTATATATATATATATATATATATATATATATATATATATATATATATATATATATATTAATATATATATAATATATAGGCTTTAAATCTATACTAGTTAATATCTCTAGTTACTTGACAGAAGCCCATGTATCTTATTTCTTATTTCTACATCTTATTGGTTCATATAGATAGTGACCACTTCTTGTCATACTTCAATATAGTTACTAGAAAGGGGTGGTACTTCCTCTTTGGCCTTTATCTGCTAACCCAGCTGGATCTGGTGAGCCTAGGATAGCCCAGTAAAGTCGAGGAACAAGGACCCCTTGAACGAGGTTTAGACAGTTACAAGGTTAGATACTTTTATAGCATGTTATACTAGACTAGATACTGTATAGCACATTATATTAGACTAGATAATGTATAGCATGCAAGGGATGTGAGCAAGTCAGGAGTTAGTTAGCAGCAGCATGTGCTCCAACTAGGAGAGATAAAAGGGAGTAGCTCTGAACTAGGCTCTGCTAGCCTAAGTGAAGGACAATACGGAAGAGGGATTCAAGCTAAGTTTTTTCACTGATCCATTCCTGCTGTAGAGGATCCAGACCACTTAGTGCAGCTGCCATGGCTGCATATACCAATTTAACTTTAGAACCCCATCCAAGATATTAATATAACTTTTGAACATCCAGTAAATTATGGCACTTAGGTAAAATTAAGCATCGCTACTGCAATATCCTTTGCAAGCTTGGTTCAATTTCATCCATACTACAACCTATAATATTTTATGATCACTTAGTGGATAAACCTTGTAATAGCTAAAATAAAAGTCAATGGTCAAAGTTAACTTTATTGTCATCTCAGCAGTATACGAATATACAGTGAGATAATGCACCTAAAGCCATTTCTTTATTATTCTGAATGAAATATATGTTGGTTTCTTAATTATCTGTAAATAAATTCAATCTATAGTTAATACGAAAAAGGGGCACAGCATAGTGTATCACACTCAACTAGACAGATTTGTATACTTCTTAATATCCAGATTAAAAAGCTTAATATTGTTGCTTTCTGTTGTAGTAAAATGGATCAGATTTGCCAATCACTAAAGCCAGATTTTTACATTAGAGGTTTTCAATTTTTTTTGCACATAATAAATCTCTAAAATATGAGTTTTGAAATTAGAATTCAAATTTGTGAGCTTAGCTCTAACAAGCTGAAAACTCTGTAAATATTTTTGAACATTGATAAATCAGCCCTTTAGAATTTACTTGCACTAAACTAAAATACCCTGTATCATATACTGCAAAAATAATTAAAGGGCTTTTAAACAACTTTAAGTCCATACATCTAGTTTGTATCCTTATGAGAATTGATGTTTGTCTGAATGACAGAGATCATGGGGTCAACTTCCAACCTAATTCTTACTGGTCTTAATCAGACAAGATATTAAACCAATATATGACCTGACACATCAATTGTGATCATCAAACACATGACTACAAGAGCTCTGCCAAGTAACCTGATCAAATGCCCCTCACTTTGGCAAAGTCATAAATTAAAGCTTACCTTCAAAGTCAAATGTTATTTCAGAAATGCAATATAGATTTGACTATATATTTCTGTTTGCAAAATCATGCTGCAGATGTCTGTCCACAAAAGCCATACCTAGTTTTGCAGATTTAATCGAATGTAGCAGATTTCCATAGAGATAAATAAATTTGAGTAGAGATAAATGCAATTTAATGAAATGGGCAGCACCGTTTCAAACCATATAATGACATTAAATTGTGAAATTACATTTTGAATCATGCATATTAAGAAAAAAAAGCTTAGTCACTTGCAAGTAAACTCTATGCTAAGTGCAAGCTCTCGATAAGAGCAAGTTTACATTTCAGGAAGCTTAGGAAAGAGGGACATGAGAGGTGGAGTAGCTACAAACTGATCTTAAAAGAAAAAAATGTTGCTTGTTGTGCAGTTTTGGATAATAGAAGACTATGATGAGATCTGATTTTTACTGTTGATAGAGACACAATGTTGCAGCCTCATGATAACTAGATAATACACAATGACCTTGTAGGCATTGTTTGCCCAGTTTTTTTGGCCGCAGCCACTGAAGCACAGAGGCCAGAAAAAATATGCCATATAAATGCTGAAAATAGTCATTTTTTTGGTCGCAGCCACTGAAGCACAGTTGCCAGAAAAATTATGCCATATAAATGCTGAAAATATAAATTTTTTTGGTTGCAGCCACTGAAGCACAGAGGCCAGAAAAATGATGCCATATAAATGCAGAAAATATGCATTTTTTTGGTCGCAGCCACTGAAGCACAGTTGACAGAAAAATTATGCCATATAAATGCTGAAAATATAAATTTTTTTGGTTGCTGCCACTGAAGCACAGAGGCCAGAAAAATTATGCCATATAAATGCAGAAAATATGCATTTTTTTGGTCGCAGCCACTGAAGCACAGTTGACAGAAAAATTATGCCATATAAATGCTGAAAATATAAATTTTTTTGGTTGCAGCCACTGAAGCACAGAGGCCAGAAAAATTATGCCATATAAATGCAGAAAATATGCATTTTTTTGGTTGCAGCCACTGAAGCACAGAGGCCAGAAAAATTATGCCATATAAATGCAGAAAATATGCATTTTTTTGGTTGCAGCCACTGAAGCACAGAGGCCAGAAAAATTATGCCATATAAATGCAGAAAATATGCATTTTTTTGGACGCAGCCACTGAAGCACAGTTGCCAGAAAAAATATGCCATATAAATGCTGAAAATAGTCATTTTTCGCCATACGTTGACCTTGTAGACATTGTTTGCCCAGTTTTTTTGGTTGCAGCCACTGAAGCACAGAGGCCAGAAAAAATTAAACCAGTAGGGTTTGCACCCTAGTTTGTAACGGTGGCGGAGGGAGGAGGACGCTAAAGGACAGCTGTGTGTGGAGTCATGAGGCTTGAAGAGAGGGACAGCTGCATAGAAGTCAGAACAAGTCTTCCGGCGTGCAGTAACCCTCCGAGATCCACCCCTCATTCATTTTAATAAAGGTCAGGTAATCGACACTTTTGTGACCTAGGCGAGTTCTCTTCTCAGTTACAATCCCTCCTGCTGCACTGAAGGTCCTTTCTGAGAGCACACTTGAGGCTGGGCAAGACAAGAGGTTCATGGCAAATTGTGACAGCTCTGGCCACAGATCAAGCCTGCGCACCCAGTAGTCCAGGGGTTCATCGCTCCTCAGAGTGTCGATATCTGCAGTTAATGCCAGGTAGTCCGCTACCTGCCGGTCGAGGCGTTCTTTGAGGGTGGATCCAGAAGGGTTGTGGCGCTGCCTTGGACAGAAAAACATTTGCATGTCTGATGTTACAGACCGGCCAAAGGGCTTTGTCCTTGCAGGTGTGCTCGTGGCAGGATTACTGGCACCTCTGCCCCTGGAATGTTGATGAGTTCCTGAAGTGACATCACCCTTAAAAGCATTGTACAACATGTTTTGCAGGCTGGTTTGTAAATGCCGCATCTTTTCGGACTTGTGGTATGTTGGTAACATTTCTGCCACTTTATGCTTGTACCGAGGGTCTAGTAGCGTTGCGACCCAGTACAGGTCCTTCTCCTTAAGCCTCTTGATACGGGGGTCCTTCAACAGGCATGACAGCATGAAAGACCCCATTCTCACAAGGTTGGATGCAGAGCTATCCATCTCCGCTTCCTCATTATCAAGGACTGCATCATCCACGGTCTCCTCCCCCCAGCCACGTACAAGACCAGGGGTCCCCAAAAGGTCACCACTAGCCCCCTGGGAAGCCTGCTCCTGTTGGTCCTCCTCCTCCTCCTCCACAAAGCCACCTTCCTCCTCTGACTCCACTTCTGGCACCTCTCCCTGCGTTGCAGCAGGTGCCTGGGTTCGTTCTGGTGATTCCGACCATAAATCGTGCGCTTCCAGCTCCTCGTCACGCTGGTCTACAGCCTCATCTGTCACTCGTCGCACGGCACGCTCCAGGAAGAAAGCGAAGGGTATTAGGTCGCTGATGGTGCCTTCGGTGCGACTGACCATATTTGTCACCTCTTCAAAAGGTCGCATGAGCCTGCAGGCATCGCGCATAAGCACCCAGTAACGGGGGAAAAAAATCCCCAGCTCTGCAGATCCAGTCCTACCACCCAGTTCAAAAAGGTACTCGTTGACGGCCCTTTGTTGTTGCAGCAGACGTTCCAACATAAGGAGCGTTGAATTCCAGCGAGTCTGGCTGTCAGAAATCAAACGCCTGACTGGCATGTTGTAGCGCTGCTGAATGTCAGCAAGGCGTGCCATGGCTGTGTAGGAACGTCTGAAATGGGCCGACACCTTTCTGGACTGGGTGAGAACGTCCTGGAATCCTGGGTACTTGGAGACAAAACGTTGGACTATTAAATTTAACACATGTGCCATGCAGGGCACATGTGTTAAATTTCCCAGTCTCAACGCTGCCAACAGATTGCTTCCATTGTCACACACCACTTTTCCGATCTGCAGTTGGTGTGGGGTCAGCCACCGATCGGCCTGTGACTGCAGAGATGACAGGAGTACAGATCCGGTATGGTTTTTGCTTTCCAGGCACGTCATCCCCAAGACAGCGTGACAACGGCGTACCTGGCACGTCGAATAGCCTAGGGGGAGCTGGGGGTGCACAGGTGTGGAGGAGGAGAAGGAGGACCCAGCAGCAGAGTAAGAAGAAGAAGAGGAAGAAGACGAGGTAGAGAGCGATGGAGGAGTAGAGGTGGTGGCAGAACCGCATGCAATCCGTGGCGGTGACACCAACTCCACTGTTGTTGTTGTTGTTGAGCTACCCATTCCCTGCTTCCCATTCCCAGCCATTACCAAGTTCACCCAGTGGGCAGTGTAGGTGACATACCTGCCCTGACCATGCTTGGAGGACCATGCGTCAGTAGTCATATGGACCTTTGGCCCAACACTAAGTGACAGAGATGCGGTAACTTGGCTCTGCACATGTTGGTACAGGTGTGGTATTCCCTTTTTAGAAAAAAAATTGCGGCTGGGTACCTTCCACTGCGGTGTCCCAATTGCTACAAATTTGCGGAAGGCCTCAGAGTCCACCAGCTGGTATGGTAAAAGCTGGCGGGCTAAGAGTGCAGACAAGCCAGCTGTCAGACGCCGGGCAAGGGGGTGACAGTCAGACATTGGCTTCTTACGCTCAAACATGGCCTTCACAGAAACTTGGCTGGTGGCAGATGACTGGGAATGGGAACAGGTGGTCAAGGTGGAAGGCGGAGTGGAGGGTGGTTCAGATGGGTCAAGGAGAGCAGAGGTAGAGCAGTAAGATGCTGGACCAGAAGGAGTGTGGCTTTTAGTTTGCCTGTTGCCTTTGAGGTGTTGCTCCCAAAGTGCTTTGTGCTTGCCGCTCATGTGCCTTCGCATAGAAGTTGTACCTATGTGGCTGTTGGGCTTACCAAGGCTCAGTTTCTGACTGCACTCATTGCAAATTACAATGCTTTTGTCAGAGGCACACACATTAAAAAAATCCCACACTGCTGACTTTTTGGAAGTGTGCGATCTGGCGGTAACAGTAGAAGTTGGCGGCATTGGCGGCAATGGCGGGTGCGTTGGCCGGCTGAACACAGGTGCCGATACATGTTGTTGCCCTACTGATCCCTGCGGGCTGTCCTCCCTGCTTCTTCTAAGTCTTATTCTCCTACTGCCTCTCTGACTCTCCGTCTCTCCATCTGAACTACCCTCCTCTTGCTCTCTTCTACTAGGCACCCACAAAACATCAATCTCCTCATCATCATTCTCCTCAGATGCATCAATTTCTTCTGACACATCACAGAAGGAAGCAGCAGCGGGGACCTCCTCCTCATCACTCATCATTATGTCCATCTCTGTCGTGTTCTCTGCCAGAATTAAATCTGGTGTAACGTCCTCATCTCCTTCATCTTCTTCTGCCAATAATGGTTGCGCATTACTCAGTTCAAGAAACTCATGGGAAAATAACTCCTCTGACTCCAGTGAAGAAGGGGCACCGGTGGTGGAGGAAGTGTTACGTGGGGTGGCCATAGCAGTGGAGGATGAGGAGGATGTTGTGGTAAAGTTAGAAACGGTAGAGGATGGGGTGTGCTGTGTAAGCCAGTCAACTACCTCTTCAGCATTTTGGGAGTTCAGGGTCATTGGCTTTTTAAAACTGGGCAATTTGCTAGGGCCACAGGATTGCATAGCAGCACGGCCCCTAGCACGGCCTCTGCGTGGCGGCCTGCCTTTGCCTGGCATTATTTTTAAAAAAACAACAACAACAAAAACTCAGTTGGTTTTTCTGGAAACGATAATACACACAGCTAGATGGCGGTTTGAAGAAAACACTGTGCAAATAATGCCTACAAGGTCAACGTATACACAGCGGTGGATACGGATTACATAAAATATAAGAATGCTGCTTGAAAAAAAGTAACTCAAGTGGTTTTTCTAGAGACGATAATATTATCAATATTTAGACAAAATGTGAACAAGCTCACACAGCTAGATGGCGGTTTGAAGAAAACACTGTGCAAATAATGCCTACAAGGTCAACGTATACACAGCGGTGGATACGGATTACGTAAAATATAAGAATGCTGTTTGAAAAAAAGTAACTCAAGTGGTTTTTCTAGAGACGATAATATTATCAATATTTAGACAAAATGTGAACAAGCTCACACAGCTAGATGGCGGTTTGAAGAAAACACTGTGCAAATAATGCCCACAAGATCAACGTATACACTACTACAGCGGTGGATACGGATTACGTAAAATATATTATGGCTGCTTGAAAAAAGTCACTCCGGTGTTTTTTCTGGAGACGGTAATATTATGGATATTTAGACAGAATGTGAACAAGGTCACACAGCTAGATGGCTGTTGGTTGAATAACACACTGGGCAAAAAATGCCTACAGGGCAAATAATGCCTAAAAGGTCAACTTATACACTACTACAGCGATGGATACGGATTACGTAAAATTTATTATGGCTGCTTGAAAAAAGTCACTCCGGTGTTTTTTCTGGAGACGGTAATATTATGGATATTTAGACAGAATGTGAACAAGGTCACACAGCTAGATGGCTGTTGGTTGAATAACACACTGGGCAAAAAATGCCTACAGGGCAAATAATGCCTAAAAGGTCAACTTATACACTACTACAGCGATGGATACGGATTACGTAAAATTTATTATGGCTGCTTGAAAAAAGTCACTCCGGTGTTTTTTCTGGAGACGGTAATATTATGGATATTTAGACAGAATGTGAACAAGGTCACACAGCTAGATGGCTGTTGGTTGAATAACACACTGGGCAAAAAATGCCTACAGGGCAAATAATGCCTAAAAGGTCAACTTATACACTACTACAGCGATGGATACGGATTACGTAAAATTTATTATGGCTGCTTGAAAAAAGTCACTCCGGTGTTTTTTCTGGAGACGGTAATATTATGGATATTTAGACAGAATGTGAACAAGGTCACACAGCTAGATGGCAGTTGGTTGAATAACACACTGGGCAAAAAATGCCTACAGGGCAAATAATGCCTAAAAGGTCAACTTATACACTACTACAGCGATGGATACGGATTACGTAAAATTTATTATGGCTGCTTGAAAAAAGTCACTCCGGTGTTTTTTCTGGAGACGGTAATATTATGGATATTTAGACAGAATGTGAACAAGGTCACACAGCTAGATGGCTGTTGGTTGAATAACACACTGGGCAAAAAATGCCTACAGGGCAAATAATGCCTAAAAGGTCAACTTATACACTACTACAGCGGTAGTAAAATAAAAAAAAGTAAAATAAAAAAAAAATGAATATTAAAAAAAAAAAATTACAGTTGGTGCTGCTGAACTACTAGGAGCAGCAGATTAGCACACCAGTCCCACTCCCCAACACTGCTAGACTAATAGCACTGGGCTCTTATAGTAGTAGTAGTAGTAGTAGTAGTAGTAGTAGTAGTAGTAAAACAACAAAAAAATAAATAAAAGCAGTCCTTACAAGGACTACTGTTATTGCAGCAGTCAGCAGATGAGATCAGAAGCAGGACAGCTGCCCACTGCAGCTACATACAGAGCACTGCAGTAGAAGGTAGATTACTAGCCAGCAAAGCTACCTAAGCTTAAATGTCCCTCAAACCCCTGCAGACTTCTGTCCCTCCAATAACAGAGCAGTATCAAAACGATTACTAGCCAGCAAACTTTCAACTGTCCCTGAAATCACTAACAGGCAGCAGCTCTCTCCCTACACTATCTCTTCAGCACACACAGGCAGAGTGAAAAAAACGCTGCAGGGCTTCGGTTTTTATAGGGAAGGGGAGTGGTCCAGGGGAGAGCTTCCTGATTGGCTGCCATGTACCTGCTGGTCTGGGGTGAGAGGGCAAAAAAAAGCGCCAACAATGGCGAACCCACAATGGCGAACGTCGCGCGACGTTCGCGAACTTCCGGCGAACGCGAACACCCGATGTTCGCGCGAACAAGTTCGCCGGCGAACAGTTCGCGCCATCTCTAACTAGCATGACATTTATATGAAACCTGGCTAGTGTAATTTCCTTGAAGAGTAAATGCACCCTTAAATCTATATCTTAAAGATTAATAATTACTTGCACACAGTATAAGTATATCAAACAAAATATATATAATGATGGGGAGAAAACCAGAAAATAATAAACTATCGATTTCCTGTTGTTTTATTGCAATGCTTGAAACTTTTCAGTACTGAAGATACTGTAACAGAATTACATACACTCGGGTCCCAAGAGAGAACAAATCATGCATTTTTCCCAACTTATTTTTAAAAACCATGCTATAAAAGTAATTGCGTTATAACTATTCTAACATATATTTCTGTATAAGGATGTTTTGGAGCACAATGCAAATACATTCTTTTGCTATAAACACGGATTTATTGTATGTTAGCTGAGTTACCGTATATACTTGAGTATAAGCCAAGTTTTTCAGCACCCAAAATGTGCTGAAAAAGTCTACCGCGGCTTATACTCGAGTCAGTCACCCAAACTGCATCAATTGCGCTGAAGAAATCCTCCTGTGCCCCACACAGCTGCCTCGTTCCTGCTTCCGACGCACTTGTGGGGTTTGTTGCACAGTTACGGTAATATACTGTGCATTCCTATTGGCTATTAGTTTGTCCTTTTAGGCCAGTTTGACATCCAGCTGTATTGGCGAATCAGAGAGTGACATGGGAGGAGTCGTGTGGTTTGTTGTGCGGAAGTGAAGGCACCGGCTGAGGAGATGGCACCGAGCTCTAAATCCTATCGGGTGGCGGGAACCGAAGTGGGGCCCGCGGGACCATGTAATAAAGCAGCAGGACCGCGTTAAGGTACCCGAAGTATCACAAATTGTTGTGAGGCGAGTCGCGCCTGGGCCAGAAAAGAGTATGTGGTTTGTTGCCGGAAGTGATGGCACCGGGTGAGGAGATGGCGCCGAGCTCGAAATCCGAGCGGCACGGGAACCAAAGTGGGGCCCACGGGACCATGTAATAAAGCAGCTGGACTGCATTAAGGTACCCGAAGTATCACAAATTGTTATGAGGCGAGTCGTGCCTGGGCCGCTGAGAGACATACGGGGTAGAAGTGGTTGTTATTATTGTTCTGCCGAGGGAATGGCAGGTTCAGCTGTGATACTCAGGGACATGATTGGGACAAGAACAGGACCAGCAGTGGGGACCCTAGCAATGCAGGACTGAGGAATACAGGGGTTTCTGTCTGAGGGAAAGGACCTGAATAAACCAGAGACTTTCTTAATCCTACACCTCCACTTCCCCTGTCAGTCAGAGATTGAGAACTGTGGACCCCTGACAATGAGGAGATGGGAAAGGAATTGAATAAATATGTCGTCTCCATCTGCTGTTACCTGCAACTCCCAGCACCCCCAGTTGTTGTTACCTGCAACTACCAGCACCCCCCACCCTTCCCTGTCTGTCAGAACTGGATATAGGGTAACAGGTGCCCTTAGCAATGTAGGATGCCTGAGGATGGGTTAAATACATTATTCTGGATATACGAACCTGCAAATCTTTGGCTGTCAACTGTGGGTGCAGGGAGTTGCACTGCCAAACAGCTGTCGGTGGGACATACACCAGGCACAGTATATCATATTATTGATTGCCGGTCGGTCTCTCTCTCAGCACCCTAGGCTTATACTCGAGTCAATCAGGTTTCCCAGTTTTTGTAGGTAAAACTAGTTACCTCGGCTTATACTCGAGTATATACGGTATCATAGTACTGTTTTATTAAAAAGCAAATCATCCAAAAACAGAAATTTGTTTTGTTTTGTTTTAAATTAGCAACTATAGCAACTGTAATGGCCTTGTGTAGTTTTGGAGATCCCATGCCATTCTTTAGGTGTAGCAATCCCATGGGTTATAAAAAGCTATGTAATTACCATACATATATACAGATGCAGCCACTTTGGTTTGTCTGTTTGACACAGAATAACTAAACACAGATATCCAATTTATCTCATTTAACACAGAAAACTGTGTCACAACATCCCATCTAATTAAAGCATTCACCATTGTGAACAATGGAGCTTTGGTATGCTAATGAAAAGGTTAAATGCATTAAATGAGTTAAGATGACTTAAGATAACACAGTTTCTTCAATTACCCCTGAGTCATGACGCATTTAACTCACAAATCCAAGTGGCTTCATCTGTATATATATATTATGGGGGTTTTTAAAGGGGATCCAAACGCTGTGGCTTTATCAGCTGAATTCCTGCTAGACATTAAAGAACTGTCATTAGATATAGTGTTCTCTATCTTTTAAGTATTACACAAGTAAGTTAACAATAAAAATGAATACAATATTTTTTCAGAGCTAAACCTATTACATAATGAAACAATAGCCTTATCTCACCTCTGCATTCTCAACCAAACTTTTGCTAATCCCATGCAGCCAAACTCAAAAGCAGCATAGTCTGTGACAATGTGTCATGCTCCTCCTTCCTGACAAATCTGCCCTGGCATGACTTCAGATCTGAATTCCCTTGGAGGAGCCAGTCACTCTGATTCCCAGTCAGTCTGATTCCCAGCCCCTCTGATTCCCCCCACCAAAGATGATGTCATAAGGACACAACCTCTATCAGAAGCCTTCAATTTGCAATGAATTAAGGGGATTGCAGTTTGAATGTGACATTCGTTCCATTAATAATTTTAACCCTCCCTCTCCACAGTTGCTTATAATGGGGATCAGAGAAAGGCTGTGCCAATGAAAAATAATGTTGTGTCATATCTAGAATCTCAGCCATACAGGCATTGAAGGACAGGTAGAGTATGGTAAACACACAGGGATCATAGTATGTACAGATGCAGCCACTTTGGTTTGTCTGTTTGACACAGAATAACTAAACACAGATATCCAATTTATCTCATTTAACACAGAAAACTGTGTCACAACATCCCATCTAATTAAAGCATTCACCATTGTGAACAATGGAGCTTTGGTATGCTAATGAAAAGGTTAAATGCATTAAATGAGTTAAGATGACTTAAGATAACACAGTTTCTTCAATTACCCCTGAGTCATGACGCATTTAACTCACAAATCCAAGTGGCTTCATCTGTATGTGTGTATATATGTATATATATATATATATATATATACAGATGAAGCCACTTGGATTTGTGAGTTAAATGCGTCATGACTCAGGGGTAATTGAAGAAACTGTGTTATCTTAAGTCATCTTAACTCATTTAATGCATTTAACCTTTTCATTAGCATACCAAAGCACCATTGTTCACAATGGTGAATGCTTTAATTAGGTGGGATGTTGTGACGCAGTTTTCTGTGTTAAATGAGATAAATGGGATATCTGTGTTTAGTTATTCTGTGTCAAACAGACAAACCAAAGTGGCTGCATCTGTATATATATATATATATATATATATATATATATATATATATACTGTATATATATATATATATATATATATATATATATATATATATATATATATATATATATATATATATATATATATATATATATATATATACTGTATATATATATATATATATATATATATATATATATATATAGCAACACTGGGAGTTTTGGTGAAACAAGTCAAGAAATTGGATTTTGAAGGGCATATACAGCCAACGTTATGTTTTGGTCCCCTCTGGGACCTTTCTCAAGGCCTTGACAATATCCCTGAACAAATCCAACTCATAATTTGCATATTTAAATTTGAGAAAGATCTAAAAAGTGCTTCATTTTTACATAAACATGTGTACATTTTCTAGAGATTCTAAGTTTCAGGGTACTTTTAGGTTTCAGTTTCAGATCTGAAAGGCCTATTTATAAAAATTCTAATTTGTGTAATGTTAGTGTTTTCTACTTCGAATAAACTTGAATTTATATCAAATTTAAATGTTTGCAAATTTATTTAAAAAATAAAATATAAATATAAAGAACAGCATGCATTGACACTTTGGGGCAAATTCACTAAGCAGCGATGCCTAATTTGCATAAGGTGCCAAGTTAAAGTATAATGGACGTATATGTAGCAGCAAATACATTACACTACACAAGCCTGGGAAACCTTCATAAAATAAAATAGAGTTGTTATTTTGCCCTACACATGTGCCCACTGTATAGTTTAGGTGCCATATGTTAGGAAATGTAGGGGGGAAGGAGGGTACCCCCAAAAAATGTACAATCTTTTTCAGCCTATCACCCTTAAAAAAGGAAAAAACGCCAGCGTTTTTTGGGACTTAGAAAAAATTTCAACTATTTTTGAAGCAAACCCTATCTACTCTATTGCACTTCGCCTGGTCTGAGGTGGCGTAGGCAAGTCTGGCGCAAGAGGTAACGTTCAGTAAAATGCGCAAGTTAGTGAATTAGCATAATTAAGTCCCATTCGCCATAGCGCAACTTCGCCTGGTGTAAGGGTGCGAAGTAGCGCTAGAGTAGGTCTACTTCACTAGCGAATTTACGCCAGCGCCCATTAGTGACTTGGCGAAGTTACGAAATGACATCACGCTGGTGAATTTGTGCCAGCGTTAGTCACTTCGCCCTTTAGTGAATCTGCCCCTCTAAATCTGCCATAGACAGGAACAATTGACTTTTAAAGGAACTCATCAGCTTTAGATACCAACGTTATACATTTGAGTTTTACAATTTTTTTGCCCTTAATACATTTCCTACATATGAGTTTTTGAAAGCATAATTCAAATTCAGGCGTTTTAACTCAAAAATGACCCTCCTTGGATTTGGCCGAATACTACAAAGAGTGAATGTTCAGATTTGGCCAATCCCAAAGCAAGTATAACCTTAAACTTTTCAGTAGTATAACCAGAAACACAGGTGCTACATCAATCCCACCTGATGTTTATAAATCTGGCTGCATGCATTTGTTCCTGCAACTGTAAAAGTACTTTCTTGTGCAAGTGAGCCCTGTATTTTACATCTGTCTTGGGCAGGTAGTAAGTATAAAGCTCCTGCTGAGCCTTGCATAGGCACTTCTTTTGGAGCACACTAGTAAGGGACATGCATATGGGTACCCATGGGCTGCTCACATTAAGGGGCCGATTCACTCAGCTCGAGTGAAGGGTTCGAATGAAAAAAACTTCGAATTTCGAAGTTTTTTTTGGGTACTTCGACCATCGAATTGGTTAAATTCGTTCGAATTCGATCGAAGTCGAACGAAATCGAACGATTCGAAGTAAAAATCGTTCGACTATTCGACCATTCGATAGTCGAAGTACTTGCCCTTTAAAAAAAACTTCGACCCCCTACTTCGGCAGATAAAAGCTACCGAAGTCAATGTTAGCCTATGGGGAAGGTCCCCATAGGCTTGCTAACCTTTTTTTGATCGAAGGATTTTCCTTCGATCGTTTGATTAAAATCCTTCGAATCGTTCGATTCGAAGGATTTAATCGTTCGATCGAACGAAAAATCCTTCGATCGTTCGATCGCAGGATTAGCGCTAAATCCTTCGACTTCGATATTCGAAGTCGAAGGATTTCAATTCGAGGGTCGAATTTCGAAGTATTTTTAACTTCGAAATTCGACCCTTCGTGAATCGGCCCCTAAATGTAGTATTGTAAATTTGATTTTGTAAATCTGAAAGAGGCATGTGAAAATAGGGGAAGATTTGGGAGCAAAAAAAACATGGTGTTGCTTTTTGAACTTTCAGCTTTCCCTATATATAATGCCTGAGCTCTATTATACTGTTTATGTTTAATGGCATTATTTGTTAAAATCACAAAATGTTTCGATTTTCACATTTATCACAGTATACCTAAGCTAGATCGGTTAAAACATATTTTTTCCAAAGATTTGTGTATATTGTCCACTCAGATATCAAGCAAGTCCATTTTTTCATTTGCTCTGAAAGGGTTAAAATATGTTATTCAGCTCCCCAGACTATCTGAAAGAAGCTAATCCAGTATCACTTCAATAGATCGAATTAAAATTAGACTCCAAATAAACAATCACAGTCAGCATAACTGCCAAATGTTTGCTGTGGAAAAGAGTCCTCAGGCTAGTGATATAATGAAACCAAGATTGAAACCTTGATTTTTTTTTAAATAGAGCATTCTAAAGTGATTAACTGAAGCTAGAGAAAAAGATGCTGAGAACTAGATGGATGTTTCAAAAAAAGTATCAATGGTTGTTACCTGAAGAGGAGTTACAAGAAATTTCATCTGCTGCAACGAAGACGAATTGATTTCTGTAAAAGAAGATAAAATTCACAATACTGGTTGCTGACTAAAAATGTAGTATCTGCCATTTGAACTGATGTATATAGATGGGCATTGGAAATAAGTATATTTTAATGGGATATTTTAGATCTACAGAATCGATAAGCATTATCATGAAATATGGTCACAGCATACTATAAAATAAGATATAAAATATGTAAAATTTTACTATAAGGTGCTTAAAAAACTACAATTTGGTCACACATAAAAATTTTTTTGCTAGTCTAAATAACTTTTGAAATGTGGTTTGTAGGTTGTTTAATTTGTAAAAATAACAGATATGGGCCAGTGTATACTGCACCTGCAAAGAAGAGAACTTATGTACATATATGTGTGCATGTATGTGTGTGTGTATATATATATATATATATATATATATATACACCAAAGCATTAACGGCAACAATAGATACAGTAAATGTGTTTCAGTGCATCTTTAATGCATCAACACGTTCGGTCCATGTGGGGCCGTCTTCAGGATATTCACAGGAGGTGAGCTAAACATTTAAATACCCCCCATACCCAATCAAAATAGAAAACCAATTAGTGTATCACATATATAGAAAAAAGCTGTATCACATACTGTATAACCAGCACCTGGTGTGCCCCCACATCACATAATACTCAATTCAAAATCCATATTAATTCATGAGACCATATAGATCCATAAATTTCAATATCAAAATGTGGAATCCATGATAATTCATTCCAACCTTAATATAGAGCAGAAGCTTAATATAAAGTGCATTAAAAATGTGCAAATAGTGTTAAAACACTTAACAAAATATCTAAAAACATCATGCAGCAAACCCTATTAAATTAGTAAAAAACAACTTTTAGAATTTTAGAAATTGTTACTAATCCAATATGGTTTCCTGCATGATGTCTTTAGATATTTTTAAAGTGTTTTAACACTATGTGCACATTTTTAATGCACTTTATAGTTTGATTTAGCTCTAAATAAAGGTTGGAATGAATTATCATGGATTCCTGGCACATATTGATATTTAAATTTATGGATCTATATGGTCTTGTGAATTAATATGGATTTTGAATTGGGTTGTGATGTGGGGCACACCAGGTGCTGGTTATATGATAATGTGGAGGCTTTTTTCTATATATGTGATGCACTGATTGGATTTGGATTTTGATTGGGTATGGGGGGTATTTAAGTGTTTATCTAAATTCCTGTCAATATCCTGATGAGGGACCCATATGGACCAAAACATGTTGATGTACCATGCAATATTAAAGATGCATTGAAATATGTTTATCTATTGTTGCCATGAGTGCTTTTGTGGATTGCTATCAATATTTATGGTTAGCACCCGGCTGAGCCTCTTGTATTGGTATTCTTTCATTTGCTGGACTTTTTTGTTTTGCTAAACAGATGACAAAAAGAAAAGAACTAGTTTTGTTAATTCAACTAGTAAAGACAAACGTCTTCACAACAAATGTGTTTAATTCACCTTCTCTAGGTTAATAATGATGTTCACTTATCATTGCAGTAGAGGTCACTGTAATAAATTGGCAAAGGAAGCATATTCCACCGGCACATAATAGTATTAGGACATAGAAAGTAAAGCCCTATTTTTACCAAATATTTGATAGTGCCATCAAAACACAAAGAATTTTAATCATTTCCAACATGACAGAACTCAACAAATCATTTTTCTTTCAGATGCCCTCATACACTAGGAGATGGTTTATCCTAGTCTAAGAATTTTATCATTATGTTTAAGTCTGTGGAATGAAAGTTACACACAAATGCACAATAGTGAATTTTAAAATAAAAGGGAAAGCGAGTGAAGAAACATACTTGTCTTATGGACACTTTATGGAGGGGAATTTCTATTCAGGACTTTCACAAGTATGTTTATAGCCTACTAATGGATTACAACATCAGAGAAAGCTCTGAGGAAGAAGAAGTCTTTCTTCTTCCCCATCCTTCCCTTCATGTGTCTTGTCCTTATTAAAGTTTCTGGTCTATGTTCCACTCCCAGCAGTTTTATTGTTGAGATATGTATGATTTTTTAGTTGTGCTGCACCACCGCAATTTTTGTTTTGTATAGTAATTTTTAATATATCTAATGCAATCAAAGGATAGTTTTAATAAAATATGCTCAAATAAAGTGCATATCATCATTCTGTTAGTGGAACAGTTTTATTTTATAATCTAAACATATTGTTTTAATCATTGTTTCTGGCCTGTGATCCTGGTATTTACACATTATCTTCAATTCTATTTTTTCTGTGACTATCATCCTACAACCATTCATACTGATACTGGTATTATAGCAGTGTCTTATAGTGGCACATACAGCCATGTTAGTATTAATGACATTTTTTACAATGCCTTAGGGTCATTGTTTCATGATGGCACTTTGCTTTTAAGAGTATGTAACATTGCACTGTATGTACTTTGAATCTTGTTTTTGTATGAGGCTTCTCTAATTCCATTGAGATGGGTTTGCCAATAAAAATGTAAGCAAATATATTTGTATTTGGATGATTATGCACAAGACAAGTTTCCTCACCTTGATAGGACCAAAATGCAACAAAGCTTAATTGTAATATGCATTTAACACTGTTTAGAGGGAAACTATTTTTATATATTTCAAAATGCTTTAAAATAGTTGCATTTTTATGGTTTTAAGTCTCTTTAGCCTTGGAATGTAAGCAAGCAATGGAACCCTTATTTCTTGCATTCCATCCTATCTCTTTATTCCTCTTTCTACATTTCTCTTTTCCTCAATTTACTTTTTACTGTTTTGCTCTAGTAAATAGCTGACATGATATACTGATCTAATGTGGCCTTAGATGTCACTAGAATATGTGAGATGTTGTTTGTATCTATTATATACTTTAAACTCTGTCTATCCAGCAATGTGAGCATTATGTTCCCATAAATAAATAACAGGAACAAAGCCAACAAAGCAAAAATACAAGGTTTACCTGCATTAATGTATAAAATAATTCCACTTTTTGAATTATGAGTTTGAATTAGGCATGTTGCTAGAAATGCATCTTCTTTTCCTGGTTCTGGCCATCAATTTCAAGCCAAATAAATACAAAACTGACAAAAAATCTCTGTGGGTGGAGAAGCAGACCTGGTATAATAGAGGTCACATTTTTCTATGACAATGCTCCCAGACATAGGAGTAATATCAATTTGCTCAATACAAGCAGGGCAAGTGAGCTGTGAAGGTCACTGCACTTAAAGGGATACTGCCAACCCTTAACAATACATCACTGGTCAACAGAGACATCTGTCATTTTTATATAAAATTTTTATGCCTAGAATTAAATTTACAGAATGTCATCATTCTTTGAAATAAAGAGTACAATGGATTATTTATTGTGATGTTACCCTGATCAAAATAAATCAACGACTGCAACTGATTTCTTTATCAATGCCTGGACAATTTTGCCAATGCCAATGCCAACTGTTGGTACAAGATTAAAAGGGAACTATCAAAAAATGTAAATTCAAAATAAGCTTCATCATACAGAAATCAGAAACTTTCTAAATACAATCAATTAAAAATTCTGTACCATTTCTGAAATAATCATGTTTATCTTCACTAAGCCTGTCTCAGCATCTGTTTCTCTTTATGCAAGAGTTGGGTGTCAGATAATCATCGAGAGTTAGATCCAATATATCTTATAGGGGGTTCATTTTGCCTAGAAGATGTATTAGAACTCACTCAATTAAAACCAGACATTGTGTCTCTCTACAGGCAGGGTTTGTGCAAAAGGCAGTTATTTTGTTATATTTTGTTTGTACGGGAATCAGTTATTTGAGTGAGCTCTAATTCATCAGTTAGGAAAGGAAGCCCCCCTATAAGATATATTTGATCGAATTGTCAATGAATATCTGACACCCAACTGCTGCATGAAGACAGAATGAAGAGAAACAGATGCTGAGATAGGGATAGTACAGATAGACTTGATTATTTCAGAAACAATGCCAAATATGCAATGGATTGTATTTAGAAAGTTCCTGTATGATGAAGCTTATATTAAATTTTCATTTTTGTAAAAGTTCCTCTTTAATTTTAATATAAGTTGTCACAAGACAGCATAAGATTTAAAGCTCATATCAGGGATCACAAAGCAACAGTTTAAATGTCGGGGTGATAGGCCCATTACATGGCAGTTGCATTGTAGTTCTGGATTGCTTGTTTGAAGCTAAATATTGCATTTTTGCTGACAAGATGGAAAGACCATAACCTGGAAGAGTGTTTGTGTCTGATCAGTTTTTGACTTTGGTATCAAATCATGCAATGAGAGACAAATTATATATTTAAAAATGTGTTAAAATATGATTTTCCCTAATAATAAAAAGCACCATAAATATTACATTTACTAAAATACTACAATTAAAAAGTACAATCACAGACTAGGGTTTTTAATGGTGTCTCTGCTTGGTTTACATGACTTCACTAAGCAAAAAGTTTAATTGTTAAAAAAAGCCATATCAACAAATATGCTATCCTCTTTCAACATTATAAATATTTTAACTCATGTGCAGATCTTTGTACTGGTTAATTTATTTCCAGCCAAACTGTATAATGATCAGTGCATGTATACCAACAAAAAAACAAAAATAGCTTTGCTGATCAACTTCATATATTATAAAACAAAACACTATCAGGCAAAAAAACAAAAAACAAAACAATGACCTGATTCCTATCATAAAATATTTGAGAAATGCACTGGAAATGCTTCCTTTACTTAATGAGTGATCCGTCAATATGTGGACTGATCAGTAAGATCAAGCTAAATTAAATGTGTTTTGTGAGAACACCTCAAAATTAAATTAATTAGATTTTCTTTATAGGCATTGTACCAAGATATTAAAAAATTGAGTATTTATTCAATCAAACAATATAAAAATGTAAAAGATGCATTGTTTCTTATGTATTTAATTAACTATACTGTATATATCAAGGTAGCTAGCTATCATTTATCCATCTATATCTGTGAAATATGTATTCTTTAAATACATGTTGGTATAAGGCAATTAAATTGATTTACAAACTTGTACACCTGTAATAAAACATTAGGTAGTTATTTTTTGAATGTATAACTTTCCCTGTAAGGAGCAGAATTGTCATTTTTGTTAAATCTAATATCCAATTTACAAATCTGCAAACCCAGTCTTAGCAGTTAAAAGCGATTTCAATGTTTTCAGCCAATATAAAGCAGACATCATGCTCATCTACAGCCAATTGCATGCAAACAAATGAGAATAAGGGCCACACAACATTCAACCAAGCAGTTTAATGTTGAAAGTGCATATAAAATATTTTACCTATAGAGAATTGATGCACATTTAAATTACCATTAAAACAAAATTGAGAAATGACTAAATGAGTAAATTATTTAGAAAAACTGGGCAATGCAGTGATTCCATAACAGATTCCATAACAGGTTTCTGGATTCTGCGATTGATTTGATTGTGTAATACAGTATAATCTGATTGCTGTGGTTAATGCTTTGGATCAATAGCCAAGATAGAGGTGCACAAGCCCGCACTTACCCCATTTTTGCATATTGTTACAATTAATCATCCTTCTGGCTAATTTTAATTTTAAAATGTTTGTAAAATTACACCAGTCATGTTAAAACTGTCAGTGGTTTTGCCAGTATCACTCAATATGTGTCTTGTCACATGTGTGTGGTGTTGGTGAAGCAGTTCCATGCAGTAATAACATGTGAAAGATGCAGGTGGGTTTTTATCTTGGAATCTGAACTGCATACTCTAAGAGGGGAACATAGGGGAGGAAAGGTGGCTCATAGAGCAACCACTGGCAGGGGCCAGTGTAGTTGGGGTGGAGAAGGGGCAGTCAAGTGAGGGAGATAGATTTGTGACAGTCTAGAGGAAGTAGGGTACGGAAGGGTAGGGGAACTGGTCCAAAGCAACAGATTCAATATTTTGGGTAAAGATGCTGGGGAGGACCACTCTGAACTGCAGTGTATGGAACAGGCTGATTCTCAGAGCACTCTGGGAGGCAGTGTCTCTAATACAGGTAGTGGGGGTAAAGGCAGGTTTTAGTTATAGGGTATTCAATTATTAGAAATGTGGATAGGATAATCTGTCGTAAGGACCCTTCATGCCGGACAGTCTGCTGCTTGCCTGGTGATAGGGTTTGGCATGTGGAGGAACGAGTGGACAGATTATTGGGTTCGACTGGGAAAACCCGGCGATCTTGGTACACATAAGTACCAATGAAGTCAGAGAAGGGGGGGGGGTCCTCAAGAATGGTTTTAGAAAACTTGTTGAAAAGTTGTGCCTGTGCCACGAGCAACATTAAGAAGACAGCGGGAGCTTAGGGAGATTAATGTGTGGCTGGGAGATTTGTGTAGGGAGGAGGGCTGTGGGTTTTTTGAGAACTGGGCTGATTTCTCCATCAGCTACAGGATCTTTGCCAGGGATGGGCTGCACCTCAATAATGATGGTGCAGCTGCTTTGGGGGAGAAGATGGCTAAAGGGTTGGAGGAGATTTTAAGCTAGGCATGGGGGAGGGAGGGTGCAGTAAAGAATTCCATGGAAGATAGGTTAGATGAGGTAGTGTGTTGAGGAAGGGATAATGTGGGAGATATTTTGATTAGGGGGTACTTTTAAGGACAGGGGAGGACCACATGTATTTACAAAATTCTCACTCTGGTTCCAGTTTCAGATTTATGTTTTCAAAAGAGAGTCTGACTGATAAAATGGGTGCGGTGGAGGGAAGATATGATGTGATTGATATTGTCAAAACATGGCTAAATGAGTCGCATGACTGAGCAGTCAATATTATGACTGGGCAGTTAATATCAGTCCCTTTATCGGAGGGAAAGAGGCAATAGAAAAGGAGGAGGGTATGTCTGTTTGTTAGGCAGGATTTAAAAGCTAATAAACATGAGGAGGTGATGTTAGAAAGTAAGGGGGCTGAAGCCTTATGGGTGGAGCTTTTAACTGAGTGTAAAGAGTCCAGCAAATTAATTATAGGAGTATGCTATAGAAACCCTAATGTAAGTAAAGAGGAGGAGACTAAGCTCCTGATGCAAATACAAAAGGCTGCTAGTTTGGGAAAGTAATAAGAATGAGGGATTTTAAATTCTCAGATATTGACTGGAGCAACAGTACCACCAGGACAGTTAATGGGAACAAGTTTATAAACTTGTTGCATGACAATTTTATGGCACAGGTTATTGAGGAAAGAACCAGAAAAAATGATATATGGCATACATCGATCTCTAATAACCCAGAATGTATAGCAAATGTGCAGGTGATTGAACCCCTGGGCAATAGTGACCATAATGTCTGGTGCGAAAAACAAATATACACTGGGGAAACAAAATCCCTGTATTTCAGAAAAGCACATTTAATTTTAGCACCATAAGGGCTGCCATTCAGAGCATAGATTGGGGCATTATGTTTTCTGCTAAAAACACAGAACAGCAATGGTTGTCATTTAAAATATAAAATAGTTACTGTTCTCAATTTATTACCTTAAGAAATAAATGTAGAAGCACAAAGAACCTCCATAAGTGGCATAATATAGATGTAAAGAAGTTAATAGGAATGAAGAGAAAGGAATTTAAAAACTACAAGTCTGTGGGGACAGAAGCTGCATTTAATGAATATAAACACTATAATACATTTTCTAAAACAGCAATCTGGAAGGCAAAGATTGGAAATGAGGAGTGCATTGAGGCAGAGGCTATGACTAACCCCAACAAGTTTTTTGAGTGTATTAATAATAAAAAGATACAGGTTGAGAGTCTGGGTATTTTAAATAATGGTACCAGTATGGTTGTAACATATAAAGGAAGTAATTTGCACATGGATAGAAAACTGGCTACAATGTGGCAATGGTGGTTGTTAATGGTATATTCTCTACTTGGATTAAGGTTCTTAGTGGGGTCCTTTAGGGCTCTATATTGAGCCAATTATTAAAACTTTTATTAAACGTATAATATGAAATATTGCTCATTAATAGATACAGGGAAGTTATTGTAAGTAATTTATCAGTGTTTGCAGATGCCACAAAACTAGGCAGCCCAATTAATTCCATCCAAGATGCAACATCCTTGCAGGAGGATCTTTACAAACTGGCAATCTTGTCAGATGAGATTCAATGTTGATAAATATAAATTTGTGCACCTGGGATGTAAAATTATGCAAGCTTGTATAACTTTAATGGGACTGCCCTACACAAATCTATAATGAAAAAGAACCCTATAGATAATAAACTTGGTTGTAGCAAGCAATGCCAGTCAGCAGCTTCAAGGGTAAACAAGGTCTTGAGCTGTGTTAAAAGGGGCATAGATTTGCGAGAGGAGAGGATCATTCTTCCACTGTACAGAGCGCTGGTAAGATTCCAGCTAGAATATGTACAGTTTCGGTCTCCAGTGCACAAACGGGATATTATTGAATTAGAGAGGGTACAGAGAAGGGCAACTAAGCTGGTAAAAGGTATGGAAAATCTCAGCTATTTGGATGGACTGGCCAAGTTGGTTTTGTTCACGCTGGAGAAGAGGCACTTAAGGGGGCATATGATAACTATGTATAAATATACTGTATAAGGGGAAAGTACAATAACCTCTCTAATGCTTTATTTATCAGTAGGTCCTTCTAGCTGACACAAGGACTACCATTTCGATTAGAAGAAAGTATGTTCCAGCTAAATATTCAGAAGGAATTACTTACAGTGAGGGCTGTGAAGATGTCTCGTCACCGGCGGGAAAATTTGAAATAAAAAGATACAGAGGTCACAGGGTTCAATGCCCGAGTATAGGATTTGTTTGGTGCATTCCAGGGTGATTCATATTTCGTGTGTTATTGATTCCTGGTCTTCTGACCCTGCCTGCACCATGACCTTGCTACTATCTGCCTGCCTATTAAACTCTTTCCTGGATATTGACTATGATTACACCTGATCCCTATTTGTATCGTGAACTTGGACTTTAACCCCTGGTTTTCCTCCTTGGTCCAGACTTCCCTGATAAAAGATAAAAGATGACTTATAGAACAAGTTGATCCATGGACTGGTCCGATTGCCATCTTAGAGTAAGGAAGGAATTTTTTTCCCCTCTGAGGCAAATTGAAGAGGCTTCAAATGGGGTTTTTACCTTCCTCTGAATCAACTAGTAATTAGGCACTTGATAGATGTTTCTTTTTTTAAAATAATTTACTATGTTACTGTGTTACTAATTTGTAATCAACTTATCGGAAGGTCAGTAAGATGTTCAGTAACTGGTGTTGACAGGATTATCAATAAGGACAGAACTAGAGTGCTGTGTAGTGATGGGTGAGTTTTGGGTAACCCGCGGGTACTCGACCCTAGACAGAACTACACATTGTGTATAACTGTGATACCATTGCAATATTGGCAAGACAAGCACTGGAATTATGAGAAAATGTAGAGTACTAGTTAAAAAAACCACTATTCAACCACTGATCCTAAATTGATAAATTGGTTTGCATGCATAACTGAATGTTTTTTCTCATAGAATTTGTTAGTACACACCTCTTTTTTTCTTTTCCATTCATATTTCATATGGAAATGCATTTTATTTATATGGTGTGTTTTGAGTTATTAAAGCTGGACAATGCAGTGACTGTATTCATGGTTGTATTCAAAAAAATGCCTATGATAAAAAAAAACATCTAAAAATGTTAACTCCAAAGCTCTGCAAAGTAATTTAAATTAATATGTCATACTGTATGTTACTATTTGCTGCTCACATTATCAAGAATACTAATTTAAAAAAATGCCATAGAAACTGCTTTATTTAAAAATTATAAATTACTTAAATATACCTGAACAGTCTTGATTTTTTTCTTGATTAGCTCTATTCGTCCTGGATGTCCATAGTTTCACCACTAAACTCTATAAGCATCTAAAAAAGCTCTGCCATGATTACCATCTTATTATACCTACAACTCATTCAATGTTTATTTTGTTAGATAAATTATGTGTTTGCGATCTGCTACTGCTATTTGATGTTATCTGTTTTTATAAAACCCAATTATCTCCATATCTACCATGTTTTCTTAAAATTCTTGGCATCAGCAATTGAGAGGAAATATATTCTAAACTGGCTTCCATTTTAAATATTTTTTCAGGTTTAATTAATTCTTTGACTCATTTAAATCATTCTAATTTCTGCATCTAAACGCATAATTTTTTCTAAGTAATAAACATTTCCAGGTTACAAGTTACTAATTTGTCAGTTTCTACATCATATAGTCCTATTTAAAATTATGTCAATTGCCTAAAAAAACACTGTTCCCTTAACCCTTTGCTCTGCCATAAAACACTTCTCAGTGTGAGATTTATGATGTCATATTTATCTCCCATTCCATTTTCTACACAAGTCCAACTTTTTATGACACCCACAAGCTATATTTTTCTTTCTATGAACATGCCACTTTTATAGCAATCAATTGTTTACATTCTTATACTTTTTCTGTTCCCTATCTTATCTAAGCTTAATACATATTTTAATATTAAGAGCCTTGATTAAACATGTGCACTTAAAACTATTTCTATATTCAAGATGTTGTACAATGCCTCCAACTCAGATTTAATGAAAGTTGTGAGTAATGTAATACAAGGGATGGAAAGAATGTAAGGGAAAAGTCATGCATTCACAAGATTCCACCAACAGTCATTGAACAGATATATCAAGAGGAGAGCAATTTTGGTGGCCTTACTAGGTAAACTCAATGGGGGTTATTTATAAACACTGGGCAAAATGCTGCACCTGGGCAGCATTCCATGGCAACCAATCAGATTATCGCTTTTAGTGTAAAATCTAGAGTTGGTTGAAAAAAAGCTAATCACTGATTGTATGCCATGGATTACTGCCCATGTGCAAATTTGTCCAATGCTTATAAATGAGCCCCAGTGTGTAAGTACTGGTTGGGACCATGGGAACTATTACCTTGAGCATGAGTTGTGTAGAACTTGAATATGAGTGTACAGTTTAAGTACATATGACACTGCTATGTAATAATCTGTGTTAGGTATGAATTTCATTGGAGTCCCTGTAATAGCCTATATTTCAGACCAACCTCATTTTCTGCTTGATGATTTGCAACAACCCCTAAGCTTAGCTTCTCAACAGCTGCTCAGAGCCCACTGAGCATGTGAGTGTCGCAAACACTTTCCAAGATGGTGACCCCCTGTGACAAGTTTGAAGTTCTGGATCATTGCTGCTATTGACAAGTAGGGATGTAGCGAACCGCCGACAATGTGTTCGCGAATGCCGTTCGCGAACACCGGCAAAAAATGCGAACAGTTCGCGAACAGTTCGCGAACTTCGAACATCCGAAAATCGTTCGATTCGAACGATCGAAGGATTTTAATCGTTCGATCGAACGATTTCCGTTCGAATCGAACGATCGAAGCCATTGGATCGAATGATTTCATTCAATCCGATGGCTTCGATCGTTCGATTCGAACGAAAATCGTTCGATTTTAGCGATCGAATGGTCGAATGGTCGAACGATTTTGACGTGAACGCCTATTGGCGAACGTCGCGCGACGTTCGCGAACTTGCGGCGGACGCGAACAGTCGAAGTTTGCGCGAACTAGTTTGCGCGAACTAGTTCGCCGGCGAACAGTTCGCTACATCCCTATTGACAAGCTGAAACTTTAGGCTGGTGCAATAAGTTCAGTATATAAAATGTGGCATTTTTAGCCATATTCATATTCATATTCTCCTTTAAGGAAAGTTATGCCAAAGTATTATATGATATCATGCACTTTGTTATCCAACTATAAATGGCTTTTGTTACAATATTTACTTGACCTGCCCAGTGTTTTAATAGCCACCACACAATTGGCAAACTGTCAGACAAGAGGTAAACTTGTGAAAATGACCTTATTACATTGATGCTTAGGGACACTTCTTGTGCAGCAAAAAAGGTCAGTTGTCTACTTTTCTAGAAAGCCTTCAATTGATTTATTTTATGATTAACATACTGTAACTTTCAATAATGGATATGTATAAGACAGAGCACAAATTAAGCAGCTTATTAAATTGTTAATAACGGCTTCATTAAATCTGGTTCTAATATCTGACAGCTGTCAATGTGCTTTTCAATTTTGCAAACAAAACTAAAATATATAAAATTGACTTTTGTTACAATACATTGCATTCAAAATAGTAGCATTAAAGTGTGGTCAGAAGAGTTGAGAAATGTATAACTGCTATTAAGAACTGGAAAGTAAGAAACAGAATAAAGCATTTATGCTCACTATGACATTTCTATATTTAAATATAACATATTTTGCCTTAAGCAATAGAATATAATTTCAGTCACATTAATAGTGCAACCATGTCTGCTAGGGAGAAAAAAGCATAGTTCACTTGCCTCATAAAGTCCAATTAGGAAAGGAACAATAAAGCCTATAGGCTTTGAAAAGAGAAAGTACAAAGGCTCTTAGTGTAGACCTTGACTGTGGCTTATTTATAAGTTGCTCTCCAAATTAAAATCTAATTGCAAACACAGAAAACCTAACATTAAGAAAGATTAACAAACTGCATTCAGTATGTAATTTTGTTAAAGGATTGATATTGTGATATAAGTATAAAGATAATGTACTGTATGTGGCATTTTTTGGGATTTTCCCCCAGATGTCACTATTGCTATATGGTTAGCATTCAGTCTGCATTTCTGTTCAAAAAGAAAAGAAAGACGAAGAGTGAAAAATGAAGAGATTACCCCTCTGGGTTTTCCTGCCCTGACCCAAGATTCAGGGGAGGTTCAAGATGTAAATTGGGAATTAGCAGATGGATGAGTTTTACCTTTCAAAGAAATGTGCGTGAGCCCACCCCAAATGAGTTTAAAGAACCCTTAAGCAATAATTCATATCAATCTTATATATAGGCATTTTGCTCACTTCGGCAAAATAGCACCCAAGGCTCACATTACTGTGCATCTCATGCAGTTAATGTCCAACTGAGATGTTAATAGCTGGGAGTATGAAACACAGAGAACAAGTCAAAACCTTGCAGTTCTGAAAGGAGTGGAATGACTTTTGAAATCAAATGAACCCATTCCTCTGTTTGTGCCACAGCTGTGGATATAGAGAAAGCTACTGTTCTGTTTACAAACAGCAAGTTTACTTTTTAATTTTTGTTAAAATGTTACTATGATAATCTCT